>JAANYP010000995.1:293291-311190 GCA_020465985.1 Centrapalus pauciflorus
AATGATATAAATCTACGTACACTTGTACCAAGATAAAATGATCTCCTTTCTCTTCACAAAAAGAAGTACTATCTATCCTACCCCCTCTCAAGCCATTTTCCTAAAAGATGGTTGGATAGATCTCATACCATGCCCTAGGTGCCTATTTAATCCCATAAAAGAGCCTTATCTAATCGATATATCTATCAGGAATATTTTAGGATCTGTAAACCGGGCGGGTTGTTTCTACCTACACCAAAACTCCTTCACTTTCCATAGACAGGAAGCAACTCCTACACATCAGTGATACTTTAAATCCTTTGAAGAGGCCAAAGCTAAAACAACCTAATTGCTTCTAACCTTGCTAACAGTGCAAACACTTCGTTGTCAAATCATTCCCTCCTCTTGGTTGAAACCCTTTACAACTAATCGCTTTGTTGCGCGTGACTATAACCCGATCGTCTCTCTTGCACCTTAAAAACCCATTTGTTCTATGCAATCCTCCCCACGAGGTAAACGGGAACTAAACTCCCACACTTCTAGTTTTCCCTAAATTGTGAAAGTTCTTCCTGCATCGCTTCAACCCAGGAGTTGTCCTTAAGTGCCATTTGCACATTTTTGGGCTCTACTTGCGATATGAAACACGAATATAGACATGTATGATATGCCTCGGAGTCGTTTATCATCGACAACAACACAGTGTTGTTATTTACACTACTCCGAGTCCTCACACCCTCGTTAGGATTTCCTATGATGCTATCGATAGGATGATTCTTGTTAATCCTAGAGGTCTCTATTTCGTCTACCCTTAGATTATCTCCTAAGTTGGATCCTATTTCACCTAAAGGGGGAACAGGCTCATCTTCCACATTCTCTTCCTCACGGACGTTTTCCTCCGAGGCAGAACTTGATGCTTGAGTCTGATTCTCAGTATTAGGTTCTTCTGGATCAGCAACTTCTGGAGACCCATCTACAGTCGCAGTAGGCTCGGACGTAGATTCGAACGTGGTCCTTGGAAAAATATGGCCATCGTCATTTAGATGTAACGTCGCCATGTCTTTATCAATTGTACCTGCAGTATCATCCAAAGGAATGTTAAATGACTCAAATAACTTATCATAGTAAAATATCCATTCCGGACCAGTTTGGGGTTCATGTGTATAACTTGTGACTTCAATATTATACACAATCTCCACAGTACCATTCCTTTTGTTAAAAACCCGTTTGTTTGGTGAGTTTGGCACATAACCTATGAAGTATCCTTCGTCAGCCTTTTCACCAAACTTCGGTTGATGTTTTGTCCTTAAAAGTGTGCATGGTACTCCAAACGGTTCGAATCCAGTTAAGTTAGGTGGCCTTTTATTCAAAATTTCATAACATGTTTTGTTCAATGATTTGACTGTAAGGACTCTATTTAAAATGTGGCACGCGGTAAATTCACTGCCTCCCCCAAAACATGGTAGGAAGCTTTTGAATCCGAAAGAAGTCCCTTGCATGCCTCAATCATGTTCTGTTTTTACGTCGGCCACCCCCATTCTGTTGTGGTTCATTGGTGCACTTGAATTGATGCACGATGCCCTTTGATAGGAATATACCCAATATACAGAGTCTTTAAATCAGTCCCATTTATCACTACTTATATTTTTAACCCTTTGTTCCGTAGGAATTCTCCCACTTGTCTATAGAACCCGATGAAAGCTTTGGAGCCGTCTCGTCCTTTCGACCTAAAAAGAAAACCCATGAAAACCGTGAGTAATCGTCAAAGTGATAACTAAAGCAAAACCAACTACCTCCTATACTCCTTTTGTGATAGGGCCGAAGGCCATATGCAAACCAAATCGAATGTCGAGGTTATGGAATTCCAGCTTCTTTGGACTTGTGGTGTCTTTTTATGTGCTTGCCCTTCATGCACGGTAGACACTTATCTTCAAACTGAAAGCTCTTCAGAGGCACACCTTGCACCAAACCATTCTTCGTTATGTAGTTCATTTTCCTCAGGTGCAAGTGAGCCATTCGTCTGTGCCACAAAACCGATTCCGTCTCCGAAGCTTTTGATAGTAAGCAGATCGGACCCATCGAATTATCTGGCTTGTTCATGTCGAGCATGTACAAGTCATTCGTCCTTGGAGCCCGCATCAATATCCAATCTTCAGGTATCTTGAATCCCGGCTTTAGCACTAACGCCTCAGTGTCAGTAAATAACACCGAGTTCTTCTTATCACAGATTTGAAGATACACTAATAGATTTATGACCAGTTTATCCACGTGAATAAAACTTGATCCAATGTAATCCGTCCCATTAGTGGGATTCTCCAGTTCCAGTGATATTTTCTCCTTTGTTGCCCGCCGAATGGAATACAAATCCCCCTATTACCCCCCTTGAAGTCTGTGAGAAGACTTCTTTCCCCCCGTCATGTGCCTGGAGCAACACTGTCGACGAACCACTTGTGTTTGGACCGGTAGTTATCTCCTGCACAGAAAAAGAAAATAGGTTAGATATCACGGGGAACCCAAGCCATGACTGACTTGGTAATACCATTCTCGTCCACATACTTGAACTCTTTCAAATACCCATCTCGCCTTTCAGGTGACTTGGGCCTTTGAACTGAATTCTGTTGTGGTGCCGAGTGATTTAGATTCACTCTTTGCCTTTGAGTAGGCATTTGTTGTGATGCTCTAGAATAAGTCTTATTATAATGCATTTCAGACTGTGATCCCTGAGCTTTTACCGGAACATATTGTCTAACAGGAGTATGTGACCTACCTGGAGTGTGTGACCTGCTAGGTGTGGTGCTCCTATAGACTTGTTGAGGTGCTGACCTAGATTGATTAAAGACACGATTCGGTGAATTTGTCCTAACCACTTCTTTTGGTCCAACCTTAACCGGTGTTTGTTTCACAACAGGTTTTGGTGCGGCCTGCACAGTTTTCTCGGTACTCTGAGAACTACTAGTGCTCGCCACTCTTGGTGAGGGCTTAACAGGTGTTGGATTCACTGTCTTAGATGTAACATCAGCTTTCCTATTAGGACAGTGAGAAGCAACGTGCCCTTTCTCGTGACATCTAAAGCAAGACATCTTATCCATGGACGTTTTGGTTGGTCCCTTAGATCTAGGTGTCTCATTAGTGTCTAATGCCTTTGGTACATCTTCAGTGTCTGTCTCTTCGACCTGGTCAGCCCATGAAATTTTCTGTTTTCCTGCAGGTGTTTCACTGGAGGAAGACACAAATTTCACTTGCTTGACCTTGACGGTTGAGTCAGTCACCTTAGGTGTATTTTCTACTTTAGGCTCATGTGTAGGTTCAGGCAGGTCCTCTAAAACTACTGACTTGTCAGTTCTCTCCTGAGGCTGAGGCACATAGTTATCATTGAAAGGTGGAGGAATCTCGTGAAAACCTAGACCTACAGGCTTCTTAGACTGTCTTTGGGCATCTAAGACTTTCCCTAGGTTTAGGCTCGAATTCCTAAACTTTTCCAGCTTGCTATTTGCCTCTGCTACCTTAACCTTTGTCTCGGCTAGCTCTATGTCCTTGTCTTTCAGACTTTTAGTCAAGGCTTCTACGTGCTCATACATAAGTTCTATCCTAACACACTGCTCACTCAGTTTGTCTTTTAGAACGATTACATCTTGAGCATCAGCCTTAAGTTTTTCCTTTAAATCCTGCTTTATATCATTTAGGCTAGCATTTTCTATTTTTAAGTTTTCATTTTGAGCAGCTATGGTCTTATGTGAGTCTAAGACTAGATTTAACCTATCGTTAGAACTAACACATAAAGCACATAAATCACGAAATAGAGAATTAGAAAGACTAACCTTAGAGTTATCAGATTCCACGTTGGCCATCTGAGCAGCAAACTCCAGCACGGTCTGATCATTCGCTTTCTCTACCCACATCGGACTGCTGTCCCTTGTGGTCTGCTCATCCTCATCACAACCATTCTCCGTAACTTCAGCCATGAAAGCTCTAGCATTGGACTCCGGATGTGAACTCCAGTCATACGAACCATCTAGCTGTCTGTCAGAAGTGACATTGGATATCAGACCCGCTAGATTGGCTTGACCAGACGAAGAACTCGGAAGATATCTCTGTTGGGACTGATTTTGGTACTGTCCTTGATGCTGACTCTGTCCCTGGTATGACTCTACCTTCGGTCTTTGACACTCCCTCGCGAAATGTCCCAATCCCTGACAGTTGTAGCATTTGACCTTGGACTTATCAAATCCTATCCCCTTGTTATTCATCTGGAGATTCCTCCCAGTTCTCTTTATGAATCTCTTAACCCGTTGGGTTACCATGGCCAGTTGCCATTTAAGATCCATCTCCTCTAAGTCATCAGGGTCGACCTGATCGTAATCTTCATCCCAAAGAGCCGGATCATTGATCTTCCCTTGAACGCAATTTCCATATGCGGCCACAAACGAAGCAAGCAGATTCAGATGTTCTTCCGCCGACTTTGCGCTCATTGGCATCTTTGAATAGTTCTGACTTGTAGATGCCTGATTGACTTGAGGTTGCGGTTCTTCCGATCTTCCTAACCCTAAGAACGCGCGGTTTAGTGAGTCATCGGACTCTGGTGGTGATGACGTTTCTCCGGTGAAAAACGCTGTAGCACTCTTCTGATCAGCTGTCACTGATGATTTTGATGTCTTTCCAAAATACATAGCCGGATTTTGGACTTGCTCGTAATCAGTCTCAGCTTTTATCATTTCGAAGTGATATGCCCTCAACGTTCCCACGATGTCATCCAGTGATTGAGCATAGTATTTATCTTCATTCAGCTTAATCATAGCCACATACATAGCCCATTTGGCCGGTAGGGCATCAAGAAGCTTGTTGTTCTTGTCTGTGTCAGAATACTCAATACCATGACTTTCAAGCTCTGTTATCAGATGATAAAATCGTGTGATAATATCATCCAACTGTTCATCCTTAAGAGCCTTGAAAATTGCAAACTGTTGGGTCAACAGCTCTGTACGCTTTCTACGTACCCGTGGATTACCCTCACACCGTTTCTGAAGAGACTCCCAAAGCTCTTTCGACGTCCTCTGAGTCCGAAATGTGTGCAAGATATCTTGAGGTAACGCCATTCGGATAATAGAGAAAGCCTTGTTTTCAGCTTCAAATAGTTTCTTGTCATCCTCTTTCATCATTTGGTATGACAGAACCTTTTGACGGCCTTCAACCTCAGATACTGGTGGAATGTACCCTTCATCAATGCACACCCACATGCGCATGTCGTTGAATCGTACAAAATCCGTGAATCTATCCTTCCACCAGTAGTAATCCTCAACTTTCATCAGCTTAGGTGGTGCATTGGCCTTCCCAACTTCGTGATCCATTTCAAGGAATTTCTGAAGGTTCGACATCTTTTCTGAAAGAATTTGAATTTGAACTTAATTAATTTAATTAGAAACTGATTTAAATTAAATTATTCGAATCTAGATAGATTCGAAACTAATTAATGTTTAATCTTTTGGAATTAAATTCGATTAAGTCTTAAAGTTCAAGTAGATTCGAAATAATGTCAGATTCGAACAATCCCACAGATTCGAAGATAGGTCAGATTCGAAGGACTCTTAAACTCGAAGACCCTTAGAATCGAAGGCACAACAGAATCGAAATTCAGTAGAATCGAAGCACAGAATCGAAACAGTAACAAACTCGAAACAAACTCGAAATAATATAGACTCGAGATCCAATTCGAATGTATTAACAGATTCGAAGCAACACAGACTCGAAACTGACTGAAATTGACTCGAAAGGAGCGTATTTTGGTTAGACTCGAAAATAAAGTAAAACCCTAATTACCCCTATAGATTCGAGCGCCGCAAACTCGAAAAACGGCTAACACTTTGATTTTTTGACGTTTTATGGATTAAATCACTAATTTTCAAATGAAAAACAATGATTTCGACCAACAACGTGAAAAACGACAAAATGTTTCCCGAATATGAATTTGCTAAGCTCAAAAACACGTTTTTGAGAGAAAAACCGTCCAACTAGCGTCAAGAAACCTAGAATGTTTCTGATGAACACGAAGAACACCACGAACACTCCGTAGGCTCTGATACCACTTGTAAGGTCTACCACTGACAGATCTATCTAGACGCGGACCCGTGAACGAGTGCGGAATCCTCGTTTACGGTCAGACGGACAACTCTCAACCAACGGAAACACGGAGACTATTAGACGCTGAACGAACGACACACGAACGATCCTACGTACTAATTCTCTCCGAAACGGGACTCACCTAGCTGATAAACTCGAGATCGCCTATTGCTTAATTCCTCACGAATTCTGCCAAAGGTCCTCTAATCATTCGAGTCTATCCCTAATTATAGGCCCTGATTCGAGTCTGTTGTGGGCCAACCTCGAATCTGGCCTAAGGCCTCATTCGAATCTGTCCATCTGACAGATTCGAATCTAACCTATTCGAATCTAAGGATACATTCGAATCTATCACAGATTCGAATGTCTTCCTTTACATATTCGAATCTAACCAATACACTTAAACACTTACGTGATGAAACTTATGTTTTAACTTATGCTTGACATACTCTTTGACTTTTATGTTTGAACTTCTTGTAATATGTTACATCAAGTTCAAACACACAATCAATAACAGACAAACATATATTAAACATATATATCAAAACACTTGTTAATATTCAGAATATTACTTAAATCATAACGCAGATCGATTAGACTGCTATCGTCACACAGGGTGTACCAACAAGTCTTCTAACTTTTTTAGCTTGACCATGGCCATAAGGTACTTAACCCTGTAGCCATCATCCGTGTTTGTCTTATAAGGTTTGGAAGATGAACCAACAGCTTTGGACACACAGTCTGCAGCTATATGACCAGTCTTGCCACAGATGAAGCACTCAGCCTTAGTTTTATCAAATGCTTTCTTTTTTATAGCACCTGATTTTCTCTATGACATTTTATTTCCAAACCTTTTCTTATTGAATATTATGACAAGCATGGAAATCATTTGATCATCATCAAATTCAACAAGATCTTCACACCCCTCTTCTTCCTCTGAAGTTACCTCCAAATCATCATCAACCTGT
The DNA here is from genome assembly GCA_020465985.1 of Centrapalus pauciflorus. Lineage (NCBI taxonomy): Eukaryota > Viridiplantae > Streptophyta > Magnoliopsida > Asterales > Asteraceae > Centrapalus > Centrapalus pauciflorus. Next base: position 300,350 of record JAANYP010000995.1, read on the forward strand.
TAATCAGCTTGTGTGAATACAATACACACTTGATTTACAGGTTGTCTCATATTAGCCACTAAGGCTGCACCCCTCTTAGACATTTCCAAGGCATTTCTCTTTTGCATCAAGGGCCACCAGTCTAGCCATTGAGCTTTTGCTTTATTAATGGTCCTGACCTTAGGAACAGCACCTTCAGCAGCAGGATTAATGGTAGTGACAGAGGTAGGCACATATGGACCTTCCATCACTATCTTTGGGAGTTGCACATCCAGATTCTATAAATAGAGCATCATTCTACATTTCCATCCAGAGAAGTGTTGACGATTAAACTTTGGAGGCTTGGCCATAGACTCGTTGTCATAGTAGGAAGAAGAGTTTGAAGCACTGTTTTCCATTGTGGGAAATGGGATGTTATGAGTGATCTAGAGTTAACACATACTCTAAACTGCTCTGATACTAGTTCTAGGTCCCAAAGGTTTCCCAAGTATGTTACTAGAGGCTGTAGAGGGGGGGGGGGGGTGAATACAGCTAATTCTTTAGAACATTCTTTTTCTCAATGTTTGTATGTATATATTAAAAGTTGTTTATTACAAACGAGTTTGGATTGCGAAATGATCCAAACTAAGATGACAAAAATGAAACAATAAATATTAAACTAATCTAAGACTCACTCAGACTAGTTACAATAAATTCACTCACTAAGGTTCAATCACTGTTTTCACAAGACACAGACAGACAGCTTTGAGATGGAACAGCTTAGACACACTTAGCTATTTAACTTCAAGTAGAAAGAAAAACTTGCATGCATCAAAATCACACTTTACTTTGCAATGCACGTTCTAGGCTTGTGGATGTCTCTCTTGGTATCTCTAATTCCTTGGAAGCTTCTTTCATACTCATTAAGTGAATCTCAGTGAAGCTTCTTCATTGCTTGTAGAGAAAGTGGGAATGTCTTGCAAAAAGACAAGGATGTTTTTCCGTACATCTGACAAATCAGGCTTTGTCCACTTGTTGCAGAATCTTTGTCTTTTCCTTTTTGTCTCTGTTGTCCACAACTTTACTTTAAATAGGAATGTCAACTTAAAACCTTTACTATTTATGTAATACTATTTTGATATAAGAAATGGTCTGTCACCCATTTCTGACATCCCTTTTGTCTTCATTATTCAGAGCAGCTTTGGCAGAACTGGTAGCTTCTAATTTTCCACTTTGCCTTGAGTTGTAGACTGATCTTTACGTTCAAGACTTTACATGAGGACATGGAAAAAAATTCCATAAAGTGTAAAACTTGTTCACAAAGAACAAGTTCTGTTCACAAAGAATAAGTTCTGTTCACAAAGAACAGAATACTATCTTGAGCCAAAACTGTTCAATAGACATGAACAGCGTATACAGTGTCTGTCAAACCTGTCCAACAGTTATGGATAGCTTTGACAATCTGCCAAGTTACAACGAATGTAACAGTGTAAACAGACTTAGGCTCATTTTGCAAATCACTTATCAGGTTTCAGTAAGACATTAATAAGCCTTAAATTTTCACTTTAAATGTATCCAACGGGTTTGAATAAGAATCTCCCCCTATGATAATGAGCAGATTTGATTGAGGCCTTTTTGTGCCTAACAGACTCCCCCTATTTGCAATATCTAGCCCAAATCTGACTTTATCAGTTATCACTATATACATTTACATTACAGTTGCAAAGATTAAGTTACAACATAGAAGTAAAGTAAAAGATCAGTACATACTGAAACTAACTTAAACAACACATGTTTACAGAAGTACAACTAATGTACAATGAAAGAGTACAACTAATGTAGAATGAAACATCAAAACTTTGGACTGTTGATGTTTGGAGCAGATTATGGCAAGCCTGACCAACTGATGATCAGCTTCCATTCTTCATCTACACAGTTATGGACAGCTTTGACAATCTGCCAAGTTACAACGAATGTAACAGTGTAAAGAGACTTAGGCTGATTTTACAAATCACTTATCAGGTTTCGATAAGACATTAAAAAGACTTAAGTTTTCCTTTTAAGTGTATTAAACAGGTTAGAATAAGAACCTCCCCCCTATGATAAAGAGCAGGTTCGATTAAGGCCTTTTTGTGCCTATCAAAAAAATGACCGAGAAACAAAAGAAATATCTTTTTGGCTTTTTATTTTATGAAAAAAATTATAACACTTAAAAAATGAATTACCACACTTAACAAAAATTGGAATACACCAAAATAAATAAAGATACTTAAGAATTGAAACACATACAATTAAATAAAGAAACCAAGATAAATGTACTTGTTTTCCACCTCCGAGTGTGCAAAGCATGAAAAACACTCGGAGAACTTACCATGATGCGTCCCGATAAAACATGTAACAGAAAAATTGCGCTTAGATTAAAATTACAGTTAATAAACACATTACATAAATTAATGGATAATGTAGCACTTAAGAAAAGAAAATCTGTCTTTTGTAAAAGCAGATAACTTTGCAAATATATTGCATTAAAAATTAATTTATGGAGCTAAATTCAGCATGCCTAACTTGTTCACCAAAAAATTAAATCGTTTTTCATCCAAAGGTTTTGTGATCAAATCGACTATCTGATTTTCTGTGTTTACGAAGTGTAATTCTATGGTCCCTTCTACAACATGATCTTTTATAAAATGGTACCGGAAATCTATGTGTTTAGCACGATAGTGTTGTACAGGGTTACCAAAAATGGCTATTGCGCTCACTATTCGCAGTAGACTGGAATGCGGTTTAGTTTGAAGCCATAGTCTCGGAGTTGAGTGTGCATCCAAAATAGTTACGAGCAGCAGCTTGCGGAAGCAACGTATTCGGATTTAGCAGTGGACAAAGAAACGATGTATTGTATCTTTGATGCGCAACTTACCAATTTATCTCCGAGGAACTGGATATGACCTGATGTGCTTTTCCTGTTATGTTTACAACATGCATGATTTGCATCTGAGTAAGCATTTTGTTGGGAAATAGTTTAAGTACATTCAAGCTGTTAGTTAGACTTCTCAGACTGTTAGTAGATTTTTCATGTAAATACAAAGTTCATGCTGCTAGTTGAAGAAACTCGAGCTGCCAGTGTAAAAGTTCAAGCTGCCAGAGTAAAACAACTCAAGCTGCTCAGTTCATGCTGTCAAGAGATTCAAGCTGCTCAACAGTTTCATAAACAGAAAGTGCTGATTTTCAGGAAAGATATCTACACGAATATTCCAGCATATCTACTATCAGAGAAGTCATAGTCCTTCAAGGAAACAAGTCCAAAAAGCAATATAAATAGACAGAATATTGTATAGAAGTATATAGAAGTTTTCTGCATATTTTGAGTCTGTAATTGCTTTGTTGATTAAGTTTTCTTAAGCCTCTAAGGTTGTAAAACCCTAAGAACAGTCTGTGTTCTTCGTCTAATCAAAACAGATTAGAGGTGATTGTAATCATTGAATTCAGCAATACAAACAGTCTTGATTACTTCTTATGTTTTATGCTTCATTGGTTCTGAAAGTTTTTTTTAAAATAATTAAGTGTTATTCCGCAAACTTCTTAATTAAACTTTGATTCAAAGCAAGATTATTGATTTATACTCTGATAAATTTCAAATCAGTTAATCTTGGTTATTCATATTTTAGATCCTGACAAGTGGTATCAGAGCCACAGGTCGTTCTTTGTTTTTCAAAGTCGAAAACTTTCTTTCAAATTTTTAATCTTTTACAATGGAATTTGAAAATAGCAGCAGTGGATCTGGGCAAGGACTCAAAGTGCCTATGCTCAAGCCCACTGAGTTTGAGATGTGGAAACTCAGGATTCAACAGCATATTCAATTCATTGATTATGCCATATGGGAAGCTGTTGAATTCCCTCCTGTAGTTGATCCAGAACTTGATGCTGAGGGAAAACCAGTCAAAACTCCTCCAAAAACTGAACTTGAAAGGAAGGCTAGAATGAATGAAGTGAAAGCACTCACACTATTACAAATAGCCATTCCTAATGCTTATCAACATCAGTTCAAAAAGTTTTATACTGCTCACTCTCTTTGGAATGCCTTAGAGAAGAGGTTTGCTGGTAATGCAAGTACCAAGAGAAATCAAAAGGACCTCTTGAAACAGCAGTATGAAAACTTTTCTGGTGGCAAGAATGAAAACCTCACTCAAATCTTTGACAGGTTCAACAAACTGATAAGTGAACTGGAAAGTGCAAAGGTCAATCTGGATCAAGATGAAGTCAACAGAAAGTTTCTCAGATCTCTTGGAGAAGAATGGACAGTCTATGCTGCACAGTGGAGAACAAAAGACACACTTGATGAGATAGAATTGGATGATCTGTATAACAGTTTAAGAGTGTTTGAGACTGAGATTGATGCTAAAAAGAAATCCTTTTCTTATAATCACAATACTGCTCTTCTGTCTTCTGAAAAATCTAATAACTGTGATTCTTTTTCAGGTGGTGATGGCAATTCTGCTGAAACTCATTATGAAGCTTTTGTTGCCAATGATGGATTATTTGCTCTAAATGTTGAAGACTTGGAACAAATTCATCCAGATGATCTTGAAGAGATGGATTTAAAGTGGCAACATGCAATGCTGACCATGAGAGCCAAAAGATTTCTGAAAAGAACTGGTAGGACCAACTTTCAAGCCAAAACAGAAGGCAAACCATCTTTTGATAAATCAAAAGTGGAATGCTATAAATGCCATAAGCTTGGTCACTTTGCCAGAGAATGTAGATCTCAAGGTCAACAGCCATCAAGGACTTCACAGCCCATCCAAGCTTCCTCATCAACAGCACTTGTCTCTCAAGAAGACAATGTGTTTGACTGGAGTGATCAGACAGAGGAAGAATTCCAAAATCAAGCACTTATGGCAGAAACATCAAATGTCTCCTCCACTGAACTACCATCTGAGGTAAATTCTAAACTCTGCTCTCAATCATGCAAAAATATGGTTAAAAAGTACAGAGATCATAATGAGAGCATGTGCAAAACTCTAGCTAAGATGGAAGAAAGGAGATATGAATATATGCAAGCCATAGAAGATCTGGAAAAACAGATCAATGATTATTAGGATAATGAGATTCAAATGGGGTATAATAGAAACTATCATGAATGGGAGAAAAAGGAACTCAATAAGAAAATAGAATCTCTGAATAAAAAGGTAGAAGAAACTGAACAGAATGTGTTAGAGGCTAATGAGAAACTGGAATCTGTTAACATAGATCTAGGTAACTTCAAGTTAGCAAATCAAAAGCTAGAACACCTAATGGAAGTTCAATTCAAAGATAGAGTCAAATCTCAGGTCAATCCCAAAGAAGGAATAGGATACAGAGCTACTCCACCTCCATATAATAACAAGTACATTCATCCAATGAGTGAAGTTGCTGATAGACTTGTCAATGAACCACTAGATGAGTCTATGACTATTGTAGATCCTATCCTTGATAACAGTCCTGAATTAAAAGAAGATAAGAGTCAAAATAGAGACTGTGACACAAAGAGTGCACCCATAGAAGTCCGAGTTCCCAATAAGAAAGGAAAAGAGAAGATGAGTGTACGCAATGCTACTCCACAAGTTTCTGTACATTCTAACTGTAACACTGCATCTTCATCAAAAGGAACTAAAAGAAGTAAAACTGTTTCTATCTGCACATGCCAAAAGAATGGTGTTCAAAAGTTTCCTAAACAACAGCAGGTAAGAGGAAACCAGAGAAACAAGAACCAGAAATTAACAGAAAAGTCTGGTGTTTCAATTCAAACTGTCAAAAGATGTTTTCACTGTGGAAGGAAGAATCACTTAGCCAAGGATTGTTTTTACAAACCAGCTGTTGCAAAACAGACTGTGCGTCACACAAAATCAAATCCTAATCAGGCAAAGCACTCAAAAGTGAAACCTTCCACAGCAGCTCCAAAGAAAACAGTTGATCACAGATTCTCAAAAGTTAATAAAAAACAGTCCACACATCAAAAACAAGTTTTGGCAAAGCCTAAATCAAGTTTTAAACAAATATGGTGTGTCAAGGACAAATCTGTTGCTCAAACTGCTAATGCAAAAGATCAGACTGCTAAGTCAAAATCTGATGCTGTTAGTGCAAAAACTGAAACTGTTAGCACTACAAACACAGCTCAAGCTGCTGGGCATCAAACTGGAGCTGCTAGTGAATCATCTGAGACTGTCAGAAGAAAAGATGATCAAAATAGTTGGATACCTCATATTATCACTAAATACTCTCCAAAGACTCCATCAGTAGATCTCACCAAATATAAGAAGTCAAAAACAGTTTTTAGTTATGTCAATGTACAAGGCCAACCCAAAACCAATTTGGTTTGGGTTTACTCCACTACTAACTAAGCTGTTATTTGTGCAGGGCAACCACAGGTCTCCTCATAGAACAAGATGGCATCTGGACAGTGGATGCTCTAGGCACATGACAGGCAATTCTGAATGCTTGTCAAATTTCAAAGGTTTTGATGGAGGTTTTGTTGCATTTGGAGGCAACTCAAAAGGAGGTAAGGTTACAGGTAAAGGTACTGTTAATGCAGGCAACATGACATTCCATGATGTTCTGTATGTTGAACAGCTTAAGTACAATTTATTGAGTGTCTCTCAAATCTGTGACAAGCAAAACATTGTTCTGTTCACAGATTCTGAGTGCATTGTTCTTTCAAAGGATTTCAAAATTCCTGAAAATCTTGTTTTACTTAGAACACCAAGAAAGGACAATGTTTACTGCCTGGACACAGCTCTCTTGACTAAATCAAATACTTTAAGCTGTTTAATATCCAAAGCATCATCAAATGAGTCTGCTCTTTGGCATAGAAGGATGTGTCACATGAACTTCAAGTCCATGAATGATTTAGTTAAAAAGAATCTGGTAAGAGGATTACCACAAAAGGAGTTCATTTGTGATGATCATTGTGTAGCATGTCTTAAAGGTAAGCAACACAAAACTTCTCATAAGGCCAAAGAAGTAAATTCAATCTCATCTGTTCTTCAGTTGTTACATATGGATCTATTTGGTCCAACATCTGTTTTGAGTTTGAATAAAAGGGCATACTGTTTAGTCATTGTTGATGATTTCACCAGATTTACTTGGGTTTACTTTCTTAGGTCCAAAGATGAAACTACTGAGCTAGTTAAGTCTTTTATCCTTAAGATAGAAAACCAATCCAATTCCAAAGTTAAGGTGATAAGATCAGACAATGGAACTGAATTTAAAAATCAAATTCTAAACAGTTTCTGTGAGTCCAAAGGCATTGCTAGACAATATAGTGCACCAAGAACACCACAGCAAAATGGTGTAGCTGAAAGAAAGAATAGAACATTAATTGAGGCTGCTAGAACAATGCTAGCTGATTCAAATCTGCCAATGACTTTCTGGGCAGAAGCTGTTAATACAGCCTGTTATGTTCTAAATAGGGTTCAAGTTGTCCAATCTCAAGGAAAAACTCCCTATGAGTTATTCCATAACAGAAGTCCCCTAATAGCTTTCTTCAAGCCTTTTGGATGCCCATGTACTATTCTTCACACTAAGACTCACTTAGGGAAGTTTGAGAGTAAGGCTGAAGAAGGATTCTTTGTAGGATACTCAACTCAAAGCAAAGCCTATAGAGTATACAACAGTGTGTCTAAAACAATTGAAGAAAGTGCCAATGTTGAATTTAATGAAAATACTGCTAATATCAAAGGCACTGGTCCTGATTGGTTGTTTGATTTAGATTCACTAACAAATTCTCTGAGCTTTGTTGAGTATACTGCAGAAGCTGATGCATACAGGGTTGAAGCTGCTAACACAAATTCTCATGCTGCCAATACAATTTCTCATGCTGTTGGCACAAAGTCTCAGACTGCTGCAGATTCAACAAGTTGGGATGATTTCACCACTCTACCACTTCTGTCTTGTGATCCTCCAGGGGTCCTGAATGATGCAAATCCAGACACTGAAGTGCCATTCTCAAGCCCTGACAGCACAGCTCCAACACAACAGGAAACAGTCCCAGATTCAAGTCAAGTTGTTTCAGAAACTGAACCACTCACTGGTTCTGATGGAGATGATACAAACCTTGGAACTTCCTTTCAAACAGAGAGAGAGCCCACACTAAGAGTTCACAAGTATCACCCTCTCAATCAAATACTGGGTGATCCAAGCACTCCTGTTCAAACAAGGAAGATGGTTCACAATGAGACTGCTGCTGCTGAACAAGCAGTTACTGAATTCAGTCTAGCTGCTTTTGAACATGCCTGTTTCATGTCTCAATTGGAACCTAAAAAGGCATCAGAAGCATTAAAAGATTCATCCTGGATTGAAGCTATGCAAGAAGAGCTTTTACAGTTCAAAATTCAGAATGTATGGACTCTGGTGGATCTTCCTAAAGGTAAGAGAGCAATAGGTACAAGATGGGTGTTCAGAAACAAGAAGGATGAGAGAGGAATAGTCATCAGAAACAAAGCAAGACTAGTAGCACAAGGGTACACTCAAGAAGAAGGAATAGATTATGATGATGTCTTTGCTCCAGTAGCAAGAATTGAAGCCATCAGACTATTTCTAGCATATGCAAGTTTCAAAGGCTTTAAAGTGTATCAAATGGATGTTAAGTCTGCTTTCTTGTATGGGACAATTGAAGAGGAAGTGTATGTGTGTCAACCTCCTGGTTTTGAAGACTACAAGTATCCAGACAGGGTGTACAAGCTAGACAAAGCTCTCTATGGTCTTCACCAAGCACCCAGAGCATGGTATGACACACTGTCATCATATCTTCTACAGAATGGATTCAAGAGAGGCACTCTGGACAAAACACTCTTCACTAAGACCATCAAAGCTGAGATTCTACTTGTCCAAATCTATGTTGATGACATCATCTTTGGCTCAACTAATGATAGTTTGTGCAAAGAATTTGAGGCCCTAATGCACAAAAAGTTTCAAATGAGTTCAATGGGGGAACTCACATTATTTCTAGGGCTGCAGGTTAAACAGAAGCCTACTGGTCTATTCATAAGTCAATCAAAGTATGTCAAAGACATATTGGAAAAGTTTGGCTATCAAGACACAAAGGTTGCAAGCACTCCAATGGATCCTCATAAACAGCTCCATACAGACAAAGATGGCATAGATGTGGATATTCATCTATACAGATCCCTTATAGGATCTCTCATGTATCTAACATCTTCAAGACCTGATATTATGTTTGTTGTCTGTGTGTGTGCTAGGTTTTAATGCTCTCCAAAGGATTCTCACTTGGTTGCTGTTAAGAGAATCTTTAGATATCTTAAAGGCCAACCACATTTAGGTCTATGGTATCCTAAAGACTCTCCTTTTGAACTAACTTCTTATTCTGACAGTGACTATGGTGGATGCAACATTGACAGAAAATCCACAACTGGTGGATGTCAATACTTAGGAGCAAGACTGGTCTCTTGGCAATGCAAAAAGCAAACAACTGTCTCCACATCATCCACTGAAGCAGAATACGTAGCAGCTGCAAGCTGCTGCTCCCAGGTAATGTGGATTCAAAATCAGCTAAGAGACTATGGTATGAATTTCTTATCCACTCCTATTTATATTGACAATTCAAGTGCAATTAGCATTGTGCAAAACCCAGTGAAATTCCCAAAAAACCAAGCATATAGAAATCAGGTTTCACTTCATCAGAGATTGTAATGAAAAGAAGTTAATCCAAGTTACCAAAATACATACAGATGATCAGCTAGCTGATCTATTTACAAAACCTTTTGATGTGGGAAGGTTCACTTTCTTAATATCAAATATTGGTATGGTAAACATGGATTAATTGGATTTCATTATTATCGACTCAGTATGCTAATTTTAAGGGGGAGACACTGTTACATTGAAAATTTGCACAATTTTACACTAACAGCATGAGTATTTTCTCATGCTGCTAGTTCATTTTCTCGGACTGCTAGTTATTTTCACTTGATCTGTCAAAGTGTGCAGGGTATTTGGGTAATTTTTCAAATGTGTGCGTGGGACCCAACCTTTTCGAAACCTTTAAAGGTCCCGGTTTCGTTCAGTTGTAACTACCAGTTACGTATTCTTCTTCCACGGCCTTCTGCTTTCTCTCTGAACGAATCACACATTCTTCTTTCAAACCCTACAACCATCGTTTGTTCATCCATGGAGTTCGTAAAAGAGCATAACTGCCTCCCATACACCCTAAAACACTCTGAACTTCAACCGTTTCATGCAATGATGGATTTCCTCAGGCACTCCCATATCCATTATGCCCTAACCATAAACCCTACTATATACATCTCCCATATAGAACAGTTTTGGAACCATACATCTGTTCAAACCATCAATGGAGTGTCTACCCTCCTTTCCAAGATTGATGGAACTACTATCCATATCACTGAGGAATCCATCAGACGTCACTTGCATCTTCAAGATGCCTCAGGTATAACCGACCTATCCCTTCAAGCTTTACATTTTGGTCTTCAAAACATTGGTTATAGGGGCCCTGCTGATTCTTTTACTTTTTTTAAGGCACATTTTTCTCCTAAATGGAAATACCTTGTGCACATTATTCAGCAATGTTTAAGCCCCAAAAGAACTGGTTGGTCTGAGTTTTCTTCAAATATTGCCACTGCCTTAGTGTGTTTTTCTACTGGCCAACAGTTCAATTTTTCAAACATGATTTTTCAGGGGATGTTAAGGCATCATTCCCTAAAGAATGGGAAATTTTTGATGTATCCTAGATTTTTGGCAGAAATAATTGCACACACCTGCACCACTCCACATTTACATAAACGGATACATGTTTCCCATAGGCACTCATTGTCTTCAATCAAAAGGCTGATAAAGCCAAGTGCCAATTTTTTCAGTGTAGATGTTCCATTGCC
>JAANYP010000996.1:0-15266 GCA_020465985.1 Centrapalus pauciflorus
TTGTCGCTTAGTCTTCGGCAGCTTTGTAACAAAATCCATTGTAATGTGCTCCCACTTCCATTCCGGAATAGGAAGCGGTTGCATACTGCCGTATGGTTGTTGATGTTCGGCCTTTACCAACCGACAAGTTCGTCATCTTTCTACATATTTCCCTATGTCCTTCTTCAATCCCGGCCACCAAAAGTCTGCCTTTAAGTCATTGTACATCTTTGTGCTCCCGGGATGTACAGAAAACCTAGACTGGTGTGCTTCTTCGATAATTACTTGTCTCATTCCACCAAACTTCGGCACCCATATCCTCCCGTATATCCCTTTCAGTCCTGACTCACTTGTTTCCATGTTCTTAACTTGTACTCTAATATCCTCAGCACCAATATTCTCATCTTTCAAGGCTTCTTCCTGAGCGGCCTTGACATCATCAATTATCGTGGAGGTCAGCATTGTAGACGTCATCATATAACAGCAATCCTTAGCATAAGCTTTCCGGCTCAAAGCATCGGCTACTACATTAGCCTTTCCGGGGTGATAAAGGATTTCACAATCATAATCCTTTATTAGTTCCATTGATCGTCTCTGCCTCATATTGAGTTCCTTCTGGCTAAAGATATACTTTAAACTTTTATGGTCCGTGTAAAGTTGACACTTAGTACCGTACAAGTAGTGCCTCCATAACTTCAAAGCAAATGTTACCGCGTTCAACTCCAGATCATGAGTCGAATAATTCTTCTCATGCTGCTTCAACTGTCTTGAAGCAAACGCTATAACCTTCCCACGCTGCATCAGTACAGCGCCTAACCCTAACCTCGAAGCATCAGTATAAACTACAAAGTCATCATTGCCTTCCGGTAAGGCAAGTATCGGAGCCTCGCTTAACGTTTTCTATAGAACCTCAAAGGCCTCCTGTTGCACAGTTTCCCATATAAACGGTGCATTCTTTTTGGTTAATGCAGTTAGAGGAACTGCAATTTTTGAGAAATCCTTAATAAATCTCCGATAATACCCTGCCAGTCCAAGAAAACTTCTAACTTCGGTAGCTGATTGAGGCGGTTCCCAGTTCTTTATCGCTTCTACCTTAGCTGGATCTACCGAAATCCCAGCTCCAGAAATCACATGTCCTAAAAACTGAATCTGTTGCAGCCAAAACTCACACTTTGAGAACTTGGCATACAACCTTTCTTTTCTTAACAACTCTAACAGTTCCTTTAAATGTCCAGCATGCTCAGCTTCAGACTTAGAGTATACCAGAATGTCATCAATAAACACTATCACCGATTTGTCCAACATCGGTCTACAAACCCTATTCATCAAGTCCATAAAGACAGCTGGGGCGTTGGTTAACCCGAAAGGCATGACCAGAAACTCGTAATGCCCATACCGAGTTCTGAAAGCTGTCTTCGGTACATCTTCTTCTCTTACTTTCAATTGATGATATCCCGATCTCAGATCAATCTTAGAAAATACACTAGCCCCGTGTAACTGATCAAACAAGTCGTCTATTCTCGGCAGTGGATATTTGTTCTTAATCGTCAGCTTATTCAGCTCCCGGTAATCGATGCACATCCTCATGGTGCCATCTTTCTTCTTAACGAATAACATCGGAGCTCCCCACGGCGATGAACTCGGCCGAATGAAGCCCTTGTCCAATAATTCCTGAAGTTGTGTCATCATCTCTTTCATTTCGGTTGGGGCAAGGCGATAAGGAGAACGAGCTACCGGCGCAGCTCCAGGGATCAAGTCAATCTTAAATTCTACTTGTCTCTCAGGCGGTACTCCAGACAAGTCTTCCGGAAACACATCCGGAAACTGTGAAACAACAGGAACGTCGGCCAACGTTCTCTTTTCAGCCTTGGCATCAATAGCATATGCCAGGTAGGCGTCACACCCCTTTGCAACAAGCTTTCGAGCTTTTGCAATGGTCAGTAAGCACAAATCCCCACTTCTCCTATCCCCGTAGATGCAAATCTCACGCCCCTCCGGAGTAGTTATCTTAATCATTCGGCTCTTACACACTATATGGGCTTCATTCTCTATCAACCAATCCATCCCGATTATCACATCGAATTCACTGAATTCTATAGGGATCAAGTCCAAATTGAAGACTACATCTTCAATTACTAACGTGCAGTTACGGTAGACATGATCTACTTTTACTAGAGTGTTGCTAGCAGTTTCTATATCAAGAACAGCAGATAATCTAGATAGTGGCATGGCAAGTCTTTGTGCAAACATAGTAGAAACAAACGATCTATTGGCACCCGAATCAAATAAAACTCGTGCTGGCATAGAGTTAACTATGAACGTACCCGTAACGACTTCCGTATTTTCCCTTGCCTCCTCTGCAGTTATCTGAAAAGCACGAGCAGGTGCCCTTTGAGACTGACCCCGGCCTCGGTTAACTGATCCATCGCTTGAACCTCCCGAAGATCGTGTTGTAGATGGAGCAGCAGCAGCTGGATCGTTCTTTCTGCAATTCCTACTGTAGTGTCCCCATACACCACACTTATGGCAAGCATCTCCCCTCCTTGGGCACTCACTCTGAAAATGGCCCAACTCACCACAACAGAAACAAGCACGTCCATTGGTGCACTTGCCGAAGTGTTCCAAGTGACACCTATTACAATATCGCGGCTCGGTGTTGATGGAGTAAGCACGAGCACGACCACGATCGGAAGAACCAGACGGTCGACTGCTGAGGTGAATACTGTGAAGACAGGGAAGAACCAGAATATCCTCCCTCGCGCTGGCGCTTCGGCGGTGACGGCTGTGTTGGGTTGGTGGAAGCAGCAGTAGACCCAATCGAATAGCCCGACATAATCAAAATCTGCTCTACATTTCTGGCAGCCTCAAGTAAGCCAGCAAATGTAGGGTAGCGGACGTTGCTCATAACCCTCCTAATTTCAATATCCAGACCAGCCTCGAACCTGGTCACCTTCCTTTCCTCAGTATCGACTTGATGAGGCGCAAACAGACTCAGCCTCGTGAATTCTACAGCATATTGGGACACAGTCTTAGTCCCCTGCATCAGTGCCATAAACTTTGCCTCCAACCTCCGACGCTCATCAACTGGACAATACTGCTGAGTGAATAAGTCCTTGAACTCAGCCCAAGTCATAACAGAAACCTTCTCCAATGTCAACGCATTCACCATTGCGTTCCACCACATGATTGCATCATTCGTGAACATAGCAGTTGCATAACGAACCATGTCCTTCTCAGCACAGTCGCTGATTCGGAATGTTCGTTCAGTTTCTGTTATCCATTCAAGTGCGGCAACAGCATCTCCTAGTCCATTAAACTCCACGGCCCCATTTCCTTTGAAGTCCTTGAAACGACAACCTTTGGGTTTGTTAGACGACCCAATGTTGTCATCTCGTTCCTCGTTGTTACCCCCTTCCTTCTCCTTGTTCTTTCTCTTATCCTCTCTTCTCTTAGCATCGGCCTCATCTCGAGCCCGAAACTGATCTTGAATCATTCGATTCTGCTCAGCCATCATGGCTAGCATCATCTCCCTTGTTTCTTCAGGTGTCATTCCTCCTCCAGACATGTTCTGTAATAATAACACATAACTTGTTTAGTAACATGTCATCAGTTTAAAGACACCACTCATTTGTCCCGTATGATAGTCAATCACTTATAATTACTAGATCATAACCTATCTTAGTTCAGATCATTACTTAAACCACTACATATCATTACCTAATGTTTGAGATCAAGACCTCACGGACACTTGAATCTCAAACTACTGCTCTGATACCATACCGTGTGACACCCTTGCCACAACAACCACCATTTACAAAACACCCAGGATTTAAACATCAACATGCAATAACATAATGATCTGATAACCTAAATTAAGTGCGGAAGCATTAAAATATATAAGTAAAGTAGTGCAACAGTGTCAAACACCCTATGGTGCTATAAGGTACCAAGTCTAAGTCTACACACCCATTACAAATATTACAATCATCCAGAATATATTACAACATTGTCTCATAACATAAATTACCGATGAAATAGTACCAAGTCTTCCAAATCTTCCCAAAATGACCTAACTAGAAGGTCCGGCAGCTGATTTACCCTTTCCTGTAAAAATGAAGACAACTGAGGGGTAAGCGAATGCTTAGTGAATACACAGATTTACACATTTTATAAATCCTTATGATGCCCACAAGAGTAGCACCGACGACACACGTCGTGCACTCTCCACGTACACAAAGTACGACCACACATGAGCCGTCGCTCCCACGAGCCCAAAGCTCGGCCTTTAAAACATACTAACTGAGACAGACATAACATCGGGGATGACATACTGCCTACTGGACCTGGAGGGATCAGCTCCAGCGTCATATAGAGCAGTAACATCAGAGTAACAGATGCGACCCACCGGTCCATCGTAGATGCACAACAAACGAACGGACATGCATCAAATAAGAATGTGCATCTAAATCTAGAATTCCAAACGAAAAATGAAGCAACATGTCTCAGTAGGCAAAAGCAATCATAAAGCAGATATAAACATGCGAAATCATATGTACTCACAGTGGGTGCGTAATTAAACTTTTAACCAATATTATTTCTCCTCGGGCTATCAACCGGATCCACCAAGTACCCCACTGTGGGTTAGACAACACCACAAGGGACCTGTTAAATTAATTGCAACAATACCTCGAATCATAAACCGTTTAAATTCATAAAACCACGTTTTGTAAGTTTTGCAATATTTTCTCTCATTTCGGCCTATGTCCAAATCCATAATACAATTTAGTTGAACCCATTTCAAGTTTACATCCTGTCCTTTGTATATCTTATGTCATTTTATGTGTTGTTTATGAGTGTTATTCAAAATACTCGAGTTTAGAGAGTAGTATTCTCAATTTTAGGCATTAAACTCGAATTTTTATGATTAGATTCGAACCCATGCATCAGATTCGAACCCATGCATCAGATTCGAACCACCCTTCGAATCTAGGGTTAGATTCGAAACCCCATAGTACAGATTTGACTCCCATTCGAGTTTAGGTGATAGATTCGAACCATATGACACACACTCGAAAACACACTCGAATCTAGTACCAAACTCGAGTTTGTTCTTACATTTCGACTCTGTTCTTGGCATATTCGAGTCTGTTCATCATTTCAGCTTAAATCCTTCATTTCTAAGTCAAAAATCATGAATATGTCAAGTATCATGCCTAGATTCGATCCTATTATGCATATACTATCATATTCTTGCAATATTTCAAGCAAAACAAGCTCCAATTTACATAAAATGACAGATTCGAAATTCTAGTTCTTCAAAACCGAAACAATAAACTTAAAAGATTCGATTCTTACCTCAGTTCGTACGAAATCAGAAATCCGTTTGTAGATTGTTGTTGTACTCCACGAGATCTTTCCGTTGACGTATAATTCTCGATAATCGGACGGTCGGTTTGTGAAATAACTTAGAGAGATGTAGAGAGGAAATTCTAGAGAGAGAGAGTAGTGAGAGAGTAAAATGATGAAAATGAAATCTTTTACCCTTTTTATTCCACTTTCATCATTTTTGCACATTTCTCCCCTCAACTTAACCGGTTCCATAAAATACTGATTTATTCTTAAAATTATCATTAATAACTTTTAAATTCATAATTCTCCATAAAATGATTCAGAGTTCAAATTTTCTTAAAATAGCAACAAACTTTCTAAATATCCCAAATACATAATAATTGCTCAAATTTCAACTTAAATATATATTTTTCCACTTAATTAACCAAAATACAATAAAATAAATCTGAGGATGTTACAGCCCAAAACGTTTTTCAAGTATGTTAACCTAGTACAGAGAAATGAGAATTTGGTGGGGACATTGAATGCTCGGATCACGTATGCACGTCAAATGCAAGAAAACGAGAATAAACGTAACTTGGTGCTACTCTTCGGTTGACTAGAAATGATGTTTGGGTGTGCGACTCTTAGTGTAACCATCAATTGCTTTTGGTTTCGTCGACGTAGATTTCTTCATTACTACAGGTATCGATTGCTTATGATTTCGTGTTTATATTATTAGATTTGTTGCTTACATTGATTGTTCCTAAAATCAACTGGCTTCAACTAAAATAGATCGTTGATTTTTCGTGTTGCGTATCAACTTCTTCTGATTTCTATCATAGCTTTTTATTTTTTTGATGGTTTGATTGTTGGTATGATGGTCTGGTTTGTATTTGATCGTCTAATTGCTTCTGTTTTTTTATGTCTTTTTGATGGTTTGATTTATATCAGACTTTGATATTGCTTGATTGATTGCCTCATGTCTGTTTTTGATGTCTGATGGCTTGTATTTGCTTAAACAGTTACTTTGTTAACTCCGACTATCACCATTGGAAAGAGCC
This sequence comes from Centrapalus pauciflorus, assembly GCA_020465985.1. Taxonomy (NCBI): domain Eukaryota; kingdom Viridiplantae; phylum Streptophyta; class Magnoliopsida; order Asterales; family Asteraceae; genus Centrapalus; species Centrapalus pauciflorus. The sequence goes on from JAANYP010000996.1 coordinate 6,372, forward strand.
TTTCAAATTTGAAATTATACAAAATAACTACGTTGTCATTTTCACTTTGTATCCTGATGTATATTGTTGTTTTCGTGTGTTTTTAAGATTGTTGAGTATTATTGAGAAATGTCCTGCACTAATAGATTGTTACATTGTTTATTGTATCTTATGTAGTTATGTTTAATTGGGTCTTCAGTTACTTCTCCATCTTAAATTGTCGTTTCGTTTGAAAGATTTAAACAACTCATTCAGGACTTGGATTTAGAAAAATTAAAAGAAATGATTTAGCTCATTTAGGATTTTATATTATCCACTTCTCCACCTTTGATGATATATCAATCCCCACTAAATATTTCAATTCCTATAATTTTAGAATCCATCATTTTAAATTTATGCACTTCAAATGACACCTTAGTTTGTTTACTAACTGATATCATGTACTTCTAGACAACATCCAAACGCCAAAAGTATAAAAATAAGGAAAGATTCGAGAAGAACATCAAGAAATGTTGTTTAATTAGTACCTGAAACAACAACAAAGCACTGTTGGCCCTATAGTGCTTGGTTTTTTCATATTTTCTATCACTGGATGCTGTAAGTCATGAATTTTATGTAACATTTGTCAATAAATATTTTAATATGGTGTTTTGGTCATCAAATTAAAAGGTTTTAAACTTTGAGTCTGACACAACTTTCAGTGTCTCTCTATTCACTTCTAAGATAAAAAATAATTATATTGTTGTTTTATATTGAGAGTTTATCACTCTTCACTTGTGGTTTATGTAAATGCATGTTCTTTTAACTGACCACTTGAAATTAGCTCCTAGTCTCCTAGACCATATCAATGTACAAACTACATCTATGAACAACCCACTTGAAATTTGGTTGTTGGTTATGAATGTGTGATTTTGATCTATATCCATCTATGCTTGGAAAAACTACAATGGAATTTCTACTACATACATTTACAGAAGAAGTTTGTCAAGATCGAGATCTTACCTAGGATCATTTTTATCATTGCAAGATCAAGATCGTAGAATCGGATCGGGATCGTAAGATCCTACTGAAATTAAATATTATATATCACAGTATTGTATCATAAACAAAAGAGAGTCATTTCAATCCAAAAAAAATCGAAAATAATTCTCATTTAAAAGAAAGCTAGTCATTTTCATAGAGGATTTAAACTTTAAAGACAATACTAAAGAAAGTCATTTCCATACATCCATTCACAAGTAATAAATAGTTTGAAATACACGTCGTACGATCTTACGATCTTACTAACGATCCTACGATTATGCTTACGAAAACAAACCGTATGTAGGATCGGATCGTCGTACGATCTTACTATCTTACGATCTGATCGAAATCCACTTGTAGGATCGTAGGATCGTACGATCCTACGATTTAAATCGCGATTTCGATAACCATGATAATAGTGGTACACTTAATAATCTAATATTTAAATCAAAAAATAAAAATATTATGTTAAGATTAACACCAAAATATTTTAAATTGTTCAATTAATTTTATATGATAAAAGTTTCAAATGTCTTTTTATTTTAAATCTTTATCTATAACCTATAAATAGTATTAAAATAATATATAATCAATTCTCGTGAAGTCACGTGTCATCATAATGAATTGACATGTGTTATTTCTAATTTTTAAAAGTCACAAATGATATTTAAACTGTATTTATCCAAATTTAATATAATCTACTATATACATTTACAGAAGAATGATACGTCGTTTTGTCCGTATTCAAGTCGTTTTAAACTATTCATACATGAGATTTTATTCTCTGTGGTCGACTCCATATTAAGTTGGTGCATACTTCTTTTCCATTAGACTAAACTCCCCCTTGCCTCCACACATACACCCGTTTGTTCTTCAAGAGCACTAAACTCCCCCCTTGGCCTCACGCACCACACTAATGTTTATATTTTTCTAATCTTTCAGTGATCATATCACGACAAGTTGGCCTTGACAACAGTTTTAAATCTTCATATACTACCTGGACTTCTTTTTTCTCCTAAAACCAACTTTTGTTAATTGACTTAGGTGGCGTTTGGATTGTTGGAATGTTACATGACAAGATTAGAAAATGATAAGATTTTGATATGATAAGATTTGAAAATGATAGAACCAAAAAATGAAAAGATTATAGAAAACTTAGTTTAAGAGATAATATAATAATTGGGATAGAGGAAAGATGATGAAAAGATGGGGTTGAGGGAATATCAAATGCTAAATGAAATCAGATTTCTCCCTTTCTTTTCAACCAAATATGATGTGTAAGGATTTTAAAATCCAAATCCTACATGGGAGGTTCAAATCATTCAAACCAAACGCACCCTAAAGTGATTGATTACTAATTACAGTGTTGATTAACAAATGGTGGTCGCTGGTTACTGAATACTGAATCAATAAATTTTTTTTTACTTGCTGATTTTGTATTGAATTTTTTTCATAAAGTATTAGTTCATTTTAGGGTCAATTACTGAAAATAGTAACAACTTTTGGATTTTTTTACCATTTATAGCAACATTATTTATTTTTTTCTCACTAATAGTATCAACTTTGTATTTTTTCATATGAATAATATCAACTTTTGTATTTTGTATCCTTAATAGCAATAACTTTTGTATACTTTTTATCATTTATAGCAACAACTTTTTAAAGTTTTGCTATAAATGATAAAGAATGTAAAAGTTGATGCTACTAATGATAAAAAATAAATAATGTTGATATAAATGATAAAAAAAATCTAAAAGTTGTTACTATTTTTAGCAATTAGCCCTTCATTTTAATGAATAACTAGTTTGTTAACCCATGTATTACATGAAATATATTTTATGAATAATTATTATCTTAAAATATATATAACTATTAAAACTGTTATTATAAAGACATCAAAAACATATTAATAATGAAATAATATAATTTGATTTACGATTGTTATTAAATTAATATAACATATGTTTCAATTATGTTTGAAGTATGAAACTTTTTTCATTCAAATCGAAGTCATTATTGTTTCATATCATGTTTCAATTTGATCATCATTTGTCATTAATGACACTACACTTTGATTACATGTTGTCTCTGGAAAGGACCCGGTGGAAAGAAAAAAAAATCGTGTTAAATAGTACCGATAAAAGTTATCAAATAATGAGATAAGCATTCTAATTGTTATTTATCACCGATATGATTTATATTTAATTAGATAAACTTGTTTGACAAAAATAATCTTATTGTATGTTGAACAAGTTGGGATGATGCGGAGTGCACACTTGTTTAATATTGTTTATGAAATTTGATACGAAATTCTGAAAATCCATTTTTAGACCCGGTTTTGACCCATTTAAAATTCAGTTAATTTTGGCGGTTAAAAATGACGGTTGACCATTTTGGCGGTTCCCGACAAATATATGCACGGTTTTTGGTCATTTGGTGCGGTACATGAAATCAGAAACATATTCCATATTCTCTGTTCGAATTTCACAGTTTTATCCGATTGAGATTTCGATAGTACCGTCAAAATACTTCAATCTGAAAGTGTTCGTCACGACTCTCAGATTTCCAAGTAATTGAAATCCTCCGAAAATTCTACACTAATGTCTAAAAAAATTGGAAAAACATAATTGTGTTATTAGAAAATGAAAAACCAAGTATATTGTATAAAAACTTTAGTTTTATAATTATTGTAAAGGTAAAATTATTGTAAAATTATTTAAAAGTTCAAGTTAGTTCTAAACGTTAACTTTTAATCTTTAAGATTATTGTTTCAAAACTATAGTTTTGTGTTTCTCAATCAAATAAAGTTTTTACTTTTAATTGAACATTATTTTATTTTTAATTGAACATTATACTTTATCCAAAATTAAAGTCTATATCCATATTTATATATATTATAATAAAAAAGAACATTGAAATGCCACGTGTCATTCTATCAATGTATTCCTTTTTTAATTTCCCCGCTCTTTTTTCATATTTAGAACAATTGTATAATAAATTTAATTTATTAAAAAATATACAAATAATCTTTTATCTTTCCTTCCTAATTTATTTTCTAAAATTAATTACTTCAGTTCAAAAGATTAAAAGCAATTAAACTAATTGGTTACTAATAATTAAGAGTCTAATATATTGTCGTTAAATTTGAAACATGCATATTATAATTATATTTATTTTGTATAATTAATATCTGAAAACAAATATTTAATATATAACATAAATTTTTTTAATTAATCATATTAAGCATAAAATGTTGACAAATTAGATATATTTTTTCATTCATATACGTCATATGTTTTCAATAATAAATATTCAGCAAAATTATTTTAAAATTTAAATAGTTTAATTAATTTTACAATCTACTTTTTTTCTTAAAATTTTCTATTATTATTACTTATTAATACCAAATATAACCAGATTTAAATTTTTTTTTTATTAATTCTAAAAAATATGAATATAAAATGAATTGTAAAGATATGATAGTCAAGGTTGTCAAGATCGAGATCTTACCTAGGATCGTTTTAATCATTGCAAGATCAAGATCGTAGGATCGGATCGGGATCGTAAGATCCTACTGAAATTAAATATTATATATCACGGTATTGTATCATAAACAAAAGAGAGTCATTTCAATCCAAAAAAAATCGAAAATAATTCTTATTCAAAAGAAAGCTAGTCATTTTCATAGAGGATTTAAACTTTAAAGACAATACTAAAGAAAGTCATTTCCATACATCCATTCACAAGTCATAAATAGTTTGAAATATACGTCGTACGATCTTATGATCTTACTAACGATCCTACGATCTTGCTTACGAAAACAAACCGTATGTAGGATCGGATCGTCGTACGATCTTACTAACGATCCTACAATCTTGCTTACGATCCTACTCAAAATCGATCCTATTAACGATCCTGATCGAAATCCACTTGTAGGATCGTACGATCCTACGATTTAAATCGCGATTTCGATAACCATGATAATAGTGGTACACTTAATAATCTAATATTTAAATCAAAAAATAAAAATATTATGTTAAGATTAACACCAAAATATTATAAATTGTTCAATTAATTTTATATGAAAAGTTTCAAATGTCTTTTTATTTTAAATCTTTATCTATAACCTATAAATAGTATTAAAATAATATATAATCAATTCTCGTGACGTCACGTGTCATCATCATGAATTGACATGTGTTATTTCTAATTTTTAAAAGTCACAAATGATATTTAAAACTGTATCTATCTAAATCTACTTTTAATTTCATATCAAATCAAATCCAATAAAATCTAAGACTCTAATAAAGTTTAAAAAATATTAAAAAATAATTACTATCCATTATATCTAGAAATATATAAAAATTAATAGGTCATGATAAATAATAATATCATTGTCGTACATTTTTGTTTAAAAAAAAAATTTGTATTTACCTTTTAGTTTATCATCTTTTATATAAATAACAAAATATTAAAGTATCCACGTAATACGCGGGTAAATCAACTAGTATATTAATAAAAGAAGATGCTTAGTGCCACGTGTTGACTCCTCGCTTAAGCAAAATTTTCTTTTCCCGCCCAATTTTCTATATATAATATTCTTAATTAATTATCTAATTTATATTTAGAATTTAAATAAAATATAATTAAGTAATACCTAATTTAACTACTATAAATAAAAAAACAATCTTTTTAAATGATTTGAATAACTTCCAAATTTAACTCCTAATTTTAGTTAACTATTCATAATTTTATATATTCAAAAATAAAAATAATACAATATTGGTAATCAAATGTTTAATAGTTTGTTTTTGAATTTATAATAATTTTAAATTGTGTTCTATTTAAAAATAAAGTGTTAAACTTTTATTTATGTATAGAAATATAAAAATAATTTTTTTTAAATGAATAGTATTTATACATATTCAAAAATAAGAAAATTTTAATTATCCCTAAAATCAAAAAATAACATTGTTTTCCTATCTTTTTAGGAAAAAAAAAAATAAACATTTTTTTATGTAATTTACGTTTGGGTAGATTTTAGTAAATTATTTATAAAATATCCACGTAATATGTGGGTTGATAACTAGTTGTATATTAAAGACGTCCTAGAATCTTTCATTTATCTTAAAATGAAGGGTTCATTATGAAAAAAATGTATATATATTTTTTCAAGGTTTTAACGTTTTCATCCATCTATGTTATCTTTTTTCCTTTGAAGCCCCCAAGTTAATTTTTTACTTGGTTTTGTAAAATTTAACTATTAGAGTCTGTGAAAATTAGTTTCTACCAATTCAATCAACTAGATGCAATTAATAAGAACAGAGAATTTAATCAATACTGACCGAATGATTTGATTGAAGAACTTGATGATTACAAAATGATGAACTGAATATTCTTCTTCGTACAGAGTTGTTCTCTAAATTGAATGCGTACAAAAAGTGATATCTGACAGATCTGACCAAAATCTACCTATTTTGAAAGTCAACATGACTATTTATACACATTTACAAACTATGAGGAAATTACATATTAAGTCCCTAGACTTTGATATTTCATCAACTAAAACATATTCCAACAATCTCCCCCTTTGATGAAAGTAGCAAAGTCTTCAAGTTGACAAGCCAAGCTTCTGTTCAAATCTTCTAATACTTTTCCGATCAGACAGTCTCCATTCAATTTTAGAGATAAACTCGACCATGAGTTTTCGATCGTTAACTGATAAAGCTCCTTTCTTTGTCTTCCTCTTTTGATCTGCTGCCAGCTTGCCTTTCAGACCATTCATCACCTTAATCAACGTTCCATCAGAAAACTTATTCAGTTCAACACTTCTCATAGCTATCAATCTTTTATTTCTATCTTTGTACATGACAGCTAGATGCTTCACCATTATAACTTGAAACTCTTTAAGCTCACCAGCAAATTTAATATCTCTGTGAGGTGCAGTCATGTTTATCTTCCTCATGCCTCTCTCAACTCCAATCTGTAGATCTTGCACTTACATTAATACCAGTTTGGTATGCATAAAATGAAACAATGTCTTCAGTGCAAATCTACAATGTTCATTCCTTTTATTCCTGCACAGTTCGTCAAAAAAATCTTCAATATCGACCAAGTGCATGTTGAACATGTCAGCTTCTGTGAATACATATGTGTTTCCATCAGACCTGGTTACAGTAAACTTCGGATAAAAAATCTTAACAAATCTTTCCTTTTCAATCATCACCAGATCTACTATCCTGAAGTCACTCTTCACCTTCTCAACCTCTTGAGTCTTGTTTCTTAAGAAACTGGCATAGTTGACCAGATTGGGCATGTTCGGCTCTAAGACTCGGAATAACTTGTGAAATGAACAAGGAGCTTGCTTTTTACAAAAGATCCGTTTCTCTAAAATGTCTTCAATGTACGGCATCTTGTTTCTTTTCCTTATGAACTCAGCAGACCTGTTCTCTGGTAGTTCAAGCTTTTTCACCTTTTTCTTACTTAACTCGTCTTTATTCAACAAAGTCAACATATCTTGAATTTCTCTCTGCACCACTTGTTGTGCTTGAAATCTTAATCTGTGTTGCTTCTTTGACTCATCAGCAAGTACAAATTCATTAAAGAATCTGTCCATCACTTCCACTTCATTTAAGACAATTGTTTCTTGAGCGATACTGCTCTCAACAGGGAACTCCTCAAATTCTTCCTTAATCTGTACAACTACCTCAGGCTTTTCAACCGTTGGTGTTGATTCAACATCTTTCATGATTTCTTCAACTAACACCTCCTCTTCTTCTATTCTTTCAGCTCTAAAGTCAACATCAATTAACGCAATTATGTCATCATCTTCAGACAATTCAATATACTCTTCTCTTCCTTCTCCTATCTCTAGAATACTCAGCTCCTTCTCTTTTTCTTGAACATCTTCCTCAGAATCAATATATTCAACAAACTGATCGATATCAGGCTGAGTGTTCAAAGGAACTGGAACATCTTCATAAAGAATCAATCCCATCTCTCTTTGTTCACCAGCTGACTGTTTAGATCCTCCGGCTTCTTTCCCTTGAGATTCTGGCTCCTTCTCTGGATATGTCAGCATTAAAATCCCTGGCGTCGGTTGATCAAGCTTTCTCCTCTTCTCCCCCTCATGAGGAGCATCATCGGAGTCTTCGTCATGCTCATCATGTTTCCTCTTTGATGAGGAAGCTTGAGCCTTGCAGGTCTCTTCCACTGCAGCTACTCGTTCAGAAAGATTACCCAACGCAGTTACCACAGTATTTTCCAGGCTGATCATACGTTCTCTCATCTCGTCAAATTGATCAAAAACAAAATCCTTCAACTCTTCCTTCAACTCTTCTATAGCTTGCTTTGAGTCAGTTTGCTTGACAGACTCCTCTGCAACATCTTTTCCCTTTAAAAATTTCTGAATATTTGTCATTTGAGCCATTACCTCCGCTAACTGACTAGAAACATGTAAATTAACACCAGACACAGCTGCATTCAGTGCACTTGTCAAGGTTGACTCTGTAACAAAAGGGGATAAACTCACCACTGGGTCACGTAGACTTCCAGTTGACACAACAGTCGAACTTGTAAAAAGAACTTCTGTGTGGCCAGTGCTCAGAGTTGGTATTGGTGTTTCTCTGACTGGACTTCCACCCTCTTCAAGTGACGGAGCAACAAATGCTTCCGTTACTAAGGGTGTTCCGGTGGAAACACTAAGTTCAGCCACACTTACTTCAACGAATGAAGTTGACTCAAGTGTCCTAAAGTGTATAGGATCTAGACTTTGTGATTCAAATGAAGTCGTACACACGGGCAGTTGTGCACTTGTTTCAATATCCATGAAGTCCAAGTGACTTTCGGATAGATCATGTGTTTCATCCCGGTGTTCAAATGAAACAATCTCCT
>JAANYP010000996.1:16578-36010 GCA_020465985.1 Centrapalus pauciflorus
ACAGGAGATGCCATTTGAATACCTGTAAAAAAAAAATTAAAAATCATGTTAGTCTTATTATGTACACAAATGTCATCTGTCAAATATGTAGAAAAATTGTAACATTTTAATAGAAATTGTAAAAATTTGTGATTTTCTTTTTAAAGCATCGGGATTCCTGACAATAATTGATAATTATTGAAAGGACTCCAGAGTCAATCGTTTAGAGACCAATGTTAGAAAAATACAAATTTATAACAATTTCTTAAAAAATGTGACATTTTTCTTAAAACTTTAAAATTCTACACTTAGAAAAATTTTCTGATGAAACTCGAATGAAACTACACGTTTCTCGAATGACTCTTTAGCAACCTCGGGTGACACATGAAACAACTCGAATAAGTCTACACCCAACTCGAATGATGCATACATGAAACTCGACTAAGTCTATATACAACTCGAATGATACATTCATGAAACTCGACTAAGTCTATATACAACTCGAATGATACATTCATGAAACTCGACTAAGTCTATATACAACTCGAATGATACATTCATGAAACTCGACTAAGTCTATATACAACTCGAATGAAGTTTGACTCAACTCGAATAGGTCTTGAAGTTTCTCGAATGAAGATATGTAAAACTCGAATATACTAAGTACTAAACTCGATTGAAACATGAGGTCTAATACTCAACTCGAATGAACAAGTCAATTTCTCGATAGGACCTTGTCCCCAACTCGAATATTCTAAAAATGTTCCAATTGTAACAAACTCGCATGATACACATGTTTCTCGAATAAACCCTTATTCAACGCGATTGACACACATACTTCCTCGAATAGCATTACAAACAACTCTATTGACTCTTGGGTTCTCTCGAGTCTAATTAGAATCAACTCGAATCAGTCATCATGAAACTCGAATAATTCTCTAATGCAACTCGAATTATTCTTAAGTCAACTCGAATGAAACTTCCATACAACTCGAAAGACTCTGTAATGCAACTCGAATGACACTGTAAACTAACTCGAATGACTCTTTATTCGAGAACTGTCCTTTTATTTTTCTTACAAGTCTAAAACACACTGATTTAATGAATTTAAGTTCAGAAATGTTTTTCAGTGTTTTAAAACTTGTACCCCCCTCGAAAATGCATTTTAAACATATTTGTTTTACTGAACTTTGAACAAAAACAACTTTAAAGTTGTTAAAAATTCAAGTTTCAGTTTATTCATGAACTCGAAACTGTTTCATTGGAAATTCGATGATTCTGTTTGTGTGAAGTAAAAATGACTTATGAAATAGCAGATTCATAGTCATAATGCTTATCCGAACAACATCACACCATTTATTTCTGTTTCATGAGCAAATCACAGTGTTTGCCATTAACGATGAAGAACTCAAAAATAAAAAATAAAAAATAAGAACAGATAGTCATACTTGAACAGATATACGGAACTATAAACATTCAAACTGAAAAAATAATGAAAAACAATCTTTTACTCACAATTTTGACTAAAAACCGTCGGTTGTAGGTTTTTGAGTTTTCTTTGAAGTGAAGCAACCTTATTTGGAGAAGATGAAGTGTTCGGAATTTCGAAAAAGTAATTTTGAATTTGAAAATTCAAATTTATATTCAACAATTATCCGGCCCATTTTGAAATTTTCAAATTTCAAATATCCGGCCCATCTTTTACTCCAAATTAGCCCACACACCAATTATTTTTAATCAAAAATGGTGACCAAAAAAAAAATTAATTTCACAAAACAAAAAAATTTTATCAGCACAAAAAAAATTTAAAATGTACTAAAAAAAATCACAATAAGAAAAAAAAATTTGTACATAACACAACACACAAAAAAAATTTTAAACCATAAAAAAAATCAAACAACAAAAAAAATTTTAACAAAACAAAAACAAAAAAAGTTTTCTCCCCCTTGAATTTCCGAAAGTTGCTCCCCCTCAACTTAATATTCAATTGCTTAGCTCTGCTCCCCCTACAGAATAACAGATAAATTTTATCAGATTTATTCAAAATCAGATAAATTTCTTTTCAGCTCCCCCTGCATATGACATTCCAGATCTTGTTAAATTCTCAAGTATATAAACTTTCTATGAATCATGAATTTAACATCAGATAAAAATCACTTAAAAAATGAAAATTTGAAAATTAAAATTTTGAAACTGCTGAATTATTAAATCTTAACGATTCAACATACCTAATTTGTATACCAAAAAATTAAACCGCTTTTCATCTAACGCTTTGGTAAACAAATCAGCTAGTTGATATTCAGTAGGTACAAAATATAATTCTATATTTCCATTTTCTACATGATCTTTTATGAAATGATACCGAATGTCAATGTGTTTCGTTTTTGAATGTTGCACCGGATTTGATGCAATAGCTATTGCGCCCTGAGAATCACAGTAGGTTGGAATTTTCTTTGGTGTAAACCCGTAATCACGCAGTTGGCTTTTCATCCACAACACCTGAGAACAGCAAGAAGATACAGCCACGTACTCTGCTTCAGCTGTTGACAATGAAACACAGTGTTGTTTCTTGGATGACCAACATACGGGTTTGTCACCTAAGAATTGTACTGCTCCTGACATACTCTTTCTGTCCATCTTATCACCTGCGTGATCAGCGTCAGAAAAAGCAGTCAGATTAAATGAAGATTCTCTAGGATACCACAAACCAAGATTTGGAGTTCCTTTGAGATATCTTAAAATTCGTTTTGCAGCTGTTAAGTGTGATTCTTTTGGATTTGCCTGATATCTAGCACAGACACATGTAGCAAACATAATATCTGGTCTACTGGCTGTTAAGTACATTAATGACCCAATTATACCTCGATAATGGGTTACATCTACAGGTTTTCCTGAGATGTCCGCATCGAGTTTTGATTTTGAATCCGGAGCCATGGGAGTTTTCATAGGAGTACTATTGACCATGTTAAATTTCTTTAACATGTCTTGTATATATTTTGACTGATTGATAAAATACCATCAGTTAATTGTTTTACTTGTAATCCTAAGAAAAAATTTATTTCCCCCATCATGCTCATTTCGAATTTCTGGGACATTAAAAATGCGAATTTCTTACAAAATTCTGGATTTGTAGACCCAAATATTATATCGTCTACATATATTTGTATAACTATGATATCCGACCCCTGACGTTTTATAAACAGGGTTGTGTCAACTGCACCTTTTGTAAATCCACATTTCAACAGATATGTTGAAAGTGCATCATACCAAGCACGAGGTGCTTGTTTAAGGCCATACAGTGACTTATCCAAAATATATACATGATCAGGTTTCGAAGGATCAGTAAACCCTTCAGGCTGATATGTATATACTTCATCTGTTTGCTCCCCGTTTAAAAACGCAGTTTTGACTTCATCTGTTTGCTCCCCGTTTAAAAACGCAGTTTTGACATCCATTTGATATACTGTAAAATTTTTATGTGCGGCAAAAGCTAAAAACATCCTTATAGCTTCAATGCGTGCAACTGGTGCAAATGTTTCATCATAATCAATTCCTTCTTGTTGACTGTATCCTTTGGCCACGAGACGAGCTTTATTCCGAATAATGACACCGTGTTCATCTTTCTTGTTCTTGAAGATTCATTTCGTGCCAATTATGGATTTGTCTTTTGGGCGCTCAACAAGTCTCCAGACCTTTAACCGTTCGAACTGGTTGAGTTCCTCTTGCATCGCCACAATCCAATCATCATCCAGAAGGGCTTCTTTTACATTTTTAGGCTCAATCTTACTCAAAAAATTTGAAAATAAGCATTCATTTATTGTAGCCCTTATGGTTGGACTGATGAAGATGAATCACCAATGATATTCTCTATTGGGTGATTCTTGTCCACTTAACTGTATGTGGAAACGGTTCTATTGGGTCTTGGTTGGGATTGGAATCGAAATATGGTTCGGGAGTTGCTGCAGATGTTGTAGGTGGAACATCTGAGGTAGGAGCTTCTGACTGTTCTGAAGTAATAGGGGTTTCAGAAGTATGTGGAGGTTCAATTGGTTGTACAATCTCAGTAGTTGACTGCACCTTTGCTGTTGAAGCTTCTCCAGTTTCTTCTGAACTTTGTTGTTGAGAAAGATCTGAAACTACGACTGGATCTTCAGTGATCCTGTCAGGCACCAAATTTTGAACATTAGATTTGGGAGTTTCAAAATAATCATCATAAAAGTTCTCAAACAACTTATTTAATTCATTTTGTTCAGCATTTTATCTATTTGACTCCAATGAAGTCTGCATGTTAGGTCCGGGTTCTGAACCGGTGTGTTCAGAAGCCATTACCACTCCTTCGTCAAATTTAACATTTACGCTCTCGTTGACTATCTTGGTTCTCTTGTTGTATACTCGGAAAGCAACCGACTCCTTTGAATACCCGATGAAGATTCCTTCATCCGCCTTTTGATTAAACTTTCCCAGATTGTCTTTATCATTCAATATAAAGCATCTGCAACCAAAGACATGGAAAAATTTAACATTAGGTATTCGTTTATTGATCAGTTCATACGGAGTCTTTCCGAATCTCTTATTTATTATTGAACGGTTTTGTGTGAAACATGCTGTTGCAACCGCTTCTGCCCACAAGAACAATGGTAAATTGGAGTAGGCCAACATCGTCCTAGCTGATTCCACTAGTGTCCGATTTCTTCTTTCAACGACACCGTTTTGTTGTGGAGTCCGAGCAGCTGAGAATTGATGTGTAATTCCTACTGAATTTAAGAACGAGTCTAATGATTTGTTCTTGAACTCTGTTCCATTGTCTGAGCGAATTGTCTGAATGGTGAGCAACTTTACTTGTATTTTTCGGATGAAGTCGATGATAGATTCGGTTGCATCTGATTTGGATTTCAGGAAAAACACCCATGTGTATCGTGAATAGTCATCAACTATCACCAATACATATCTTTTCTTATTTATACTTTGTACTCTCATTGGTCCACACAAATCCATATGCAGTAACTCTAGTGCTCTTGTGGATGAGTGTGCTGTTTTGGATTTGTGTGTGGCTTTTGTCATCTTTCCTTTTTCACATGCCGCGCATAGTTGCTCTTTTTGAAATTTAAGCGCCGGCAGCCCTTTAACTAACCCTCATTTTGCTAGGTTGGTCAGTTCATTGAAATTTAGATGTGAAAGGCGACGATGCCACATCCATGCTATTTTAGATGTTGCTTTTGACAATAAGCAGACATCTTTCTTCAGATTGATCGAGGCTAAATCAATGGAGTATAGATTTGTTTTCATGTTTCCTGCTAGAATTTCTTTTCCTTGTGTTGATCTGATGCTGCACCGATTGGCTTTGAAGTTGAATTCTAACCCCTTATCACACAGTTGTCCAATACTGAATAGATTATGACCAAGACCGTCAACATAAAAGACCTTTTGGATTGTGATTTTGTCATACTTCAGACTTCCGTATCCCTTAATTGGACAAAACTGATTGTTTCCAAATCTTACCGTCCCACAGAACTTTTCTACAAAGTCCGTGAGTGTGTCTCGTTGTCCGGTCATATGTTTGGAGCATCCCGAATCAAGGTACCAGACATGGTTTACCTATAAAACGTAATAGCACATGAGGTACCCACTTGTAGTTGGGTACTTTAGTTTTAGGTAAAACATGCATAGTATCATTTGTTTTTCTAACTGTTATGGCTTTAGGCTTATCGTTTGAATTTATTTTAGGTACCCATTTTTGAACTGTTCTTTTGGGTATCCACTTTTGTACAATTCGCGGTGGAATTGTTTTTGAAATTGTTTTCTTTGGAACCCTTTTCTGTTCATAATATGGGTCCTTTTTCTTTGGTTGCCATACAAGCTTATTATATTTCACAGTTTCAGACTTACAAACATAAGAATTCAAAGCAATTAATTTCGATCTTGAAAACTTAATACAAGAATTATTAACAATTTTATCATTATTACAGACAGAATGTTCAATTTTGCTGTTTCTATCTGTAACAATTTTTTCTTTCACGCGCCATTCTTGTTTTATAATCTTGTTTTTCTCTTCTCTTTTCTTCTTTCGCCACACTTGTTTTCTCGACCCGTTCACAACGTTATCTGACATAAAAGAAGTTTGAGAATTAGAAGATTTAGATGCTTGTTTTTTCTTTAACCTTTTCATACCTGTTGAAGATTTGACTTTACGTGCAAAAGAGTCCGTTGATGAGGATGATTCACCCTTTTCAAAACTAGGAGACTTAACAAACAGTTTTGTTTTCTCCTTCTTTTGTTGCACTGATGGTGAATTTTCAGATGGTTTTAAAGAGTCTGTAGTCATTCTTTGCAAAATTTTAACAGATTCTTTATTACCATTTGATAGTTTGTTAGTCAAAGGTTTGATAAATTCACCAATTTTACCAAATCTTTGATCTAATGAATTAACATCAGAGTGCATGAACAGATCAAATTCTTTTTCTGAATTTATAGAATCCAGAGAAGTAGATGAATGTGGATCAGACACATTTATGTTTTTAGACTTATCTTGCAACATTTGTTCTATTTTTAGTAATTCAGACTTGAGTGTTCCATTCTCTGTCTCAAAACTTTTAATTTTCAATTCTAAATCAGAATTTATCTGTTCTAAAATTGAATTTTGTAAATATAGTTTTTGAGACTGAGTTGGTAATTCAGACAAATCCTTTTCAGAATAAGTTTGAATGTACTCTTCTTTAGTATCAACAATGTTGCTGATTTCATTTATCTTGGTATAGTCAACATAATTTTGCATTTTGTCTGATCTTGACCTTTTGATTTCTTCACTGGATTCTACTTCTTCAGATGCTTTCAAGAATGTCATTTTTAATCCTAAATTCATGTATCTGACATCATATAATGTTGGTGAATTTGATATAGCTTTTGTCAGATACTTAGGATTTTCCCAACCAATACCAGATTTAGAGTTATAAAACTCTGTATCTTTTGGTTGATTTAAATATATTGTTTGATCTGTTTGCCCTCTTTTAATAAATTCATCCTCCATCTTTTTTATTTTCTCATAAAGTTTCGTTCTTTCTTCAAATATGGCATGATATTTTACAGAAAAGTTTGAGGCTTCTAATTCAGCTATTCGCAGACTTTCTTGTAAATCAGATATTTTGTGATTCAGATTGAGTATATTGCTTTGAAGTTCTTTTTCCTTATCTTGTAAGTCTGAGACAGCTCGTAAAGCTAAGGCTTTATCTTTGGAAAAATCTAGGACTAAATTGTGTTCATTTAGAAGTTTGTTTTCCAAAGAATGAACCTTTTTCTTTTCTGCTTTTAAGGATTTTTCAAACTTTTTAAGCATGAAAGCCATATTAGTTAGTTTTTCTTCTAATATGCATGAGTCGTCAATATCAGAATCTGAAATAGAATTTACCTCCTGTCCTTCTGAATCCTCTGAGTTATCAGACTCTGAATCCTCCTCATTTTCAGCTTTATTCTGGTCAGTTGCCATTAATGCAACTTCTTCTTTTTCTTCCTCTTCATCAGAATCAGACTCTCTCCTCTCTTCATCCTCTTCATCCGTCAGTCCAACCCACACCTCATCTTCAGCTATCATAGCTGATTCACTCAGTTCAGATTCATTGAAGATTTCTGACTTTAGACAGATATGGGCATCTTCATCTAAAATGTCATCATCTTCTGATAACTGTAACCAATGATCATCCTCCGCCATAAGAGCTTTGCCTGACTCTTTCTCTTTGGCTAAGAGGGCCTTTCTTGTATAGTAGTCTGAATTTTTGACTACTGGAGATCTGCATTCCCGTGCATAGTGACCTGGTTTTCCACAGTTATAGCATTTCTGTTCAGATTCCTTCTTGGTTGATTTATCTGACTTCTCATATTTGTCAGACTTTCGTGCACTACTTTCTCCTGTCTTCTCATACTTATCCTTTTTCTCAACTTTCCTTGAGCCTGTTTTATAGCGCATTTTGTTGTTTGTTGGCTTCCTGTAAAATTTCTTCTGAAATGCCTTTGTAAGCAGTGCCATTTGTTTTTTCACCTCTTCAATCTCTGAATCTGCAGATGAATCTGATGATTCTGATTCTGATGATGTACTGCTGATTACAGCTCTTTTCTCCTTTTTGAGCTTGTATTTATACTTTTTCTCCGCCAGTAGAGCTAGTGGATCAGCAGTTTCTTTTTCCGCTTTCTTCTTTCCATATATTTTCCTCAAAACCACTTCTTGGTAGTTGTTGAGGTTTTCAAATAGCATATGAAAATCCATCTCCTCTATATCTATCGTTTGTTGGATGATCATAGCATATTTTTCCCATTCTGGATTTAGCACATTTAAAAATTTGACATTGATGTCCAAGTTGGACTTCGTCACTCCGTTTCTTTTTTACTTCACTTACCAGATTTACAAATCTGAGATAAGTGTTTTCCAGAAGCTCACCTTCACGAGCTCTAAAGTTCTCAAATGTCATGAGACTATTCCTAGCCCTATTAGTAGCAGCTCTGTCTGATCCCCGCATGATTTTGCATACTTCATCCCAGATGGACTTAGCAGTCTTTGTATTTGTCAGACAAGTGTATATTTCATTGGGGATTGAAATCAACAATAACTTTCTTGCAGTCTTGTCCCCTAACTTTCTCTTTTTCTGGGCTTCTGTTAGGTTTGTTACCTCAACAGTCCTTGGTGGTATTGGGGGATTTCCAGTTGGTACTCCTGGGATCGTTTCCATAAAAATTGCTGGTCCTTCATTTAATGATTTCAGCATTTCTTCAGATAAATCATGGAAACTGATAAATTCAAGAAACCGCTCCCGCCATTGGACATATTCCCCTCTGTATAAGATTGGGGGTTTGGTTTCTGATCCCATAGCAAGTGCATCTTTAGACATGTTGATTGTTTGTTGGGAAACTTTGACCAAGATCAAATGAACTCCGAATGAGATTGAAAAATTTGATCACACCTTGAAACACAGATTAGTACTGAAATCTACAACACAATGGCTTGTTAGTAGTAATAAGCAGTGAATTGTGTTTGGATTAATGTGTGTGACAAACTTGAATGATTCTTGTGTTATGAGTGACACTTGAATGAATGTAGTGTAAAACTTGTTTGATTCTTTGATCAATCTTGAATGTGTGTTTGATCAAACTCGAATGTAAGTTTGATCAAACTCGAATGCTTTTCTGATAAAACTCGATTCAAGTATATGATAACATCTTATACACAAACTCGAATGAGTGTTTTGTTAAATTCGAATCAATGTTATACAAAACTCGAATGAGTGTTTTGTAAAACTCGAATCAATGTTATACAAAACTCGAATGTGTCTGTTACAACACTCGAGTGAATCTTGCACAACTCGAATGGGTCTTATATAAATCTCGAATTGGTCTTATATAAAACTCGAATGAGTCTTATATAAAACTCGAATTGGCCTTATATAAAACTCGAATGTGTCTTATATAAAACTCGAATGAGTCTTATATAAAACTCGAATGGGTCTTATATAAAACTCGTATGGGTCTTATATAAAACTCGTATGGGTCTTATATAAAACTCGTATGGGTCTTATATAAAACTCGAATGGTGTTCTGAAATTCAAGTTAGATTGTTGTCAACTCGAATATTACAGTTTGGCAACTCGAGTAATAGTAAGACACACCTCGAATAACAAAGCTAACCGACTCGATTAACTAAGATACCCGACTCGATTAACTGTTATATTCAACTCGATTTACACACAAGATGTGTATAATTCGAGTTTCTTAGAATTTTCAGCTTTTCAAGTCTTAAATTCAGATTAAATCCAAATTTTACCCAATTTCATTCAAATTGTAATCGAAGGTAAGGTTTTTGAATACAAACACTTTTTGTAAAGCACTTTTATGCAAAAATGGATCTAAACCAGACTTTTTCAATGAAACAGTACCGGTTTTTGAACTTTTCAAAATTTCAGAAAATTGCTCAGATCTTTTTCTGTGTTTTGAAAATCAAAATAAGTTTATATTCAATTGATTCGTCTTTGAAACCTGAACCTTCGATCCAATTAACACTGTGAATGATCAACAGAATCAAAACCCCTAGTGATTTTAGGGTTTTTCCGAAAAATACTCAAGAACACGAAAAACAGATTCAATCTCAAACAGAGTGATTCATTCCTAAGGCTCTGATACCAATTGTGAAATAAAGTTTTTACCAATTCAATCAACTAGATGCAATTAATAAGAACGCAGAATTTAATCAACACTAACCAAATGATTCAATTGAAAATCTTGTTGAATACACAATGATGAACTGGAATATTCTTCGTGCAGAGCTGCTGTTCTCAGAAAATGAAAGCGTACAAAATAATCTTCTGACCGATTCTATCTATTTTGAAAGTCAACATGACTATTTATACAAATTTACAAACTATAAGGAAATTACACAATCAGTCCCTAGACTATGATATTTCATCAATTAAAAACATATTCTAACAGAGTCTCAATATTTTTCATTTATAAAACTATAAACCACAATGAGTCATGATTTTTCATTTATAGAAAAACTAAAAATGAATGGTTTACCTTTTCATTCGTAGTACTATTCACTTGGAATAAAAAAAAGTACAAATTGATCAGTTTTCTAGTAAATTCCAAACGAAATTGATTACAAACCATACAACTTTTAGCTTTCCTGAATGAAAAACTACGACCTAATCATGTTTTAGATTTTTTTTTACAAAATAATTGCAACTCATTTATTTTTGTATTTTTAAAAAGGAAAAAACTATGAATTATTCTAGTTTATAGTTTTGCTGAATGAAAAATATTGTAATCCATAAAACGATACATAACCACTTGTTCGAAACTATAAACTAGAATAATTCATAGTTTTTTCATTGTTAAAAACACAAAAAATAATGAGTTGCAATTATTTTGTACCCGGAAAAATCAAAATGATTTATGGTTTTTTGTTTAAAAAATCTAAAACATGATCAATTTGTAATTTTTTTTTATTTCAAATGAAATGTACTACGAATAAAAAAGTATTGCGACCCGTTCATTTTTTAGTTTTTCTATGAATCGAAAAACCATGACTCATTGTGTTTTATAGTTTTATGAATGAAAAATATTGAGACTCATTTTGATTTTTTGTTTTTTAGATAAAAAACTATGACTCATTTAGATTGGAAAAAACTAAAAAATGGAACGATCTGTATTATTTTATTCAGAAAAACTAAGATTATGATGGTTCGTAGTTTTTCGTTGGAAAAAGTGAAAATTGAAATGACTCACAGTATTTTTATCATTCATATTATATATAATTGTGAATAAATAATCGAATATTATTTATATGTAAATATTCAGAATAAAAATTTGTTTTATTTTGATGTTTATAGAATATTAGAAAACTTAATAAAGTAAAAAAAATTATGTTTTTAGTTTGATATGTTACTATTATTGATAAAAATCTAAAAAGATGTTACTATTTTTGATAACTGAAAAGTTGGTGACCTGCTAAACAGGTTTACAGGTCATCCATTACTATTACTGATAGAAAAATAAAAAGTTGTTACTATTAATGATAAAAAATAAATAATGTTACTATTAATGATAAAAATGTCAATACTTGTTACTATTTTTGGTCATTTGCCCTTGTTTAATCATACCCATGTACATACATGTGTTGATGAATTTTTGTATAAATTTTGGTTAGTATAAGTGTTAGGCACAAAAAGGCCTCAGTCAAACCTGCTCTACATCTGAGGGGGAGATTTCTTAATCAAACATGTTGATGCACTTGAAGGTATAATTTAAGGCCTGTTTGTGCCTTATTGAAACCTGAAATGTGATTTGCAATATCAGCCCAAAGCTGTTTACCATGTTGCATTCGTTGCAACAAATGCAGTTTGTCCAAGCTGGTTTGTCTGCTGAACAGGCTGGACATAAACCGTCTACGCTGCTCTATTCTGTTGAGCAGCTTGGACGGTTTACAAGTGTTCTGTTCTTTGTGAACAGAACCCGTTCTTTGTGAACAGGTTAAACACTTTATGGAATATGTTTCCAAGTCCTCATGTATTGTTTTTGGCTACAAGATCAGTTTACAAGTCGAAGACAAAGTGGAAAACAAAACTGCACAGCCTGCCCACACTGTTCTGTTACATGAAGACAAACGAATATCTGAAAAGGGTGATAGACCTTTTCTTATATCAAAATTGCATTACCAAAAGAAGAAAGATGCAAAGTTGACATTCCTCTTTTGGGTAAAGCCTTATGCAGCAGTGGCAAAAAGGAAAAGACAAATATGCTTTATCAGAACGTGCAGAAAGGTGTCTTGTCTTTTTGGAAAAACTTTCCACTATCTCATCTGTCCAATGAAGAAGCTTCACTGAGATTCTCCTTTTGAGTATAAAAGAAAGCTTCTAAGGATTGTGAGATAACATAAAAAGTGTGAAATCAGAACGTGTATTGAAGTGTGTTATTCCATGCATGCAAGTCTGCTTATATAAAACAGTAGAGTGTGTCTAAGCTGTCTTTGTTTAAGCTGTCCATCTGAGTCTTGTAAAAACAGTGAGTGCATATTAGTGAGTGTAGTCATTGTATCTAGTCTGAGTGTGTCTTAGATTAGCTGAACAACTGTTGTATCTGTCATCTCAGCTTGAACCTTTCCGCATTCAAGCTTGTTCGTAATTAACACTTGTTAATAATATACACAAACATTGAGAAAAGATTGTTAAGTTTTTAAATAGCTGTATTCACCCCCTCTACAGCTTAGAACTATACACTTGGGAAACCTTTTGGGACCTATAATTGGTATCAGAGCAGATAGAGTGTGTGTCAACTCTAGATCTCTTATTCTCCCAACTTTCCCATGGACAACAGTGCTGCAAATTCCTCCTCTTACTATGACAATGGGTCAATGACCAAACCCCCAAATTTCAATCATCAGAACTTCTCTGGCTGGAAGTGCAGAATGATGCTCTATTTGGAGAATCTGGATGTACAACTACCAGAGATAGTAATGGAAGGTCCCTATGTGCCAACCTCTGTTACTACCATAACTCCTGCTGTTGAAGGAGCTGCCCCGGAAATCAGAACCTTTGAGAAGGCCAAAGCTCAATGGTCTGATGAAGACAAAAGACTGGTTGCTCTGGATGCAAAAGCCAGGAATAATCTGGTTATCTCTCTGCCTGATGATGTGTTCAAACAGGTTGAGAAGATGAAGACTGCAAAGGAGATGTGGGATACTTTATGTACCGTCTATGATGGACCCACAATCACACTAGACAGCAGGATTAACAATCTTGTTAGACAATATGAACTCTTCTTTGCAAAACCAAAGAAGACACTCACTGAAACCTACACCAGGTTTACTGTGACACCCTTGCCACATCAACCACCATTTACAAAACACCCAGGATTAATCATCAAACACAATTACATAAGGATCTGATAACCTTAGTTTAAGTGCGGAAGCATTAAAATACATAAATAATGTAACGTAATAGTGTCAAACACCCTACGGTGCTACAAGGTACCAAATCTAAGTCTACATACTCAGACCTTTATTACAATCATCCCAAACATATTATAACATTTGTCCCACAACATAATTACCGATTGAGCAGCAAATATCTTCCAAAACTTCACACACGACCTAACTAGAAGGTCCGGCAGCAGATTTTCCCTTTCCTGTAAAATTACAACAACTGAGAGGTAAGCAATTGCTTAGTGAATACACAGATTACGCATTTTATAAATCTTTATGAAGCCCTAAGAGTAACACCAATGACAAACACCGTATACCCTCTTCGTACACCAAGTACGGAACCAGAGCCGCAGCCCCTTCGAGCCCAAAGCTCGGCATAAAGCATACCATCTGAGACAAACGTACGATTGGGGATGACATACTGCCTACCAGAACCTCGGAGGGATCAGCTCCGGGTCATATAGCGCAGTAACATCGGAGTAATTGATGCGACCCACCGGTCCATCACTAGATGCACAACAAACGAACGGACATGCAACAAATGTGAATGTGCATCTAAATCTACGCAAGTTAGTAGAGTTCCAAATAACAAATGAAGCAACACGTCTCAGCAGGCAAAAGCTATCATAAAACAAATATAAACATGCGAAATCTACTGTACTCACAGTGGGTGCGTAAATAAACTTTGACCAATATTATTTCTTCTCGGAATTTCAACCGGATCCACAAAGTACCCCACTATGGGTTAAACAACACCACAAGGGACCTGTAAGTCAGTTGCAACAATACCTCGTGTCAATAACTTGTTTAATTTTCATATAACCAAATTTTATAAGTTTCGCAATATTTGATCCCCATTTCGAATCCAGGTCCAAATTCGAACGACAACTAAGTTTGAACCCAACTCAGGTTCAAACCTAATCCTTTGAATAACTTTTGTTATTTTATGCGTTGTCTGTGTGTTTCATTCGATATATTCGAGCTTAGAGAGTGGGTTTCAATTTTAGACATTAAATTCGAATCCTATGCATTAAATTCGAGCATGTGGACAATTATATGCATCAAATTCGAAGGAGTGAGGGTTAAATTCGAATTTCATTTCGAATTTGGGGTTAAATTCGAACCCAAACTCGAATTTGGCGTTAAAGTCGAAGCTTTAATTCGATTTTAGCTCCATTTCGAGTTTGTTCATGCATTTCGACTTTGTTCTTGGCATTCTCGAATTTGTTCATCATTTACAACTTAAATCATACATTTCTAAGTCTAAAATCATGAGTATGTTAAGTATTAAGCCTAGTTTCGATTCTATTATACATACTCTATCATATTCTAGCTAAAACTCTAGCAAAATTAGCTTTATTCATGCAAGAAATGATAAACTCGAATTTCTATCTTCAAAACCGAACACATAAAAGCTTAAAAAGGTCGATTCTTACCTCAAATTCGTACAAGATCACAAATGCAACCGTAGATTGTTGTAGTACTCCTCGAGATCTTTCCGATGATGTATATAACTCGACAATCGGCCGGTCGGTTTGGGAGAAAATCTAGAGAGAAGGCAGAGAGATTTCTAGAGAGAGAGAGTCTAGAGAGAGAGTGAAAAGTGTGTAAATGAAAGGCATTTAGCCTTTTTATTCTTATTTTCCTCATTTTGCACCTTTCACCCCTCAATCTATCCGGTTCCATAAAATACTGATTTTATAAAACAAAAGAATTCTATCTTTTATTTATTATTCTTAATAATTATTTTCACTTAATAATTAAAACTCTAAATTTCCATATAATGCAACCAACTTTTATAATTCAGCTTAAAATTCATTAATACTCCATAAAAATAATTCAAATTTCTTAATTTTCTTTAAATCACGACAAACTTTTAACTATCCAAATACATAATCATCGCTCACAATTCAACTTAATTATAAATTATCCATCTAATGAAATCTGAATTAAATTCGAGGATGTTACAGCATGGGCTCCACCACGCTCAAACTTCGTCCTCGAAGTTATGTGGATTCAAATAATTGCGGATATTTCCTCAACATTTCCGACTTAGTCTCCCATGTATGATTCGCTCCCTTATGATGCTTCCAACGTACTAGCACCATTTCGATCTCTTTGCTCCTGAGCTTTTTCATCTTTGTATCTAACACACACTCCGACTCTTCAACATACCGGAACCTTTCATCAACTTGTAGCTCAGTGTGGTCTGCCCAATCCTCATTCTCTGTAGTAAAAGATTTCCTAAGATTTCCAACATGAAATACCGGATGTAAGCCCGACATGTCCTCAGGCAATTCCAAACGGTAAGACTGGTTTCCCACTTTTTCTATTATCTTGAATGGTCCGACGAATCTCGGAGCCAACTTTCCTCTTTTCACGAAACGAGTAACACCTCTCATAGATGATACTTTCAGATATACCCAATCATTTATTTCAAAGTTGATTGGTTTGTGCCTTTTGTTATAATAACTTTTCTGACGATCCTGGGCCGCCTTCATGTTCTGTCTAATCAATCGTATCTTCTCGTTTGTTTCTTGAAGCAATGCCAGCCTAGCAATCGGCGTTTCACCAGTTTCTCTCCAACAAGTAGGAGTCCTACACCTTCTCCCATATAAAGCCTCAAATGACGCCTTCTTTATCGTCGCGTGATAGCTGTTGTTATACGAAAACTCTTTCAGTGGCAGATGAGCGTCCCAATTGCCACCGAGATCCAATATACACGCTCGCATCATATCTTCAAGTGTCAGGATAGTCCTTTCACTTTGACCATTGGTTTGCGGACGGTATGCGGTACTCATAGCAATCCTCGTACCAAGTCCTTCCTGCAAAGCCGACCAGAAATTTGAAGTAAATCGGCTATCTCGATCCGATACAATGGACTTAGGCACCCCATGCCTAGAAACGATCTCGTCCATGTAAATCTGAGCCAACTTCTCCAGCGAATAATTTTCTCTAATCGGTATAAAGTGAGCCGACTTAGTCAATCTATCCACTATTACCCAAACTGCATCGTGTTGACGCCTAGTTTTCGGCAGTTTCGTAACGAAGTCCATAGTGATGTGTTCCCACTTCCATTCCGGAATGGGAAGCGGTTGCAGACTTCCATAAGGTTGCTGATGTTCAGCTTTCACAAGCCGGCAAGTCCTACATCTTTCCACGTACTGGCCTATGTCCTTTTTCAATCCCGACCACCAAAAGTCTGCTTTTAGCTCGTTGTACATCTTTGTACTTCCAGGATGTACAGAAAACCTAGACTGGTGTGCTTCTTCGATGATTACCTCCCTCATACCCCCAAACTTCGGCACCCATATCCTCCCGTATATCCCTTTCAATCCCGACTCGCTCGTTTCCATATTTTTAATCTGTGCCCTTATATCCTCAGCACCAATATTCTCATCTTTCAAGGCTTCCTCCTGAGCAGCCTTAACATCATTTATAATGGTAGACGTTAACATAGTAGACGTCATCATGTAGCAACAATCCTTAGCATAAGCTTTTCGGCTCAAGGCATCGGCTACTACATTAGCCTTTCCGGGATGATAAAGGATCTCACAGTCATAATCCTTTATTAATTCCATCGATCGTCTCTGCCTCATATTGAGTTCTTTCTAGCTGAAAATATATTTCAAACTCTTATGGTCCGTGTAGAGTTGACACTTAGTCCCGTACAGATAGTGTCTCCATAACTTCAAAGCAAAGGTAACTGCGGTTAACTCCAAATCATGAGTCGAATAATTCTTCTCATGCTGCTTCAACTGTCTTGAAGCATATGCTATAACCTTTCCACGCTGCATCGGTACAGCGCCTAATCCCAATCTCGATGCATCAGTGTATACTACAAAATCCTCATTGCCCTCTGATAGAGCAAGTATCGGAGCTTCACTTAGTGTCTTCTTCAAAATATCAAACGCCTCTTGCTGCACGGTTTCCCAGACAAAAAGTGCATTCTTCTTTGCCAATGCAGTTAAAGGAACTGCAATCTTTGAAAAGTCCTTTATAAACCTCCTATAGTAGCCCGCCAGTCCAAGAAAACTCCTAACTTCTGTAGCTGAACGAGGCGGCTCCCAATTCTTTATCGCTTCTACTTTAGCCAGATCTACTGAAATTCCAGCCCCCGAAATCACATGTCCTAGAAACTGTATCTGTTGTAGCCAAAACTCACACTTTGAGAATTTGGCATACAACCTTTCCTTTCTTAACAACTCCAATAACTCCTTTAAATGATCAGCATGCTCAGCCTCAGACTTAGAGTATACTAAAATATCATCAACAAATACAATCACCGACTTGTCTAACATCGATCTGCAAACTCGGTTCATTAAATCCATAAAGACAGCCGGGGCATTGGTTAACCCAAAAGGCATAACCAATAACTCATAATGCCCATAACGTGTCCTAAATGCTGTCTTAGGCACATCCTCTTCTCGTACCTTCAACTGATGGTACCCCGACCTCAAATCAATATTGGAGAACACACTAGCCCCGTGTAACTGATCAAATAAGTCATCTATCCGTGGCAGCGGATACTTGTTCTTAATGGTCAACTTATTCAGCTCCCGGTAGTCAATGCACATTCTCATCGTGCCATCCTTCTTCTTTACAAACAATACCGGAGCTCCCCACGATGATGAACTCGGTCGAATGAAGCCATTTTCCAACAACTCCTGGAGTTGTTTCATCATCTCTTGCATCTCGGTAGGAGCAAGACGATAAGGAGAACGAGCTACCGGTGCAGCTCCAGGGATCAAGTCAATTCTAAACTCCACTTGTCTCTCAGGCGGCACGCCAGACAAGTCTTTCGAAAACACATCCGGGAATTGTGAAACAATAGGCATATCGGCCAAAGTCCTCTTCTCAGCCTTAGCATCAATCGCATATGCTAAGTAAGCGTCACACCCCTTTGCAACAAGCTTTCGGGCTTTTGCAATAGTCAGCAAACACAGATCCCCGCTTCTCCTATCCCCATATATACAAATCTCACGCCCCTCCGGAGTAGTTATCTTTATCATACGATTCTTACAAACTATGTGGGCTTCATTTTCGATCAACCAGTCCATCCCGACAATCACGTCAAACTCGCTGAACTCTATCGGAATCAGATCTAAATTGAAGACTACATCTTCAATTACTAATGTGCAATTACGGTATACATGATCTACCTTGACTAGAGTGTTGCTAGCAGTTTCAATATCAAGTATGGCAGGCAACTTAGACAGTGGCATAGCAAGTCGTTGTGCAAAAACAGTAGATACGAAAGAGCGGTTGGCACCCGAATCAAAAAGAACTCGTGCATGCAATGAATTTACAATAAACGTACCCGTGACCACCTCCGGATTTTCCCTAGCTTCCTCTGCCGTAATCTGAATAGCACGAGCCGGTGCCCTTTGTGGCTGGTTCCGGCGGTTGACTGAACCACCACTAGATCCTCCAGATGATCGGGTCGATGATGGAGCAGCAGCTGCTGGAGCATTCTTCCTACAGTTTCTACTATAGTGTCCCCACACCCCACACTTATAGCAAGCACCACCTTTTCGTGGACACTCGCTCTGAAAATGGCCTAATTTCCACAGCAAAAGCAAGCGCGTCCATTAGTACACTTGCCAAAGTGCTCCAGATGACACTTATTGCAATATTGCGGCTCGGTGTTGATGAAATAAGCACGAGCGCGACCAGAAGAACCAGACTGTCGACGATAAGACTGTTGAGGCGAATATTGTGATGAGCGAGAAGATCCCGAGTATCCTCCCTCACGTTGGCGCTTTGGCGGTGACGGCTGTGTTGGGTTGGTGGAAGCAGCAGCGGACCCAATTGAATAACCCGACATAATCAGAATTTGTTCTACATTTCTGGCAGCCTCAAGTAAACCAGCAAATGTAGGATAGCGAACGTTACTCATACCCTCTGATTTCAATATCCAGACCAGCCTCAGAAACCTGGTCACCTTCCTTTCTTCGGTATAAACTTGATGAGGCGCAAACAAAACTCCAGCCTATG
>JAANYP010000996.1:38071-375548 GCA_020465985.1 Centrapalus pauciflorus
ATGCGTTGTCTGTGTGTTTCATTCAATATATTCGAGCTTAGTGAGTGGGTTTCAATTTTAGACATTAAATTCGAATCCTATGCATTAAATTCGAGCATGTGGACAATTATATGCATCAAATTCAAAGGAATGAGGGTTAAATTCGAATTTCATTTCGAATTTGGGGTTAAATTCGAACCCATACTCGAATTTGGGGTTAAAGTCGAAGCTTTAATTCGATTTTAGCTCCATTTCGAGTTTGTTCATGCATTTCGACTTTATTCTTGGCATTCTCGAATTTGTTCATCATTTACAGCTTAAATCATACATTTCTAAGTCTAAAATCACGAGTATAATAAGTATTAAGCCTAGTTTCGATTCTATTATACATACTCTATCATATTCTAGCTAAAACTCTAGCAAAATTAGCTTTATTCATGCAAGAAATGATAAACTCGAATTTCTATCTTCAAAACCGAACACATAGAAGCTTAAAAAGGTCGATTCTTACCTCAAATTCGTACGAGATCACAAATGCAACCGTAGATTGTTGTAGTACTCCTCGAGATATTTCCGTTGACGTATATAACTCGACAATCGGCCGGTCGGTATGGGAGAAAATCTAGAGAGAAGGAGAGAGATTTCTAGAGAGAGAGAGAGAGTCTAGAGAGAGAGTGAAAAGTGTGTAAATGAAAGGCATTTAGCCTTTTTATTCTTATTTTCCTCATTTTGCACCTTTCACCCCTCAATCTATCCGGTTCCATAAAATACTGATTTTATAAAACAAAAGAATTCTATCTTGTATTTATTATTCTTAATAATTATTTTCACTTAATAATTAAAACTCTAAATTTCCATATAATGCAACCAACTTTTATAATTCAGCTTAAAATTCATTAATACTCCATAATAATAATTCAAATTTCTCAATTTTCTTTAAATCACGACAAACTTTTAACTATCCAAATACATAATCATCTCTCACAATATAACTTAATTATAAATTATCCATCTAAAGAAATCTGAATTAAATTCGAGGATGTTACATTTACTGCTCTGATTAATGATCTCAAAGCTGTTGGGATCACAAAAGACAACCTGACTCTGGTGAACAAGTTCTTGGACATCTTGCCTGAAGAGTGGAACTACTTCTCTACCATCTTGAGAAATTCAGGTACCATCAAAGGTATGGATCTTGTAAACTTATATGGATCCTTACTAAATGATGAACAGTCAAGGCAGCAGAAGAGAAATGCATTGGAAATGTCCAAGAGAGGTGCTGCCTTAGTGGCCAGCGTGAGACAACCTGTTGGGCAGGTATGTGATGTGTTCACACAACCTGATCAACAGGCTGATGATGAAAGAGAGGAATTGTCTGATGAGGAAGACAGTGCAGACCTTGCTGAACTTGATGATGAGCAAATGATTTCAATGCTTGTCAAAAGGTTCAACAAGAAAAGGTTTGGAAGAAATATGTTGCAGGGGAACTCAAATGCTGTCAAGAAGAAGGCATTTGATAAATCTAAGGCTGAGTGCTTCAAATGTGGCGAAACTGGCCATATAGCTGCTGATTGTGTGTCAAAAGCTGTTGGACAGTCTTCCAAACCATACAAGACTAACAGGGATGATGGCTACAGGGTTAAGTACCTTGTGGCCATGGCTAAGCTGAAAAAGTTGGAAAACTCAGTGGCTTCCAACAAGCAGAAGGGACTCATGGCAGAGACATGTGACTGGGAGGAGTCTGATTCATCCTCAGATGAAGAAGACAACAACTGTCTGATGGCCAACACTGATGTCCCATCAACCAGCAACTTCAAACAGGACTTGGCTGAAGCTGAAGCCTTCAGCAGCTTAGAGAACTGGAACACTACAATGATGTACAAGGTACAAAACTTTATGGCTTACAGTTCTGAAGAAAAAGTAAAAATGTTTGAATATATGCTTGTTGATTTAAAAGCTGCAGAAGCATAATGTTTTACTATCTGAAATCTCTAAGCTTAAAACTGATCTTGACACAAAATCCAGTAAAACAGACAGCTTCCATAAGTTGGAAACTAAGCTTGATAAATTAAAACACATCAACTCCATTTTACTGGAAGAAAAGAGAGATACAGATGTAAAACATGCGAAGCTTCAAAAGATAGTTGACTATTGGTGCCAATCTGCACAAAAAGTCAGCCATTGTATCAGTCAACAGATCCCTACACAAATCTAAGCCTATCTTGGAGGGGATCTTGACAAAGCAACTTCCATTGTTGAGATTAATAATCTGAAAGATGACTTATCCACTCTTGGTGAGCTTCCCAGCACTTTTATTCAAAAAGTTAATGGAAAGCTAGTGTCAACAAACAGGTTTGTCAGGCCTCAAAATACTGACAGCTTGTGTGAAAAAGCCCCAAAAGCTGATAATGGAATGTGTTCTCCGTCAAATCAGCCTGCTAAGTGCTCTGCTGATCCACACAAGCAAAAGAAAGGTAAACATGCTCAAGCTGCAGCAGTGGACACTAAACCTGTTGTCAAAACAGGCTCTGGGTCCAAAGCTGATGGTAAGAGACATGTTAATCCTTTTGATGCTAAACATTTTGAAAATAAGTTTTCAAAAGGTAAGCAGCCTGCTTTAAACAAGGGTAAGTCTCATGTTGAAAGCAAATCTGCTGTGGTTTCAAATAAGTTTTCAAATCATAGTGGAAAACTGATTATAAATGAAAATAAGTCTTTCAAAACCAGAAACAATGGTTATGTTGATAGGCAGCATCAATCACATCTCAGTAAGGGCAAAGGCAAAGCCATTGCTTAACCTGAGAAATCTGGGAATAAGTTTCCCAAACCTGTGGAAGGTCAAAAACCAATCAAGCTTTCTGTATTTGACATCTGTCCTCCCAAAAAGAGGAAAGAAGAAACAGGCAAAGCTGTTGCTATTGTGCCTCCCACCCAAGCTGTTGATTCATCGAAAAATAGTAATAAGTTTGCTAAACCTGCTGATAAAATCAACAGAAATAATTCAAAATGTGTTTCTGAAAGTTCTTCTTCCAAAAAGGCTAAAAAGAGAAAATGCTATAAATGTGGGAAGAAGACACACATGGCCAAAGACTGTCCTGAAACTGAGGACATGAGGCCTGTTGAGTCTGCTAGTTCCATCATTGCTAAAACAAGCAGTGTTGGAAGTAACTTAGTCAATGAGAGTGGTATCCAAACTAATACCATTCAAATAGGAAATATTAGTGTGGATATTACTAGCCCATCAACAAATGTTGATGAAGTAGGAGAACTCATCACTATGATGAGTTCCCGTAAAAGTAACTAATATTTTCCTATGACACTCTGCAGGACAAAAAACCATCCCAGGTTTGGTACGTGGACAGTGGCTGCTCAGGACACATGACAGGTTGCAAGGACCTGCTGAGTGATCTCAGGCCTGAAAAAGGGCCAAAAGTCACCTTTGGTGACAATGTACAGGGATCCACTGAGGAATATGTAACTCTTAAAGCTGGTGCGACAGTGTTCAAAAGGGTGGCCTATGTGGTTGGGCTAAAACATAACCTTGTTAGCATAAGTCAACTGTGTGATGCTGGCTACAAGGTTAACTTTGTTGAGCACCTGGGTTACATATTGGATCCCCAAGGCAAAGTTGTGCTGTGTGCTCAACGAAAGAAAGGTGTATATGTTGTGGACATGAAATTTGCTGATCCCACAACTGAAATCCGCTTTCTCACAAGAACCAATGCAGACCTGAACTGGTTATGGCACAAAAGGCTATCACACCTGAACTTCAAGAATATCAACAAACTCTGTAAGAAAGAGTTGGTAACATGTTTGCCTTCTATGACCTTTGTTAAGGATAAACTCTGCACAGCTTTTGAGAAAGGAAAGCAGAGAAAATCATCTTTTAAATCCAAGCATAATTTTTCTATTGATACTCCTATCTTCTTAATCCACATGGACTTGTTTGGACCAGTCAGTGTCCCAAGTCTAGGAGGAAGAAGATACACTCTAGTTATGGTTGATGAGTTCTCCAGGTTTACATGGGTGATCTTTCTGAAGAACAAAGGAGAGGCTGCTAGAGAAATCATTGGATTTATCAAGAAGATGGAAATGCTAAACTCTGCTCAAGTGAAGCAGCTTCGATTTGATCATGGTACTGAATTCAGAAACAGTACTCTTGAGGACTTCTGTGAGGAAAGAGGGATCACACAGAACTTTTCAGCAGTAAGAACTCCACAACAAAATGGAGTTGCTGAAAGGAGAAACAGAATCCTCATTGAAGCTGCTAGAACCATGCTGTGTGCATCTGGTTTACCTTCATCATTCTGGGCTGAAGCTGCCAACACTGCTTGCTTCACCCAAAACAGATCCTTAGTGGGGAAAAGGTTCAACAAGACTCCCTATGAGCTGCTCAAAGGGAGGAGGCCAAACATTAGCTACTTCCATGTGTTTGGATGTCCCTGCTTCATTCTGAATCAAAGGGACCAACTGGCAACGTTTGAACCTAAAGCTGATGAAGGTGTGTTTGTTGGATATTCTGCTATCTCCAATGCCTACAGATTATACAACAACAAGAGAAAGGTGACAGATGAATCTATCAATGTCACCTTTGAAGAGTCCAGGAGTGCCTCTACCAAAGCTGTTCCTGAATCAGTTTCAGGAGAATTCAGCTTTGATGATCTCATGCATTCTAACAGTGAAGAGAAGGACTCAAAAGCTTCCACTACATCTAGAGTGGAACCTGCTAACCATGATGGGCATGATGATGATTATGTTGATACAATATGTGTGAATAAGTGTACTGACTTAATTACAACTTCATGTCCTGAACCAATCAATGCTGATTTTCCTGGATCCTCTGCTGATATGATCAACAATGGAGAGTCATGCTCAACAAGTGAACAGGCTCAAGATATCAGTGTGTCTGAAAATCTTGAGAGCTGTTCAACAGGACCTGTTGAAGATGCAAACAACTCAGGAGAATCCTCATTGAAATATGATCCTAAGTGGATCAGGTGTCACCCCAATGATCAAATAATTGGTGACATCAACAAAGGGGTGCAAACAAGATGGGACAGCTTAGGGAACTTTTGTATGTTCTCTAGCTTTGTGTCCCTAATGGAGCCAAAGAAAGTGGATGAAGCACTTAAATATGCCAATTGGATCACTGCCATGCAAGAGGAACTCAATCAGTTTTAGAGAAACAAGGTATGGAAGCTGGTCCCTGCTCCTAAATATAAAATTATAATTGGCACCAAATGGGTTTACAGGAACAAGATGGATGAGCAAGGTCATGTCATTAGAAATATCGAAAGACTAGTTGCTCAGGGCTACAGAAAGGAGGAAGGCATTTACTACGATGAAACATTTGCTCCTGTGGCCAGGCTAGAGGCAATTCGTTTGTTTCTAGCCTACGCTGCTCATAAGAGCATGAAGGTATTTCAAATGGATGTGAAGAGTGCATTTTTGAATGGGAAGCTGCAAGAGGAAGTTTATGTCAAGCAGCCTCTAGGTTTTGAAAATGAACATCATCCAGGTTTTGTCTATAAGTTGGACAAAGCCCTCTATGGTCTAAAACAAGCCCCTAGAGCCTGGTATGACACTCTTACTGATTTCCTTATGAGCAATGGGTATTCCAGAGGTAAAGTGGATACCACACTGTTCATAAAGAAAATGAAGTATGATATTATGCTTGTTCAAATTTATGTGGATGACATAACATTTGGTTCTACTAATGAGCAATTATGCAAGAATTTTTCATTACTCATGAAATCCAAATATGAAATGAGTATGATGGGAAAACTTACTTTCTTTTTAGGATTACAGGTTAAACAAATCTCAAATGGAATTTTTATAAATCAAAGAAAGCATACTTTGAATCTATTGAAAAAGTTTAAATTTGATCAAAGTTCTCCTATTAAAACCCCAATGGCAACCAATGTAAAATTGGATGCAGATGGCAGTGGCAAAGCTGTTTCAGTAAGAGCTTATAGAGGCATGATTGGGAGCTTGCTGTATTTAACTGCTAGTAGACCTGGTATTATGTTTGCTACTTTTTTATGTCCTAGGTTCCAAGATGATCCAAAAGAATCACATCTAGCTGCTGTGAAAAGAATCTTCAGATACCTTAAGGGTACACCAGGTTTGGGTCTTTGGTATTCCAAAGACTCAAGCCTTGAACTAACATGCTATTCAAATTCTGATTTTACAGGCTGCAGGCTAGACAGGAAAAGCACAACAGGTGGATGTCAACTCCTTGGTGGTAAGTTGATAAGTTGGTGTAGCAAGATGCAGAACTCAGTTTCTACTTCTACTGCTGAAGCTGAATACATTGCTGCTGGAAGCTGCTGTGGGCAGATTCTGTGGATGCAGCATCAGCTTGAAGATTATGGACTTGTATATAGCAAAACTCCTATTCTGTGTGACAATACAAGTGCCATAGCTATCTCCAACAATCCAATGTTTCACTCCAGAACAAAGCATATAGAGGTCAGACATCACTTCATCAGGGATCACATTCAGAAAGGTAATGTGGAGGTAAGTTTTATTTCCACAGATGAACAGCTTGCAAACATTTTCACCAAACCTCTTGATGAAAACAGATTTAGTTATCTGGTAAGCAAGCTGGGCATGTTAAACAAAAGTTACTAAGTGTCCAAAATGTTCTAAAGTCATTATATGTCTCACACTGCTCAAGTTTCGCAGAACAGCTTAGACAGAACAGGCTATGCATGTTCTATACTTAGCCGTTTTCTGCAAAAATTGAACAGCTTGAGAGTATAACGGGTTTGACAATAACAGTTTGTATGTCAAGCCTGATCTGATGATCAAACCTCCACCCTGCTCACTCTTTCAATCTGTCATACAAGACATTGTCTTGTAACCTGATCAGCTATTTGAAGGAACAACCTGAAAAGTGAACAGCTTGTGATGACACTGCTCATCACAGGTTTGACCATCAGCTTAGACCATCAGTTTTAATTGCCTTTCTTCACAATTAATTTACTTAATTTTTGTTTTTATTTAACTTAATTACTGCGGATAATGTGTGTTTACGTGTGTTAGTGAATAAAAAGGGCTCGAGTGGTCTGACAAACGGTCTGACATGGACAACCGTTTCGTTTTCCGTTAACGACCATTTCAAATCAACCGCCCAAATGTTTCTCTCTCATACCCACTCACATTCAAATTCTATAAATACCCCCTACTGTTTCATCTTCGTCTTCCTCACTACTTCCATAACTTCCTAAGAACCCTAAAACTTCGACTAATTGTCCTATGCTTCTACTACTCTCACTACTTCCCAAATGGCTCACCGTAACAACCCCTTTCTACCAGTCTTTGTTGGTGCTTATGTTCAAAAACATGCATCAGTCACCACAATGCTAACCCTGAAACCTACCAACTACCTTGCAAACCTAACCATCCCCAAAAACTATGTGGGGAAAGGCTACGATGAAATGGTGGAGTTTCTGAAAGTTCATCCTTTGAACTATGCCATGACTGCCACTCCTGGTGTCATGTACCAGGATTTGGTGTATGAGTTCTGGTACACCTATGCCTACAACCCAGATACCAAAGTCATCAAGGGCACCATACTCAATGGGACTCAGACCATTGCGATCACCACTCGTCTGATAAGGGAAAGCTCTTCGTCTCCCTGTGGCTGAAACATATGATTAGCTTCAGGCCGAAGATGAACAGATGAAGAATCTGCTGCACTTCTGTGGTATAGCAGAACCAAAGGTTGGAGCTACACTGTTTAGGAAAGATTTGTCTCCAACCTACAGTTTTCTATTTGCCTCTGTGGTGATGTGCTTCAGCAGTAAGGTTGGTTCCTTTGACCAACTAAGCCGTGATGAGATTCCTATAGTCCTACAGCTTGTGGATGGGACTACAATCAACATGGCCAGATGGATTTTCATGAATTTGAGGAATCTGGTGCAGCAGGAGACACGTCCAGCTGCTGTTCGTTATCCCAGATTTCTGAGCCTCATCTTCAAGCACGTTTGTGGTGAGCATCTGTATAACTGTCAGCCTTTACTTCGTACTGCCACTTTTCCTGTTATAGGAAATAGAGTTTTCTACACTCCAGTTTTCCCAAATGAGCCTCCTCTGTCCACTCCAATGAGGAGGCTGCTAGGATTGGTGGAAGGACACTCTACTGTGAGGGTGAATCCAGAAGCTGCTCCCAAAGAAAAATCCAAAGCCAGGGTCAAGTTTGTTAAAAGACCCTGGAAATGACTGAAGCTGGGCCTGTCCACAATAAGGCCAAAACAGCTAAGTCTAAGTCTGCACGTTCAGCCTCTGTGGCTGAGGGGGAGCAGGCTTCTCATCCTGGTTCATTTGTTGAACCTGAAGCCTCTGTGGCTGGTGCCTCTGTGGCACCTGAGACTATGGAACAGGACAACCCACCTGTTTCTGACCCAATCTCCAAACTAGTCCAATCTGAACCTCTCATCACCTCTCCACAATCACCTACCTCATCTCTCAAATCATACCAAAGAAAATCCCTTGCCAAAAAGAAACCCACAGCCAAAACAGCCCAAACCAGCCCTTCTGTTCCCTCTCAACAGGGTTCAGTTGAAAAAGAAGCACACCCTGCTGCCTCTCCTATTTTGGGAGAAGGATCATCACAATTAGAGCCTGCTTCACTCCAACCTGTGTCTACCCTAAGTCAGCCTAGACCCTCTGGTTCCTCTCAATAGGAGCCAGTTGTATATATGGAGACAGCCACATCAACTATTCCATCCTCCCACAGGCTAAGAATATTGAAAGACAGGAGTTCTCTCCACTCCATACAGAGTCCACACTGTCCCCACTTCATACTTCTTCACACCCTGCGTCTGCACGAGGTGCCCACACTGCTGGTTTAGACCAACCAGTAGCTCAACCTCAAATTTCTGTTCCTCATGATGCCGCTGTTCTACAGCAAACAGCTGCTGAAGGACCAACCACCCAAGACAATGAACCTCAGGGAACAGAACATCCCTTTGGTGAGGCTGCTCATGTCATGCAAACTCCATCAGCAGGTTTTACAACTACTAATGTTGAAATGCATATCCCATCTCCCAATGATGAGGTACCTTTAAACCAAGGTGTTGCAGAGGGAACCACCACTGGCCTTAATGAAGGTGCTGCAACACAAGCAGCATCTGAAAGGCTACAAACATTTACCCCCTCTCCTGATGATGCAGCTACAGCCACTGCTGAAGGACCTATCGACCCCTCCAAGCTGGGCCACATTACTTTTGCCCAGGCTATGGAGCTTCTCTCAAAAGTACCTTCTCCTTCTCCATCACATCCCCATACACCAACCTCATCCTCATCATCACCATCTACTCAGTCCAAACAGTCTACCCATACACCTCCATCCCCTAAAGATCTGCCTTTGAAGGACCAGCTTTCCTTGCTGACCAACAAAGTTGGCTCTTTAGAAACTTCCATGTCTTCTCTACCCTCTCTCATTTCAGACTCTGTGTCTGAACAGCTTAAAGGTTTCTTTGATGTGTTCAAGAACTCCTTTCCATACACTCCTCAAACTGACACCTCCTCATAGCTGCTTGCACTCACTGCACAGCTGCAAAACGTCTCCACTTTCCTTTCCTCATATCTTTCACACCAACAGGACTCTGTGTCCTCTATGACAGCCATATCTCAACAGCTGTCCACTCTCCTAACTACTTGCAATTCTACCGTTCCTGATACACTGGCCAGCCTAAACACTCTAATAGTTTCTCTCTCAAATTCTGTGTCAGCAAACCTTGCTGATGTACAGGACTCTCTTAAGTTACATCTTGCACAGCTTTAAAGTCTGCTATTCACAGCTTCCCTGCTAGAGAAAATATTCTCAAGCTGACCTCTCTTGCTGATTCCCAATCTTCTTCTCTTCAAACCTGTCTTTCCAAAATTGCAGAGGTGAAGGACAACCTGGCTTTCTTAGTGCATAACCTGGTTTGTCCCAAACCTGCTGCTAAAACTGCTGCCAAGCCTGCTGAATTTGTTTCTTCAGGCAGACCAGTTGTTGAAGGTGCTAGTCCATCTCCTTCAAAGGGGGAGAAGTTGTCTGCCTCTAAGACTAAGTCTAAGGGGGAGAAAAATTTTTCTCCTAAGGAGAAATCAGCATCTACTGGTCAAACAGCAGGTGCATCTGCAACAGGTACTAGTCCAGCTGAGGGTGTCTCTCATCAACCTGAAGCTGCTCAGCCTACTCAGGCTGAATCTCCAAACCCTGCACAATCTAAGGGGGAGGAATTCATTCCTGAGGACAGGCCAAGCAGCAGAAGGAGGTATCTCATTATGGAGGAAAAAGAAGAAGAAGAGGAAGACATTCCTGAAGCTGTTACCACTAGAACAGCTAAAGGAAAAGAAAAAGCAGTGGTTGATCCTGACCACTAAAAAGCAGCAGAGCTAAAATTTGACAAAGCCAGGGCTAAAGAAATGGGCGTTCCTATTGAAAAATACTATGAGCTCAGAGATGAACAGCTCAAAGCCCTAGAAATACTGAGAAAAGAAGAAGCCTCTGCCAAAGCTGCTATATCTTTTGCATTCAAAGAGGGAAGTAAAACCAAAATGCCTTCTTTGGATGTGCAGAGAAAACTGCTTGAAGCTGCTAGAGAATCAGCTGGTGGAAAGGAAGGTGAACAGAAAAAAGGGTGCTCTAGTCTCTGTGACCAAACCAAAGCAAGCATCCTCTACAAGGGCCCAGTTCCACTTTGACAACTTGGCAAGGAAAAAGTTTCATGATGTTGCTGATAGAAGACTGGCCAAGGAAGCAATTATCAAAGCTGTCCCCACATCAAGAAAAGGAAAACAGTGGAAATTGCAAACAACCAGAATGGGTGCAACAGGCCCAGAACTGGAAACTTATTACTACACTGATGTTGCACAGATGGGTTACAGGGAATGGGTTGAGCTGGCAGTTTCCCTGAGCCAGTCTAAGTCTGAAACGGCTAAGACTATCAGGGCATATGTTAAGAAGCTGATGGAGAGAGTGAAAGATCTTGGCCTGATCTCAAAAGAATTAAGTGAGGGTGTCTCTGTGACTTACCCTAAGATAAAGTCCAGGAGGACCAAAAAGGATTCTGAGCTGGAGGAACACCTCATCTTGATTGAACAAGGTGATTATGCTGTTGAAATCAAAGGAGTTCAAAATCAGAGGAGTAGACTTTGAAGAAGGCAAAATAATTGAAGAACCTGAGTTGGGGGCATTTTTTGTAAATCCCCTGACACAGAAGAAGTGCTTTCAGAGAGCATCAGATCTATACAAGGTGGATCTGAGACAGCTTGCAGCCTTCAGACTTGCATCTTCCTTCAGGCAATCCAGCAAGTGGAGAGCAGCCGTCTGGGACCAGCTCAGAGGCTTTTATGAAAGAGGTGAACTTCAAGATCCCCAATTTATGTTTCTCAGAGTTGAAGTTCAAGATCTGGAGGAAACAAGGGATGAACTTGAAAAGCTGTTTGAAGAAGGACTACCACCACCACTGCAGTGAAGTCGACCTACTATCTGAGTAGGTGAAGAATGGAAGCTATCCATCTATTGGACAGGCTTGCCATTATCTGCTCACAACATCAACAGTCCAAATTGTTGAACTCTTTTGTCCATTAGTTGTACTTTGTTACATCTGTTATAACTTTTCTTATTTACATTAGTTGTAATATACATTAGTACATTAGTTGTACTTCTGTAAAAACATGTGTTGTGTATGTAATCAAAATCAGTATATATAAACTGATCTTTTACTTTACTTAAGTGTTGTAATTTCATTTCAGCAAAATGTATAGTGATTATTGATTAAATCAGCTCAGACTGATTATTGCAAATAGGGGGAGATTGTTAGGCACAAAAAGGCCTCATTCAAACCTGCTCTACATCTGAGGGGGAGATTTCTTAATCAAACCTGTTGATGCACTTGAAGGTATAATTTAAGGCCTGTTTGTGCCTTATTGAAACCTGAAATGTGATTTGCAATATCAGCCCAAAGCTGTTTACCATGTTGCATTCGTTGCAACAAAGGCAGTTTGTCAAAGCTGTTCTGCCTGCTGAACAGGCTGGACATAAACTGTCTACACTGCTCTATTCTGTTGAGCAGCTTGAACAGTTTACAAGTGTTCTGTTCTTTGTGAACAGAACCTGTTCTTTGTGAACAGGTTAAACACTTTATGGAATATGTTTCCAGGTCCTCATGTATTGTTTTTGGATACAAGATCAGTTTACAAGTCGAAGACAAAGTGGAAAATATAACTGCACAGCCTGCCCACGCTGTTCTGTTACATGAAGGCAAACGGATATCTGAAGAGGGTGACAGACCTTTTCTTATATCAAAATGGCATTAGCAAAAGAAGAAAGATGGAAAGTTGACATTCCTCTTTTGGTTAAAGCCTTAAGCAACAGTGACAAAAAGGAAAATACAAAGATTCTGCCATGTGAAGACAAATATGCTTTATCAGAACGTGCAGAAAGGTGTCTTGTCTTTTTGGAAAGACTTTCCACTATCTCATCTGTCTAATGAAGGAGCTTCACTGAGATTCTCCTTTTGAGTATAAAAGGAAGCTTCTAAGGATTGTGAGATAACATAAAGAGTGTGAAATCAGAACGTGCATTGAAGTGTGTTATTCCAGGCATGCAAGTCTGCTTATATAAAACAGTAGAGTGTGTCTAAGCTGTCTTTGTTTAAGCTGTCCATCTGAGTCTTGTAAAAACAGTGAGTGCATCTAAGTGAGTGTAGTCATTGTATCTAGTCTGAGTGTGTCTTAGATTAGCTGAACAACTGTTGTATCTGTCATCTCAGCTTGAACCTTTCCACATTCAAGCTTGTTTGTAATTAACACTTGTTAATAATATACACAAATGTTAGGAAATAGTTTAAGTATGTTCAAACTGTTAGTTAGACTTCTCAGACTGTTAGTAGATTTTACATGTAAATACAAAGTTCATGCTGCTAGTTGAAGAAACTCGAGCTGCCAGTGTAAAAGTTCAAGCTGCCAGAGCAAAACAACTCAAGCTGCTCAGTTCATGCTGTCAAGAGATTCAAGCTGCTCAACAGTTTCATAAGTGCTGATTTTCGGGAAAGATATCTACACGAAGATTCCAGCATATCTACTATCAGAGAAGTCATAGTCCTTCAAGGAAACAAGTCCAAAAAGCAATATAAATAGACAGAATAGGTTTTCTATTGTATAGGAGTTTTCTGCATATTTTTGAGTCTGTAATTGCTTCGTTGGTTAAGTTTTCTTAAGCCTCTAAGGTTGTAAAACCCTAAGAACAGTCTGTGTTCTTCGTCTAATCAAACAGATTAGAGGTGATTGTAATCATTGAATTCAGCAATACAAACAGTCTTGATTACTTCTTATGTTTTATGCTTCATTGGTTCTGAAAGTTTTTGTTAAAATAATTAAGTGTTATTCCGCAAACTTCTTAATTAAACTTTGATTCAAAGCAAGATTATTGATTTATACTCTGATAAATTTCAAATCAGTTAATCTTGGTTATTCAGTTTTAGATCCTGACAAGTGGTATCAGAGACAGGTCGTTCTTTGTTTTTCAAAGTCGAAAACTTTCTTTCAAATTTTTAATCTTTTACAATGGAATTTGAAAATAGCAGCAGTAGATCTGGGCAAGGACTCAAAGTGCCTATGCTCAAGCCCACTGAGTTTGAGATGTGGAAACTCAGGATTCAACAGCATATTCAATTCATTGATTATGCCATATGGGAAGCTGTTGAATTCCCTCCTGTAGTTGATCCAGAACTTGATGCTGAGGGAAAACCAGTCAAAACTCCTCCAAAAACTGAACTTGAAAGGAAGGCTAGAATGAATGAAGTGAAAGCACTCACACTATTACAAATAGCCATTCCTAATGCTTATCAACATCAGTTCAAAAAGTTTTATACTGCTCACTCTCTTTGGAATGCCTTAGAGAAGAGGTTTGCTGGTAATGCCAGTACCAAGAGAAATCAAAAAGACCTCTTGAAACAGCAGTATGAAAACTTTTCTGGTGGCAAGAATGAAAACCTCACTCAAATCTTTGACAGGTTCAACAAACTGATAAGTGAACTGGAAAGTGCAAAGGTCAATCTGGATCAAGATGAAGTCAACAGAAAGTTTCTCAGATCTCTTGGAGAAGAATGGACAGTCTATGCTGCACAATGGAGAACAAAAGACACTCTTGATGAGATAGAATTGGATGATCTGTATAACAGTTTAAGAGTGTTTGAGACTGAGATTGATGCTAAAAAGAAATCTTTTTCTTATAATCACAATACTGCTTTTCTATCTTCTGAAAAATCTAATAACTGTGATTCTTTCTCAGGTGGTGATGGCAACTCTGCTGAAACTCACTATGAGGCCTTTGTTGCCAATGATGGATTATTTGCTCTAAATGTTGAAGACTTGGAACAAATTCATCCAGATGATCTTGAAGAGATGGATTTAAAGTGGCAACATGCAATGCTGACCATGAGAGCCAAAAGGTTTCTTAAAAGAACTGGAAGGGCCAACTTTCAAGCCAAGACAGAAGGCAAACCATCTTTTGATAAATCAAAAGTGGAATGCTATAAATGCCATAAGCTTGGTCACTTTGCTAGAGAATGTAGATCTCAAGGTCAACAGCCATCAAGGACTTCACAGCCCATCCAAGCGTCCTCATCAACAGCACTTGTCTCTCAAGAAGACAATGTGTTTGACTGGAGTGATCAGACAGAGGAAGAATTTCAAAATCAAGCACTTATGGCAGAAACATCAAATGTCTCCTCCACTGAACTACCATCTAAGGTAAATTCTAAACTCTGCTCTCAATCATGCAAAAATATGGTTAAAAAGTACAGAGATCATAATGAGAGCATGTGCAAAACTCTAGCTAAGATGGAAGAAAGGAGATATGAATATATGCAAGCCATAGAAGATCTGGAAAAACAGATCAATGATTATAAGGATAATGAGATTCAAATGGGGTATGATAGAACCTATCATGAATGGGAGAAAAAGGAACTCAATAAGAAAATAGAATCTCTGAATAAAAAGGTAGAAGACACTGAACAGAAGGTGTTAGAGGCTAATAAGAAACTAGAATCTGTTAACATAGATCTAGGTAACTTCAAGTTGGCAAATCAAAAGCTGGAACACCTAATTGAAGTACAATTTAAAGACAGGGTGAAATCTCAGATTAATCCCAAAGAAGGTATAGGATATAGGGCCACTCCTCCTCCATACAACAACAAGTACATACACCCAATGAGTGAGGTTGCTGATAGACTTGTCAATGAACCACTAGATGAGTCTATGACTATTGTAGATCCTATCCTTGATAACAGTTCTGAATTAAAGGAAGATAAGAGTCAAAATAGAGACTGTGACACAATGAGTGCACCCATAGAGGTCCAAGCCCCCAGTAAGAAAGGAAAAGAGAAGATGAGTGTATGCAATGCTACTCCACAAGTTTCTGTACATTCTAACTGTAACACTGCATCTTCATCAAAAGGAACTAAAAGAGGTAAAACTGTTTCTATCTGCACATGCCAAAAGCATGGTGTTCAAAAGTTTCCTAAACAACAGCAGGTAAGAGGAAACCAGAGAATCAAGAACCAGAGATTGACAGAAAAGTCTGGTGTTCCAATTCAAACTGTCAAAAGATGCTTTCACTGTGGAAGGAAGAATCACTTAGCCAAGGATTGTTTTTACAAACCAGCTGTTGCAAAACAGACTGTGCATCACACAAAATCAAAACCTAATCAGGCAAAGCACTCAAAAGTGAAACCTTCCACAGCAGCTCCAAAGAAAACATTTGATCACAGATTCTCAAAAGTAAATAAAAAACCGTCCACACATCAAAAACAAGTTTTGGCAAAGCCTAAATCAAGTTTTAAACAAATGTGGTGTGTCAAGGACAAATCTGTTGCTCAAACTGCTAATGCAAAAGATCAGACTGCTAAGTCAAAATCTGATGCTGTTAGTGCAAAAACTGAAACTGTTAGCACTACAAACACAGCTCAAGCTGCTGGGCATCAATCTGGAGCTGCTAGTGAATTATCTGAGACTGTCAGAAGAAAAGATGATCAAAATAGTTGGATACCTCATATTATCACTAAATACTCTCCAAAGACTCCATCAGTTGATCTCACTAAATATAAGAAGTCAAAGACAGTTTTTAGTTATGTCAATGTACAAGGCCAACCCAAAACCAATTTGGTTTGGGTTTACTCCACTACTAACTAAGCTGTTATTTGTGCAGGGCAACCACAGGTCTCCTCATAGATCAAGATGGCATCTGGACAGTGGATGCTCTAGGCACATGACAGACAATTCTGAATGCTTGTCAAATTTCAAAGGTTTTGATGGAGGTTTTGTTGCATTTGGAGGCAACTCAAAAGGAGGTAAGGTTACAGGTAAAGGTACTGTTAATGCAGGCAACATGACATTCCATGATGTTCTGTATGTTGAACAGCTTAAGTACAATTTATTAAGTTTCTCTTAAATCTGTGACAAACAAAACACTGTTTTGTTCACAGATTCTGAATGCATTGTTCTCTCTAAAGATTTCAAAGTTCCTGAAAATCTTGTTTTACTTAGAACACCAAGAAAGGACAATGTTTACTGCCTGGACACAGATCTTTTACCTAAGTCAAATACTTTAAGATGTTTAATATCCAGAGCATCATCAAATGAGTCTGCTCTTTGGCATAGAAGGATGTGTCACATG
Organism: Centrapalus pauciflorus; assembly: GCA_020465985.1. Lineage (NCBI taxonomy): Eukaryota > Viridiplantae > Streptophyta > Magnoliopsida > Asterales > Asteraceae > Centrapalus > Centrapalus pauciflorus. The sequence continues at coordinate 54,729 of JAANYP010000996.1, forward strand.
AACTTCAAGTCCATGAATATTTTAGTCAAAAAGAATCTGGTAAGAGGCTTACCACAAAAGGAGTTCATCTGTGATGATCACTGTGTAGCATGCCTTAAAGGTAAGCAACACAAAACTTCTCATAAGGCCAAAGAAGTAAATTCAATCTCATCTGTTCTTCAGTTGCTACATATGGATCTATTTGGTCCAACTTCTGTTTTGAGTTTGAATAAAAGGGCTTACTGTTTGGTCATTGTTGATGATTTCACCAGATTTACTTGGGTTTACTTTCTTAGGTCCAAAGATGAAACTGCTGAACTAGTTAAGTCTTTTATCCTTAAGATAGAAAACCAATCCAATTCCAAAGTTAAGGTGATAAGATCAGACAATGGAACTGAATTTAAAAATCTCATTCTAAACAGTTTCTGTGAGTCCAAAGGTATTGCTAGACAATACAGTGCACCAAGAACACCACAGCAAAATGGTGTAGCTGAAAGAAAGAACAGAACATTAATTGAGGCTGCTAGAACAATGCTAGCTGATTCAAATCTGCCAATGACTTTCTGGGCAGAAGCTGTTAATACAGCCTGTTATGTTCTAAATAGGGTTCAAGTAGTTCAATCACAAGGGAAAACTCCCTATGAGTTATTCCATAACAGAAGTCCCCTAATAGCTTTCTTCAAGCCCTTTGGATGCCCATGTACTATCCTTCACACTAAGACTCACTTAGGGAAGTTTGAAAGTAAGGCAGAAGAAGGATTCTTTGTAGGATACTCAACTCAAAGCAAAGCCTATAGAGTATACAACAGTGTGTCTAAAACAATTGAAGAAAGTGCCAATGTTGATTTAATGAAAATACTGCTAATATCAAAGGCACTGGTCCTGATTGGTTGTTTGATTTAGATTCACTAACAAATTCTCTGAGCTTTGTTGAGTATACTGCAGAAGCTGATGCATACAGGGTTGAAGCTGCTAACACGAATTCTCATGCTGCCAATACAATTTCTCATGCTGTTGGCACAAAGTTTCAGACTGCTGCAGATTCAACCAAGTTGGGATGATTTCACCACTCTACCACTTCTGTCTTGTGATCCTCCAGGGGTCCTGAATGATACAAATCCAGACACTGAAGTGCCACTCCAAAGTTCTGAAAGAACAGCTCCAACACAACAGGAAACAGTCCCAGATTCAAGTCAAGCTGTTTCAGAACCTGAACCATTCACTGGTCTTGATGGAGATGATACAAATCTTGGAACTTCTTTTCAAACAGAGAGAGAGCCCACACTAAGAGTTCACAAGTATCACCCTCTCAATCAAATACTGGGTGATCCAAGCACTCCTGTTCAAACAAGGAAAATGGTTCACAATGAGACTGCTGCTGCTGAACAAGCAGTTTCTGAATTCAGTCTAGCTGCTTTTGAACATGCCTGTTTCATGTCTCAATTGGAACCTAAAAAGGCATCAGAAGCATTAAAAGATTCATCCTGGATTGAAGCTATGCAAGAAGAGCTTTTACAGTTCAAAATTCAGAATGTATGGACTCTGGTGGATCTTCCTAAAGGAAAAAGAGCAATAGGTACAAGATGGGTGTTCAGAAACAAGAAGGATGAGAGAGGGATAGTCATCAAGAACAAAGCAAGACTAGTAGCACAAGGGTACACTCAAGAAGAGGGAATAGATTATGATGATGTCTTTGCTCCAGTAGCAAGAATTGAAGCCATCAGACTATTTCTAGCATATGCAAGTTTCAAAGGATTTAAAGTGTATCAAATGGATGTTAAGTCTGCTTTCCTGTATGGGACAATTGAAGAGGAAGTATATGTGTGTCAACCTCCTGGTTTTGAAGACTACAAGTATCCAGACAGGGTGTACAAGCTAGACAAAGCTCTCTATGGTCTTCACCAAGCCCCCAGAGCATGGTATGACACACTGTCATCATATCTTCTACAGAATGGATTCAAGAGAGGCACTCTGGACAAAACACTCTTCACTAAATCCATCAAAGCTGAGATTCTACTTGTCCAAATCTATGTTGATGACATCATCTTTGGCTCAACTAATGATAGTTTGTGCAAAGAATTTGAGGCCCTAATGCACAAAAAGTTTCAAATGAGTTCAATGGGGGAACTCACATTCTTTCTAGGGCTGCAGGTTAAACAGAGGCCTACTGGTCTATTCATAAGTCAATCAAAGTATGTCAAAGACATATTGGAAAAGTTTGGCTATCAAGACACAAAGGTTGCAAGCACTCCAATGGATCCTCATAAACAGCTCCATACAGACAAAGATGGCATAGATGTGGATATTCATCTATACAGATCCCTTATAGGATCTCTCATGTATCTAACATCTTCAAGACCTGATATTATGTTTGCTGTCTGTGTGTGTGCTAGGTTTCAATGCTCTCCAAAGGATTCTCACTTGGTTGCTGTTAAGAGAATCTTTAGATATCTTAAAGGCCAACCACATTTAGGTCTATGGTATCCTAAAGACTCTCCTTTTGAACTAACTGCTTATTCTGACAGTGACTATGGTGGATGCAACATTGACAGAAAATCCACAACTGGTGGATGTCAATACTTAGGAGCAAGACTGGTCTCTTGGCAATGCAAAAAGCAAACAACTGTCTCCACATCATCCACTGAAGCAGAATACGTAGCAGCTGCAAGCTGCTGCTCCCAGGTAATGTGGATTCAAAATCAGCTAAGAGACTATGGTATGAATTTCTTATCCACTCCTATTTATATTGACAATTCAAGTGCAATTAGCATTGTGCAAAACCCAGTGAAATTCCCAAAAACCAAGCATATAGAAATCAGGTTTCACTTCATCAGAGATTGTAATGAAAAGAATTAATCCAAGTTACCAAAATACATACAGATGATCAGCTAGCTGATCTATTTACAAAACCTTTTGATGTGGGAAGGTTCACTTTCCTAATATCAAATATTGGTATGGTAAACATGGATTAATTAGTTTTCATTATTATCGACTCAGTATGCTAATTTAAGGGGGAGACACTGTTCCATTGAAAAGTTGCACAATTTTACACTAACAGCATGAGTATTTTCTCATGCTGCTAGTTCATTTTCTCGGACTGCTAGTTATTTTCACTTGATCTGTCAAAGTGTGCAGGGTATTTGGGTAATTTCTCAAATGTGTGCGCGGGACCCAACCTTTTCGAAACCTTTAAAGGTCCCAGCTTCGTTCAGTTGTAACTACCAGTTACATATTCTTCTTCCACGGCCTCTTGCTTTCTCTCTGAACGAATCACACATTCTTCTTTCAAACCCTAAACCATCGTTTCTTCATCAATGGAGTTTGTAAAAGAGCATAACTGCCTTCCATACACCCTAAAACACTCTGAACTTCAACCGTTTCATGCAATGATGGATTTCCTCAGGCACTCCCATATTCATTATGCCCTAACCATAAACCCTACTATATACATCTCCCATATAGAACAGTTTTGGAACCATGCATCTGTTCAAACCATCAATGGAGTGCCTACCCTCCTTTCCAAGATTGATGGAACTGATATCCATATCACTGAGGAATCCATCCGACATCACTTGCATCTTCAAGATGCCTCAGGTATGACCGACCTATCCCTTCAAGCTTTACATTTTGGTCTTCAAAATATTGGTTATAGGGGCCCTGCTGATTCTTTTACTTTTCTTAAGGCACATTTTTCTCCTAAATGGAAATACCTTGTGCACATTATTCAGCAATGTTTAAGCCCCAAAAGAACTGGTTGGTCTGAGTTTTCTTCAAATATTGCCACTGCCTTAGTGTGCTTTTCTACTGGCCAACAGTTCAATTTTTCTAACATGATTTTTCAGGGGATGTTAAGGCATCATTCCCTAAAGAATGGGAAATTTTTGATGTATCCTAGGTTTTTGGCAGAAATTATTGCACACACCTGCACATCTTCACATTTACATAAACGGATACATGTTTCCCATAGGCACTCACTGTCTTCAATCAAAAGGCTATTAAAGCCAAGTGCCAATTTTGTAAGTATAGATGTTCCATTGCCTTCTGCAATGATGAACATCATTCCACGAAACAGAGGAGAGGGTCTTGAGCAGGCTCAGCCTAACATTACTGCTACAACCCCAAGACCCCAACCCACTCCTCATGATACAAATATTCCCTCTGATCCTTTTGTACAGCCAACACGCCCACTCAGAAACATATACAAAAGAAAAAGGGGACCAGGAGCTCCTTCCTCCTCCTCCCATCAGCAAGAGCCATATATCCCTGTGCAGGAGGATACTCCTGCACAGCATATCCAAAGGGAACCACTTGAGGAAACTCCCATCCTCACTCAGGAGGTGAACATCTCTTCAGAGATGGTTCATATGGGTTCTGTGGCTGGCACTACTGATGTCTCTGCACAAGAGGCACAGGACAGTGCCAACATAGCTAAGACCACGCCCATGGCAACAGCAAGTGTGCAAACACAAGCTGGAAGTCCCCAGAACCAAGAAAAGAGGGGCCCAGAAGTTTCTACCTCTGGTCTTAATGTCAGTGATAGATCACAAGCACCTCAGGTGTTCTCTGATCTTGAGGCTAGTCTGCAACAAATGCTCTTAACGGATCCCAGACTCAAACCTGTTGTAGCTATGTTGGACCATCAAATGTCCATCATTGCTGCACAGGGGGCTTAAATTTTTGCTCTCAAGCAGGCAGATGCTACTCAAAATAAGCGAATGGATTATCTTCACAGAGGCTTCACACTCTGTGGAAATAAAATTATGAAGTTAGAGCAGATGATTCAAACCCAAGGGGCAAAGGTTGTGGTTTCTTCTGACCAAACCAATGCTTCCAAAAAGGGGGAGAATCAGGAGGTTCCCACATCAGTCCAAGCAGCTCCAACAACAACAGTCCAAGCAGCACCAACAGTTCCAGTTTCTAGGCTAGCAGTCCCAACAGCTTCTCAAGCTGTTAGCCTAGAAACTCAAGCTGTTCCTTCAAAAGCCACTGGAGTTGTGATCAGAGAAGGAATTCAAGCTCCATCAAGCACAGTCCAAGCTACAACATCTGCTACAAAAGACAAGGGCAAGGGCATTCTCATTGAGTCTCCAAAGCATAAATTTTCCTCAAAAGAAGCCCAAATTGCCTTTGATGCTGAAGTTGCCAGAAAAATAGCAGAAGAACAAGACAAAGAATTAGAGCAGCAAGCCCAAACCCCAATGGATGATGATGAGACTTTAGGTGATTACTTAAAGGGGTTTGTGGTCAAGCAAGGAGCAAGGAAAAGAAAGATGCCAACAGGGCACTCCAAGGCTGAGCATAGAAGATTTCTTATCAATTTTGCCTTTGCAGCAGGTATTCCAAAGAAAATGGCTCAGTCCATGTCTACTGAAAGGCTGCAGGAGATTCATGATAAGGAGATAGACAAAAGACAGAGAACAACAGTCTCTCCAGAAGCTCAACCATCCCAAGAAGTCCAACCAACAACCCAATGAGTCCAAACTGAAGCTGGTGCCAGTGCACCAACTCCCACTGATCAAGCAGTTGTCCCTTTCCTTCATCGGTTAAGAGAGTGCTCTTTGAGCAACATTTGCAAAAGGCTATGGAGATAGAGAAGTTGATTGATCAACATGATTTCACAAAGCCTCAAATCAACTACTGGTTTGCTAAGTCACTGGATGAAAGAGACTTAAGGGTCAAGTTTGTGATAAGGAGAGAGTCTGGACCAGAAGAGGAGTTTGATACATTCTGGCAAATGGTTCATAAGCTGACCAGGGATGAACTGATAAAGATGTACAACATAGGATCTGTATCTCAAGTTAGATCTGCTCTTCCACAAGTAAAACAACTCATCAGAGATCTAAGTTCAGTTGCTGATCCTGAATTTGCAAAAGAAGAAATAGAAGATGCTGAGAAGAAAGGGAAAAAGGTCAAGGAAGTTCATATTTTTGTCAAATCCAGAACTTACAGAATCAAATTCACAGATGGGTTTGGTATTTTCTTCAATCTCGAGTTTTATAATTTTTCAAAAGATATGCTGCTCCAAATAAAATCAGTTAGGATATCTTGTGATAAAGAAGAGATGAAGAGAGAATTTATGAAGGCTATAGATCATAAACTTGCACAGTTGTAAGTTTTTGAAAGCCTTGGTTTGTAAATAACAGTTTACTTTTTCATTTCCACTTTTGTATAGAACTTAAAGTCTTGTGCAAAGAATTTAAGTTAGGGGAGATTGTTGGGAAATAGTTTAAGTATGTTCAAACTGTTAGTTAGACTTCTCAGACTGTTAGTAGATTTTACATGTAAATACAAAGTTCATGCTGCTAGTTGAAGAAACTCGAGCTGCGAGTGTAAAAGTTCAAGCTGCCAGTGTAAAAGTTCAAGCTGCCAGAGCAAAACAACTCAAGCTGCTCAGTTCATGCTGTCAAGAGATTCAAGCTGCTCAACAGTTTAAGAAACAGAAAGTGCTGATTTTCAGGAAACGATATCTACATGAAGATTCCAGCATATCTACTATCAGAGAAGTCATAGTTCGTCAAGGAAACATATCAAGAAGCAATATAAATACAGAGAATAGGTCGTTCTATTAAATAGAAGTTTTCTGCATATTTTTGAGTCTGTAATTGCTTTGTTGATTAAGTTTTCTTAAGCCTCTAAGGTTGTAAAACCCTAAGAACAGTCTGTGTTCTTCGTCTAATCAAACAGATTAGAGGTGATTGTAATCATTGAATTCAGCAATACAAACAGTCTTGATTACTTCTTATGTTTTATGCTTCATTGGTTCTGAAAGTTTTTGTTAAAATAATTAAGTGTTATTCCGCAAACTTCTTAATTAAACTTTGATTCAAAGCAAGATTATTGATTTATACTCTGATAAATTTCAAATCAGTTAGTCTTGGTTATTCAGTTATAGATCCTGACATAGGAAACCCAGCTATTTCTAGGTTTGGATAGGATTTTCTTTTCTTTTAATCCCTTCACTCCTCCTCAAGCTCTCAATTATCATTTTTCAACGATAGCTCCCCCCGAATCACTTATATTAGTAAAGCTGAATTGATGATGAATTATCAAGCAAACAATTGAAAATATAAATGCTCTGATACCAGTTGTAGGTCCCGTATAATCAAGCAAACATATAATCAAACAAGGTTTAGGTGATATAGAATCATCACACGAAACAGTCTTTTGATTGACAACAAAATGAACTTTTTTGTTCTTGATAACATGAGAATCAGATATGAATGGTTGTGAGTTCTTAGGATTCTTGAAACGATTTTTCATTTGAGCAGAAGATGAGCCTAAGTCATTCTTAGTAGAGAACCAGTCCTTTTGTGGCTTTCGGGAATTCCCTCTACTCTTAAAGTAAGAGTACATAGAATTCCTTACGGCTATTTTGAAAGAGGATTTAGAAGATTCACCGTTGTAAATCTTGATCGGAACTTCCAACTTTTCTTTGCCTTTCTTTCTATCCAAAAGATGTTTCCTTTTAAGTTCAGAGTAGGATACCTTGGATTCAGAATGACTTTCAACCGTGGAATTGTTGATGACAGAACCTTGTGTATTTAAACAGTTTTGGTTAGAAAAAAGTTGAGATGCCAGCCCCTGAATGGTGGCTAGAAGCTGATCTCGTTCCTTGTCAAATGATTTAACATTAAGTTTGAAATCCAGTTCTCGAATAGAAAACAGTCTTTTTGCCTCGTTAGAATCATTTTCTTTTCTTAAAATAGTGATTCTATATGAATCAAACAACTCTTTGGTTTCTGTCAAGGCTAACTCAAGTGCATGTAATTTATTATTTTGTAGTGAAGTGTCAGCTAGAGAATAATTAAGTTAAGCAATTTCGGCATCAAGATCTGATATTTTCTTTGTAAAATCTATCATTTCCTGCTCAAAATTCTAGATCAGAAGCTCGTTGTTCTAGAACAGAATATGGTATGTATTCACGAGGTTTTGGCAAGGCTGGATCATGTTTAATCTCTTTTGGTTCATCAAATTTCTCTTCTCTAAAAGATTTTTCTAATTTTCCTTAAAGAGATTCATGATTTAACCCGTCATAAACAAATTTAATTTGTTTCATATCAGGGCTTGCTCGTTTTTCTTCTTCTTCGGCTAACACTTCCGGCCAAGTCTTGTTATAGGGCATAATGTATCGTCGACCCATGGTATCAAAATCATATAAACGACTGTGTTTTTTGTTGATCATTTCTTCCATGACTCTAGGACCGGTAAACCCTAAACAGTCTTTAGACATCAACTCTCTAGGTTTATACATATTTATGGTTTGATCAGTTTGGTCACGTTTGTAAAACCTTTCTTCTATGTCTTTGAGTTTTTCTTTTAGTTTCGTTCTCTCAACCAGTACATACTCATATTTGTAGACACATTCAGATTTATCAAACTTAAGCACTTGATGATCGTATTTTAGCTGAGACATTTTGGCAGACAAATCCTTTTTCTCGTTATTAGCCTTAGACACTTTTTCTTGTAACACTAAGATGTTTGATTTCAAATTAGAATTTTCATTTTGCGCATTCCTAAGAGGAGTCTGAAAGGCATCTAACTTCTTAGCTTCTTTTATTAGCATATCTATTCTGCTAAAACTTCTATAGGAAGAAGACTTACCTTAGTGTCAGATGCGGAGAGTGTCTTGTCTGAAATCTTCTCGTTCGGTCCAGACATCTTGAGATACTTGATTGAATGGAGCTTCAGATAGGCGATTGACTTGACCTGATTCAACACTTAGAAAAAAACTTGAAGAAGTATCCGAAAGTTGCAACTTTCGAATCTGAATGACCCGAGAGTTATGACTTTCGAATTGAATGAAAAACTGAAGTTGATATTTCTGAGTCCGAAAAAAAAAATTGAACCGAAATTCTGACTGTCTGGATAAGTTGACAGTCTGGATTAAGTTGACTGTCTGGATAAAAATAATAATGGTTTGTTTTGTTTGTTGAATTAACGGTCTGAATGATATAAATATTATAATTTTAACATTCGACTAAAAATAAAGACGACTTATTTTTATTGTTGAATAAAGTTTGAATGAAAATATTTATGTTACTCCGTATTTTCAAATTAACATAAATATAAAAATTTCAGTAATATTTAAACCACAAGTTCACAACAAAAATTATTTTGAGGTAATATGAACAAATAAACCATTTGCAATGTTTGTTGGTTAATATGGAAAAGAAAAAAGAAGAGAGACAATAAATAAATGGGAGGGTAATCTAGGAATTGAGTGGCTGAATGGGGGAGGACATAGCTCCACTGACTTAACAATATGACTGACCTTGTTTTTTTTGTTAAGATTAAGTCTCAAACAAACATGTGAAAAAAACTGACCGAATTAAGTCATGTGGCTAGTTCAGCCCATTAAGTCACAATCAAACACCCCCTAAGAATGATTCGAATATTATTACTCTCGGATGCTAAGATCAGAAAGTTTAAACTTTCGAATGTAAGAATTAGAAACACTTAGTCAAAATTTCAAGTCTAATTTTTGAGTCAAGAAGGATTAGAAAGTTACAACTTTCTAATACAAAATGTTTCAAAAAATTAACTTAGAAAAATTTGATTAAAATGGTTCCACAAAATTAATCTAGATCAAATATTTTATGAATTAATTGTAAAAACAGAATGATGTTCACCCGAAGGAATATAGTATCAAACGAATTATCACCACTAACCGTTAGGAACCGATCTTTGATTTTAATTACCAAATTATAGTTAACCCGGAAATTTTATAAGAATGGATCCAAATTAGGAAAATTTTGAATTCAAGATCTAGATTAAATCTTTTACGAATTTATTCGAAAACAAAATGATGTTCACCTGAAGGAATATAGTATCAAACGAATTTTCACAACCAACCGTTTAGAATTACTTCAATCATAATTATTAAAAATTCAATGACCCAAAAAAAAAAACTGTAACGATAATTCAAAAATAATGAACTGAGATCCCAAAGAAAAATGAACCGTAAGAAAAAAAATTTGGATCCGAGAGTTGCAGATAAATATCAACCGAAAGTTGGCCAAAAAAAAAATAGGGATTCGAGAGTTTGACTACCGATTCAACTTTAAATGAACATTAATTTTGACCGAGCCTTAATGATGAGTGTTGACAAAAGATAAGGTGCTTGACGATCGAAACAAGATAACAGAACCAAAATTTAACATTTAAAAAAAAATGATAACTTCGAGTAACACAAAACAGAAACTGGAACACGTTTTTTTTTTAATTAAAAAATATCAATCAAGAAACTAAACCTTTTAAAATATAAATTAACTACACGAACAATGATATTAAAACCATGGATAGTGGTGTGCAAAATAACCGAACCCGAATAGCCCACTCGAACCGAATCTTAAACGGGTTATTTGGGTCGGGTTATTCGGTATTCGGTTTTCGATTTTGTTAATCGGGTTAAATGGTACCCGAATAACACTTTCGGTTCGGGTATCGGTGTTGGTACATTCAGTGTGACGACAACAGTCTAGTTTTGTTATTGATAAGACAAGTTCTTAGGTGATTTTAGAATACAAGGATTGGCATTCGAATCTGTGATAGATTCGAATGTAGCCATAGATTCGAATTGTTTAAGGCTTGGGATTCGAATCTGTGATAGATTCGAGTCTAGCCTTAGATTCGAATGGGCTAGATTCGAGACTGTCAATATGGACAAACTCGAATGGGCTTTGGGCCAGATTCGAGTTTGGCCCACATCAGACTCGAATCAGGGTCTATAATTAGGGATAGACTCGAAATATTATGAGACTTTTTGCAGAATTCGTGAGGAATTAAGCAAGAGGCGATCTCGAGTTTATCAGCTAGGTGAGTGCCGTTTCGGAGAGAATTAGTACGTAGGATCGTTCGTGTGTCGTTCGTTCAGCGTCTAATAGTCTCTGTGTTCCGTTGGTTGAGAGTTGTCTGTCTAACCGTCAACGAGGATTCCGCACTCGTTCACGGATCCGCGTCTAGATAGATCTTGCAGTCGTAGACCTTACAAGTGGTATCAGAGCCAGCAGAGTGTTCTTGGTGTTCTTCATGTTCATCAGATACATTCTAGGTTTCTTGACGCTAGTTGGACGGTTTTGCTCTCAAAAACGTGTTTTTGTGCTTAGCAAATTCATATTCGGGAAACACTTTGTTGTTTTTCACGTTTTTGATCGAAATCATTATTTTTCGTTTGAAAAATAGTGGTTTAATCTGTAAAACGTCAAAAAATCAACGTGTTAGCCGTTTTTCGAGTTTGCGGCGCTCGAACTATAGGGGTAATTAGGGTTTCACTTTAGTCTCGAGTCTAACCTAAATACGCTCCTTTCGAGTCAATTTCAGTGTGTTTCGAGTCTACTTTGTTTCGAATCTGTTACTTCATTCGAATTGGATCTCGAGTCTGTGTTGTTTCGAGTTTATTTCGAGTTTGTTACTGTTTCGATTCTGTGCTTCGAATCTGCTAGACATTCGAATCTACTGAAGCCTTCGAATCTAAGGACCATCGAATCTAAGGAGTTGTTCGAATCTGACATTATTTCGAATCTAATTGACTTTTAAGACTTAATCGAATTTATTCTCAAAAGATTTAATATTAATTAGTTTCGAATCTATCTAGATTCGAATAAGTTAGTCTAAATCAGTTTCGAATTAAATTAATTAAGGTCAAATTCAATTTGTTTCAGAAAAGATGTCAAATCTTCAGAAATTCCTTGAGATGGATCACGAAGTTGGGAAGGCAAATGCACCGCCTAAGCTGATGAAAGTTGAGGACTATTACTGGTGGAAGGACAGATTTACAGATTTTGTACGATTCAATGATATGCGCATGTGGGTGTGCATCGATGAAGGGTACATTCCGCCAGTATCTGAAGTTGAAGGCCGTCAAAAGGTCTTGTCATACCAGATGATGAAAGAGGATGACAAGAAATTATTTGAAGCCGAAAACAAAGCTTTTTCTTTAATCCGAATGGCGTTACCGCAAGATATTCTACACACATTCCGGACTCAGAGGTCATCAAAAGAACTTTGGGAGTCGCTTGAGAAAAGGTGTGAGGGAAATCCTCGGGTTAGGAGAAAGCGTACAGAGCTGTTAAAACAACAGTTCGCCATCTTCAAGGCGTTAAAGGATGAACAATTGAATGATACTATCACTCGGTTTTATCATCTATTAACAGAGCTTGAAAGTCACGACATTGAGTATAGCGACACAGAAAAGACTAACAAGCTTTTGGATGCCTTACCCGCCAAATGGGCGATGTATGTGGCTATGATTAAGCTTGATGAGGATAAGTACTATACTCAATCGTTGGAGGATGTAGTGGGAACGCTGAGGGCGTATCATTTCGAGTTATTGAAGGCTGAAACAGATTATGAACAAGTCCAAAATCCGGCAATGTATTTCGGAAAATCAACACCTTCAGTGACAGCTGATATGAAGACAGCTACAACGTTTTTCACAGGAGAAACTGCGTCACCAGCTGAGCCAGAGGAAGCACAATGTAGAGCTTTCATAGGGTTTAGTGGACCGGATGAGCAGCCACAAGCATCTACTTCAGGATCATCGTCTCAGGGATACACAAAAATGCCAATGAGTGCTAAAACTGCAGAGGAGCAACTGAAGCTTCTAGCATCGTTTGTAGCGGCTTACGGGAATTGTATTCAAGGGAAAATAATTGATCCAGCTTTATGGGAAGAAGATTATGATCAGGTGGATCCGGATGACTTGGAACAAATGGACCTACAATGGCAATTGGCTATGGTCACACAGAGATTGAAAAGGTTCATGAAAAGAACAGGAAGAAGTCTGAGTGTGAACAATGTAGGATTCGATAAGTCAAAAGTTAGATGTTATAACTGTCAGGGGTTGGGACACTTTGCGAGAGAGTGTCAAAGACCTAAGATTGATAATCATCAGAACTTAGGACGTCAGCATTTAGCCAGTTCAGGGAATCAAAGATCAGGGAATCAGGGTTCAGTGGCTGGTTTACTTGCTAATGTGGGGTCTAACAGACAGTTAGATGGCACATATGATTGGAGTACACATCCAGAGACTAATGCTAGAGCCTTCATGGCTGAAGTCACAGAGACTGGAAGTACGGGAGCAGAAGAGGAAGAGAAAGAGGATACACAGTTTTCTGATTTAGAACCTTTGGTGCTGGAAATTGCTGAGGAGCTAACTACGCTGGAGTTTGCAGCTCAGATGGCCAATATCAAATCTGATCGGAAACAGGTAATTCTAAACTCTTCTACTTTTCATGATTTATGTGCTTTATGTACTACTTTGAATGATAAATTGAATTTAGTACTAGAAACATATTCATCTATGACTGCTCAAATTCAATCCTTAAAATCAGATAATGCTAATTTATTAGACATTAAGGAAGATCTTCAGGCCAAACTGAGAAATGATGCTCAAGATTTCCTAGTTCTGAATGACAAATTGATTGAACAAAGTGTCAGGAATGAACTACTTTATGAGCATGTAGAGTCACTGACCAAAGAGATCTCTCTTAGAGATAAGGAATTAGCTGAGTCTAGTACTAAGGTTGATGAGGCCAATAGCAATCGTGTACCTACTGCTCAGGATGAGACCAATGATATGGTTAACTCAGAGGTAGTCAAGGTAACTGAGTCCTATGAAGTATCTTCAATTACTCCTCAGGTTAGACAAACAGTACAGTGTGTTCAGTCTAGTTGTAATTCAAACCTAGAAGAGGAAAATACTGTAAGCAATGTTAACAAAGGGGAGTTAAAACAAGCTGTTGATACAGACAATCAGGGTATTAGTAAGACACCTAGGTCAAAGAGTGCCTATAAGAAATCTATTGACAAGATGTCTTGCTTTAAGTGTCATGAGAAAGGACATGTTGTTTCAGGTTGTCCCTACAAAAAGTCAGAGTCTTCATTGAACATAGGGAAACAAGAGCAGCAAATCTTAAAAACAATGCCTAGTGATGCGAGCGGGAGTAGTTCTCGAGTTTCTGAGAAGAACTCCGTTGAGGTGTCACGTATAGGTAGTTGTCAATCATCGGAGTCTCTTAGACAAAATGACGGACTTAGGATTAATTCACCGAATAGATCTCCTAGTCACTCAATGTCTGGCCCCCATACCATTATTAGGAAAAATTCACCTAAGAGGAGTCACACTCTCGTTAGGTCTAATTCTCCTAATAAGCATACGACACAAGGTAGAGCCCGGAATTATGAGACTGAAATGTACTATAACAGAAATTATTCAAGGGCTGAACCGAAAAGACCAATACAAAGGTCGAGAATGGATGTTAATCATTCAGCTTCACAACAGATTCTCAATCAAAAATCCAAGTCACCTGAAAGGAGAGATGGGTATTTGAAAGAATTCAAGTTTTTGGATGAGGATGGTATTACCAAGTCAGTCATGGCTTGGGTCCCCCGTGATAACTAACTTTTCTTGTTTAGTGTGCAGGAGTTAGCTACAGATCCTAATGACAAATGGTTTATGGATAGTGGTTTCTCTTGATACAGGACAGGGGTACAAAGGACGAAACAGCAGGTATGCTTTCTGGGTCCTTAGACCAAAGTGAGAAGTTATAAGGGAAACATGTAAGGTGTGTCAATTGTGTCAGTCTGTATAAACAATGCGAATCTAGTCACAAAAGCATTTGTTAGTTCATGCTTTGGGTTGTTAGTTCAACTGAATGGCATGTGTAATCCAAAGTAATTTGACCTTAGGCTATTTTTTTTATAGTAAATTAGTAAGTTACTTTATTAGCTTATTATTATTTATGAAAATCAAAAAAAAAAAAAAGAGAGAAAACCATAAAAAAAAAAAAATCAAAAAAGGAGAATATCAGAAAATTGAGTTAAGTCTTAGATGCATAGGTTCAAAGTGACGAAAATTAGCACAGTCGTTACAGACTCTAAGTGTTTAGGCTTTCACACATAATGCAACTAAACTCTAAGTGTTATACTTTATTTAGTTTGATGTGTTGGTAGGCATAATACATATAGGGAATCTCAAGGCTAATAAAATATTCTAGAAAAAGTCAAGCGAGTCACTAACTTAGATGTACGACCAATCGGTCTTAATTTTTATGTACAAGACATACAAACTTTGAGTCTAAATGAGGTATGCAAACTTTCTGGGGATGTATGGAAACATCAAATACATCTTAAAATGGAATGAATAGAAAAATCATATAAAACTGAGAGTCGAAAACATGCAACTTTGTTGTACGTAAGTACATACCTGTTGTCTCTGTTTAGATTCGGGTTAGCAGATATGTCGCTCTGTTGTACGTCAGTACAGACCTGTCACCGCTGTCTGCTAACTTTAAAAATAAACTTTAAGTCAATCTAAGACACTTTGTTGTATGAAAATACAGACCTGTGTCCGATGTTTGTCTTTTAAAGAAAGTTTGCAAATACCAACAAGTTAGAATCTTTGTCTGTGTGCCTTGATCATAAAAGTACGTCTATGTCTGAGTCACGTAAGATAATTTCCTGATAAATAAAAAGGCCAAGGGATATTCCGAAATGTAGAATGTTTAAAGGGGCAAAATACCAACAATCGGCTAAATAGGTATGTCACGACAAACAAACAAAGGAATAAAAAATTCCTAAGTGTGAAAGTTTAAGTACTGAAAGTTAGTATCAGACATCGCTATCTGATTGAATCTTTCTTTGACTATTCTCGCCAAAAATATACTATTTAGTGTAGGTTAGAGTAGCTTAAGTTTAAAATTAATTTTATTTTATTTTATTTTTATCTTTAGTAGGATAAAGGTCAAAGTTTCTAAGGATGCATGATTGGTTGAATAAACAAATATTGCGTGAAAATCTGTTGCTTAGTGTGATTGGTTCTGCAAAGGTTGTAAACCTCCATTACATGAAAAAGTTGAAAAAGTTGAATTTTATTCAAAGATTTTCAAAATTTTCATTTAAGTGTTGAAAAAGTTGAAAATTGTTCAAAGTCTTTCAAAACTTAAGAGGTTGGGACTATTTAAACAAAGGTAATGATAGTTTCTCTCGAACTTAGTTCTCGTGTTTGGTTTACGCTATAAACCTTCAAAAACTTTAAGTAGGAGAGTTTCATTTTATCTTTATCGTTGAATAATGATTTTAATGTCCTACTAACATCTAATGACTTGTTTCATCTGTTGATTAAGTCTATACAGTGTTAGCCTTGAATTATTCACAGAATTACAGATTCTTCACCTGACAAAGGCGATTTGTGAACTTCATGCCAAGTTGGATCAGACAGAGACTGATCAGTAGCAGCAGATTGCAAATCTGGAGGCTATATTGGCATCTGGTTGAAAGATCATCCATCTCAGGGGGAGAAATAGTAGAGAGTGGAGAAATCGTAGAGAAGCTGTCCTTCGAAAAAGATAAGTCAAAGAAGATAGCTCGAATAGTGAGCGGGCAGATCTTTCAAGACAGTAGTGAGCCGGCAGATCTTTCAAATATTGGCTCTCACTGCTGATCCTCAGGGGGAGTCAGTGATCGTAGCTACTGACAATAGGAAAGACAAGGATTCAGAGACAACTGAAGTTACTGAAGACATGGTCTGACCGGAGCATTGTCAGAGTAATTGAAGATGACTTAGAACTTTTTCCGAAGTGTTATGAATGCATCACTCGATGAAGGTGTTATGAATGATGATCAGAATGGGATAGATCTAGAGATGCAGAAGACTGCTCTAAATGATGAATCAGATTCTGAAGTTAGAAGTGACTGATTTAGCTTAGAAGGACCGTATAATCTAGGAAGACAATTCTGGGCTGAGGTGTTTGCAAAAACTGTCAGAAGAAAGGGTCATACTGCAGATTTGAGAGGTTAGTCTAAGAGGTATTAGAAGCGCTGTGGTTCAAAGGAACGTGGACTAAGTTAGAGAAGCGATTCAG
The DNA here is from genome assembly GCA_020465985.1 of Centrapalus pauciflorus. Taxonomy (NCBI): domain Eukaryota; kingdom Viridiplantae; phylum Streptophyta; class Magnoliopsida; order Asterales; family Asteraceae; genus Centrapalus; species Centrapalus pauciflorus. The sequence continues at coordinate 71,570 of JAANYP010000996.1, forward strand.
AATCATCAGTCATGGATAACGAGGAGAAAGGGTGATCTCGACACTCATTGTCATTAAAGCAAATAGTCTATCAAGATCAATGAACAAAAACTAGAAGCTATTGTCAAGGGGGAGTCTGTTGGTACATTCAGTGTGACGACAGCAGTCTAGTTTTGTTATTGATAAGACAAGTTCTTAAGTGATTTTAGAATACAAGGATTGGCATTCGAATCTGTGATAGATTCGAATGTAGCCATAGATTCGAATTGTTTAAGGCTTGGGATTCGAAGCTGTGATAGATTCGAGTCTAGCCTTAGATTCGAATGGGCTAGATTCGAGACTGTCAATATGGACAAACTCGAATGGGCTTTGGGCCATATTCGAGTTTGGCCCACATCAGACTCGAATCAGGGTCTATAATTAGGGATAGACTCGAAATATTATGAGACTTTTTGCAGAATTCGTGAGGAATTAAGCAAGAGGCGATCTCGAGTTTATCAGCTAGGTGAGTGCCGTTTCGAAGAGAATTAGTACGTAGGATCGTTCATGTGTCGTTCGTTCAGCGTCTAATAGTCTCCGTGTTCCGTTGGTTGAGAGTTGTCCGTCTAACCGTCAACGAGGATTCCGCACTCGTTCACGGATCCGCGTCTAGATAGATCTTGCAGTCGTAGACCTTACAATCGGATAGGATTTATGTTTATTCGGGTACCCAAATAACCCGAATAACCCGTTTAATTTTTTAAATTCCCGATTTTAATTAGAATTAGAATTGTTTATATGTAATAATGTAAAGATATACCCAATTTTAATAGTCAAACTATTTAACCCGTGTACCCAAATTACCCAACCCATTTAACACTTTTAAACTAATTTGTAAAGTATTTCATTTTATATATATATATATATATATATATATATATATATATATATATATATATATATATATATATATATATATATATATATATATTGAGGTTCTATGGGGCACCATGATGCATTGGGAACCAGTGTGAACCAAAAATGCATTACCTATTTACTAAGGATGCAATAAGGGTAATATTGGAATACTTTATTTGAAAAAATTAATTATTCTTTTAATTAATAGATTAGGATTAAAATAGGAAACTAAATCAATCTCATTAACCATTCTCCATATATTATTCCCTCTCTCTCTCACACACACACACACACAATCGACCGACGAGTTTGAGAAGACGATGATGTGATGAAGATGAAAATGATGCATCACGTTGAACTCATGAACCTATGAACGTATACGATGTGAAGAAGACGAATACGAAGATGCACAATATGAATACGATGATGCATAACCTGGTGCTCCATATGAACACGATGATGCATAACCCGGGAAAGATAAATACGAAGATGCACAGTCAATGAAGATGATGAAGCATCATGTTGGATTTTTGTTCAATTGAAATTTTTTAATTTTAGAAGTGCATTTTATAAATTTATTAGCATTTAATACTTGATTATTGAATTAAATATTCAATCAATATAAATTTAATTTTGAGTTGACTTGATATATTTTTTTTTCCGAAAATACCCTTATGCACATCTAATATGTAAATCGTGCATCATAATGCGTTCACAAATTCATCTTTATTACCCTTTTGCCATTGTAATCTTAGCCATTCATTTTCTAGATCTAACGTTGTATATAGGTTCCTAAGTTGCACGATGCACACAGATGCCCCATAGAACCTAACCCTATATATATATATATATATATATATATATATATATATATATATATATATATATATATATATATATATATATATATATATATATATATATAGAATAAGGCTCCCCATCGTACCAAGGAAAAGCCTGCGTATCCAGCGTACCCCACATAGGCAAGGGTATTTTCGTAATTACAGCGACCATTCACATTACTTAATTGACCATTCACTTAATTGATCATTCACATTAGTTAATTGATCATTCACAACACTTATTTAACTATTTATACTTCTTGTGCACTTATTTAATCATTCACAACACTTATTTGATCATCTACAACACTTATTTGATCATTCACAATTTTTCAACACTTAATTGACTAATTTAGAGCTCGGTGATATAAACTTGTAATTATTGATAACGGGATTCAAAATTGGGCATCAGATCGAGTTATAAACAAAAACGTGCAATATGTGAGCCACTTGCCTTCTAGATTCAATATTCTCTTTCAAATACAGAAAAGTAAAAGCTGTGGTGTGTGTGTGTGTGTGTGTGGCGATTACAGCAACAACAAGAAGTGAAAATCAAAGGTCCAGGTTGTGAATTCTGCTACAAATCATTGTTTTCATTCATCAACTTGGTTACTAGTCTTCAAGTAAGTTTTAGCATTAATCTTGTGGGATTCTTGTGTTAATTGGTACCAAAGGAATTGAATTAAGTTTGCTAAAGTTGTTGAGTAAATTCGGATGCCATGGGTTGAGTAAAACGAGCTATGAATCAAGATGTGGGGGTTTTCCTTGGTCTGGACAGAAACATAACATATATGCTGTTGTTCGTCTGTGAGCGCGACCGTGATGTTTTTGAAGCGGTAAGGACTCGAGCTCGGGCAGCGATGACATGAGCTCAGGTCGCGATTGGATCGCAGGCGGTTAGGGTCGAACTCGGGCCACGTCGAGATGAGCTCGGCCGCGATGAGACATTGACCAAGGTCGAGTGCGTGCGACCGTGATGGTCAGCGCGACCACGACTCCCCTAAGCGCAGCTGTGATCTGAGTGAAAGGGTTTGGGTTAGTGTTTGGGTAATCGGGTGACGTGTTGGGTATTAAGGTTTGTGTGAGATACTATGGAATTGTGTAATGAGTTTATTGACTTGTGTTACTGATATTAGGTCGTTAAATTGTGTTTCCAAGGTCTCGGGTTAATAGAGTTGGATTACGGGCAAGGAACCGAGACTTGAGGAGTGTTATTTCCGAGTCAGGTGAGTTTGTAAGCTTTTGTGAGATACGTGTATGATTATTTATCTTATACTTGCATGATCTTTTACTGAGCTTTACTTACGAGGTTCTTACGAGTTTTATTACGGGTTTAACCATCATGCATGTATTACTGAGTTTTAATTGAGAACTGTGTTTTATAATATTAGATTTGGGACACATGAGCTAGCGAGATATTGTGGTAAACCGTACGATTGGGCATGGTTCGGGTTGCTCCCGGTTCCCTTTTGAGCTCCTGACGACTGCTTTGTGTAGTCTAGATTGGGTACATGGATTATTCCACCGGGATGAGTACCTATTACGAGCTATATATGTGAGATCTCATATACTGTTGAGTAGTGAACGCTCAACATTTTATTATCAAGTTTTTTAATAATCATACAACTAGCACTTGCATTCTTACCATCGTCGGTTGACCTATTTGTGTTTAATGCGTGTATCTCAGGAGATCAGAGTGTTAGTAGGTCTGTTGGACCCAAGTAGAGCTGCCAAGGAGACTTTAGCTAGCTTACTAGAGTAAGTTGTACTTTTGTGAATTGTATATACTTTCGATAGTATGTAAAATAAAGAGGGATTACCATGACCTATTATGTAAACTAAAGTTTTCAAATCCCGAGGTTTTTGTATATTTTATTAGGAATAGTTAGGGATTATTATATTATGCTTTACTTGACGTGTTAATTATACGACATATGAGAGTACTACGAGGGTCTCACACCATGCATATACTTTACTGTTGGGAATTCGTATAAGTTTTTCATAAAAACATCAACTTTAATCACATTAACGCACAACAGAAGCTTTTAAAATTACAAATTCCGTACACGGATCATCAAGTAAAACATAAGATAAGTTTACATGAAAGCATATAAAAATCATACATTTGTATTCGCTGACAAGAACACACGAATGAGATGCTTTCGGTATCCACCGGTGATGACACGATCGAGCGGCGCCAGGTACGCAATGAAACACACGATGAACGGGAAAGAAACCAAACACATTCTATTTGACTTTATTTACGGCCGAAGCACCACACCATGACACACACACACTTGTGTTCGTGATATGTGTATGTAGGTTTAATGGGGTTTCACTGCACACACACTTAACCCATGAAGTCCCATATATCTATGTATTTGTATCTCATCTCAATATGTATACTTTCTCTGCCATGTGTGTGTATATAATTATTAACATTAAGAGTTTTAGTTTTAATCAAACTTTAATATAATAATATAACACACACACACACACACACACACACACACACACATATATATATATATATATATATATATATATATATATATATATATATATATATATATATATATATATATATATATATATATATATATATATATATATATATATATATATCCTTGTAATTATCTTTATCATTTAAACATTTTATAATCATCTCTATAATTATATATCTACTATATATTATCTAATAATATATAAATGACTAGATAATTATTTATAATTATCTCTATTTAGTTGTTTATAATTATCGATCTACTTATCTAATAACAAGATGACAATATTAATTCAAATAAATACATTTTTTATTTAATACTAATAATAAATAAAAGACTAGATAATTATTATTTAATTATCCTCCAATGACAATTAAATCACTACAATATCTAATATTGCACTTTTAGTCCCCGTACTTTGAGATCATTTCGTGTCATAAACAATATCCAATATTATTTATTCAGTCGTTCGATTGCATCTGCTCGGTTGTGCTCATCGGTGTGACTCTTAAGTGTTTCATGAAATCAGCCATGATGCAGTAGTAATGTCATCTTTACACACCATACTCTAACATTCTGCCATTTGCGTAAGACGACATACTGTCCTGCAACATGCGCTTAAAGGAGGTCATGGCTAGACACTTTAGGCAACCAATGTCATAAAAACTTTGACTTCCATTCGGGCATTCTTGTTGAAACAACCTTCCAAAAAGAAACTTAGGTTATATCTCATCGCGATATTTAAATGTGAAAGCTAGGCATGGATTAGATCAACCGTAGCAAACACGATTATGTTTCTCGACTCCCTGATCTCATACTAAACTATAACAGACAGAGTAGATTACATCAGTTTTGTCCCACACGGCCATGCAATTCTGTTAGTATCGATCGTCGAGGGGCCTAGAAATATTTCTTCTTAGTTAAAAGAATTTGCAAATCCCATCTTGACTATCTAGGCCTCCAGCACGACTCCCACTGCAACCAGCCTCGAACCGTTATGATCACCCAGTTATGGATGACGTTAGGTTAGGCCAAGCGTACAACGGCACCCGCACTAAAGTACGTAGACATCTCAGGTACTAAGGATTACCTTTTTGAGATGACTCATGACTATGATCCACAAAGTGGTCTCAATCGGTGGGTCAATCCAATATTTGTTCGCAACAAATACCTGTGAATTTGGTCCAACCTTTGCTATATTCATCACCCATGAATATCAACCAAAAACCACAGTAGCCTTTTAATTCTCGTTGTGGTTCCCACGACAACAAGCAGCTATGGAATAGTTTTAGAATAACTTCAAATTTATTCTTGGATTTCTAAAACATGCAAAATAGAACGACATTAAAGATATCATGTTGATCTCCTTTATCTCAATAAACACAACATGACTTCCATCAATTTAATGCTATTGTTCCTTTATCAAATGTAACGGTAACACGATCTATCGAAAAATTAATTTCAGACATGATCTTAGTGGGAGTGTTCTCTAGTTAACTGACTTAACTTCCATTACCGTTTATCTTTGAAAAATTTCCCTAGTTATTACAAGTTCTTGTAATATTATTTAGATCCATTCTGAATCTCCTTACAAATTTATATCCATTATCTTTAGAGGAACTGGTAAATCACTCATAAAGACACCAGGATTAAAATTTAGGAGCTCTAGCAATTCTGATTAATTGTTACTAGTGATACATTTAGATGTTTTGTCTTGAATCTGACCGTATGCATTTTATCTATATCTTAACAAGATATCTTAACTTAATAACATTATATTCAAGATTTGTGATACGTATCCATAACCACAGGAACCTGGTTATCTACAACATTTCATTGTGGTGTTCCATCAAGTTTGCCGACGAGTGTTTAAACAAGTCAGAGGCTATAACTTGACTAACCATCACACAAGTTGTATAAATTTCACATGTAATTTCATATAAAATGAGATTACTTCTTGTCCAAACAATTCTGACTTATCAAGTCTTTAATTGTTTCTGACAAGTTAAGTGAATTAACCTCCATGTAACTCATTTACATTTAATTCTGCATTTTATTAGTTTCATCTATGTAATCACGGATGACTATCCAACTCATATAATCTCTTGAACTAACTTTCAAGATTTAACAAGTTCAATGAAACCGCATTTGAACACTTGAACAATTTATACAACAACATAGTAACCCTTTTTATCTGAATATGACCACTAGCTTGTCCAATCTCTATTGACAAGTTACTATTCAAGTTTCACTTGAATCAATAGTCTATAGGGCAAACAATCAAAAATAGTAACAAGTGTCGACATTTTTATCATTAATAGTAACATTATTTATATTTTATCATTAATAGTAACAACTTTTTATTTTTCTATCAATAATAGTAATGGGTCACCTGTAAACCTGTTTAGCAGGTCACCAACTTTTCAGTTATCACAAATAGTAACATCTTTTCAAATTTTATCAATAATAGTAACATATCAAATTGAAAACATTTTTTTATTTTATTAAGTTTTCTAATATTCCATAAACACCAAACTAAACCAAATTTTTATTCCGAATATTTACGGATGGATAATATTCGATTATTTACTCACAATTATATATAATACAAATGAAAAAAATACTATGAATCATTTCAATTTTTACTTTTTCCAACAAAAAAACTATGAACCATCATTTCTTAGTTTTTCCGAATAAAAATCTAAATCGTTCCATTTTTTAGTTTTTTCCAATCTAAATGGGTCATAGTTTTTCTTTAAAAAACAAAAAATCAAAATGAGTCTCAATATTTTTCTTTTCATAAAACTGTAAACCACAATGAGTAATGGTTTTTCTATTCATAGAAAAACTAAAAAAAGAATGGGTTGCAATGCTTTTTCATTCGTGGTACTATTCATTTGGAATAAAAAAAAGTACAAATTGATCAACTTTTTAGTAAATTCCAAACGAAATTGATTACAAACCATACAACTTTTAGCTTTCATGAATGAAAAACTACGACCCAATCATGTTTTAGATTTTTATTACATAAAAGTATAATTCATTTTGATTTTTCTTACAAAATAATTGTAACTCATTTATTTTTGTGTTTTTAAAAACGAAAATACTATGAATTATTCCAGTTTATAGTTTTGCCGAATGAACAATATTGTAATCCATAGAAACGATACATAACCACTTGTACGAAACTATAAACTAGAATAACTCATTGTTTTTTCGTTGTTAAAAACACAAAAATTGATGAGTTGCAATTACTTTGTACGAAAAATCAAAATGATTTATGGTTTTTTGTTAAAAAAAATCTAAAACATGATTGCGTCGTAGTTTTTCATTCGGGAAAGCTAAAAGTTGTATGGTTTGTAATCAATTTCGTTTGAAATTTACTAAAAAGCTGATCACTTTGTAATTTTTTTATTTCAAATGAAAAGTACTACGAATGAAAAAGTATTGCGACCCATTCATTTTTTAGTTTTTTTATGAATGGAAAAAACATGACTCATTGTGTTTTATAGTTTTATGAATGAAAAATATTTAGACTCATTTTGATTTTTTGTTTTATAAATAAAAAACTATGACCCATTTAGATAAGAAAAAACTAAAAAATTGAACGATTTGTATTATTTTATTTGGAAAAGCTATGAAAATGATTGTTCGTAGTTTTTTTGTTGGAAAAAGTGAAAATTGAAATGATTCACAGTATTTTTTCATTCATATTATATATCATTGTGAATAAACAATCGAATATTATCTCTCCGTAAATATACGGAATAAAAATTTGGTTAATTTTGGTGTTTATAGACTATTAGAAAACTTAATAAAATAAAAAAATTATGTTTTTAGTTTGATATGTTACTATAATTGATAAAAATCTGAAAAGATTTTACTATTTTTGATAACTGAAAAGTTGGTGACCTGCTAAACAGGTTTACAGGTCACATATTACTATTATTGATATAAAAATAAAAAGTTGTTACTATTAATGATAAAAAATAAATAATGTTACTATTAATGATAAAAATGTCAAAACTTGTTACTAATTTTGGTCATTTGCCCTAGTCTATAATCATGGCTTGGTAATCTTAAACAATAGGAATTTTAACAAATTTTCAACTCCAAAAATTCTTTATTTACCCAAAAAATACTTGCAAGAAATTCTAAAATTGTTTACTACACCATGATGAAGTATTCATGACATGAACAAAATAATGTCCAGCAGAGTGTTCTCTAAGATGTCTCTATGCTCCCACTGGTCGTGTCATATTTTTTCACTTTTTTTAGTCCTTACATACATTATGCATAAAACTCTGTTCAATTGGGTATCACATATCCAAGAACAATGAAAGTGAATGATTCAGATACACAAAGTCTCAATGCGGTCAGCCCTGACCCTTTCTAAGTACTTGGGACAATATCTTTTCTAGTGCCCAGTTTCCTGGCACTCAAAGGTTCTAGGTTTTAGCTACTTTTTAGCTTTAACCTCCGGTTTGGGAACTTACTTTCCCTTCCATCCCTTTCCCTATCTTCTCTCCTTAATTATTCCCTCAGCATTCATGTGAAGACCACCCCTCACAGGGCAGTCATCACGAGTCTAGGTCCCACGTCATGCAATACGATATCAACCATAACTAAGATAGAGTAATTAAGTTGCGGAATTATAAATTACAAGCACAAACATATTAGGATTAAGTTTAATGCGGTTTACGGTTTTCAAATTAAACTTATAAAGGGTACCATCTAATCTAATACATATCATCATGCAACCATATCAAATCTACCCAAAACCACCACAATTGTCGTCTTACAATCAGTACCGAAGGGTTTGTTGAGTAGTGGTCTATGAAAGCTTCAAAACTTGGATCTTGAATGACCTAAGAACTAGGTCCAACAGACTTCCCTTTATCTTTTCCTGTAAAAATGTGAAGTAGCAACTGTAAGCAAAACTTAGTGAGAATATAGATTTTCAAATTAACATGCATTGTCAAGCGGATCATGGGTCTAGCGTGATATATCTTGACTGCCGCTACAGCCACTCATGATTGAGACATAGAAGTCATAGAATCGGATGATGTTCAAGCCACGCTCACGCTTAAATCGTGGGGATCAACCACATACTGGGCTAGCTACCAGTAAATCAACATGCGGAACATTGGAGTATCATACCAAGTTCAATAGAACTGGTGAATATAGCATGGTCTAGAACAATAGACCGACAAGGCTAGTCTTTCTAAGCTGAATCAATGTGTCAAATGTGTGAGCAATAATGAAAGCTTAAATCATCAAAGTCATGATAGCAATAAATCTTATAGCAGTATCTGAAATGAACAGTAATGCAATATCATGTGAAATGATAATCAAATAGCTATCATGAAACACTGGGCATCACCGAACCATGGTGAGCACAGGTCTCAATTCAGCTGATCATATATGAATGTCAAATCAATCTAGCATCAACAATATGTCTCAACCGGAATTCTTGCATGTATAGCTGAATATCTATAACTCACAGGTCTGGGGTCTTTATCAAGCAGATATAAGATCCACCACCTGAGTTATCTCAGGATTTTATCTTTAATATGAGCTTTGGCTTTCTTTTCAGTTCTTTGACCCGCTTTCAATATCTTTAAATCTATGTTCAGAATTTCACCGAACCTGTCCAGAATCATATCATATCAATAGCTTTTAGCTTTCAAATCTCTATTTATTCTGATTCTGATAACTAATAACTCATCAATCATTTCGTTTGTTCTTTTCTTTGTTTCTTTGAAATCTTAAGGAGATATAAATATTAATATATCTCCTATTGCTTTAATTAATCTTTCCTCATAAATATCATTTATTTGTGTTGTTAAAATATTAAAATAAAACTTCGGATCCGGATCTCCCGAATTCGGATCATCCGGGCTGGCCATCCGGATTCGAATTATCCCGGATCAGGCACCCGGATTCGGACCGATGTACCTAATCCGAAATCTGAGATCCGAACTGGACCCATCCGGACTTGGACCGAATTTGAGGCATCCGAATTGAACATGTGGTCCGGAATAAGCTTCATCCGAAATGGGTATCTGTCCGAAGTGAATCATCCGAAAGTAGGTGATCATCCGAATTCGGTCTCATCCGAATTCGGATCTATACTTAGATATTTTCCAGAAATTGTTCTTGATGTTCTTGGTCATATTCATACGGATTTTACCATAAAAATTCTCAAAATACATTTCTTTTAACATGCAACTTATTATATATATTGATATATTTTCATATTTGGGTTGTTTCTATATACTTTTCCCTATCAATAACATCAAAAATTACCCAAAATCATCCAAATTTAATACTTTTTCTCAAGAACACAATATATTAGAAAAACTCATATTTTTAATTAATTTGGATGATCTAACCTGAAATCTTTGTTTCTGTAACATTTATATACCTTATTACATGATTATTTATCAATTACATACACATGCAACATTAGATTTTCATATTTAAATCTTTTGGTTTCGGTTTTGCACAAAACCGAACCAAACACACATATATTTCGAAATTAAAGTAATTATTACCTTAAAATCTTGTAAATTCTTGATGCTCGATGATTGTTTGTAACTCCTTTCTTGATTAATTCTTCTCTTAATTGCAATTTATGATGAATTTTGTTGAATTGGGATGGAACCGTATGGTGTTAGAGAGAGAGTAGAGAGAGAGTGTGTAAAATTATGAATTGTGATTAATGATCATTAATTGGGTTTATATATCAATTTGTTTATATTTTCCATTTAATCCACTATACTTTTGTATTTTACATCTCTTTTAATTTAATCATCTTTAATAATTTATAATATTTATTCAATTTATTTAATTAATTTTCCTTACTTAAATAAATTACAAAACAAATAATGTAATAAAATTACATTATGGAATCAAATACTGAAAATATAAGTTCAGATAAAACTAGGTTGTTACAGAATGGGCTCCACCACGCACAAACTTCGTCCTCGAAGTTAACTATGTTCGAACAGACTGGGATAAGTAGCTTTCATAACCTCTTCAGATTCCCAAGACTGATGCGAACCTTTGTGGTGTTTCCACTGGACGAGCACCATCTGTATCTCTTTATTTCAAAGCTTTTTGGTCTTCGAATCCAGAATACATTCCGGCTCTTCAACCACTCGAAGCTTCTCATCAATTTGCAGATTAACATGTGGTATCTGCACTTCTCTTTCATCAGCTAAACTCTTTCTCAAGTGACTAACATGGAATACAGGATGTATTCCCGCTAAGTCAGTTGGCAGTTCAAGACGATAAGATTGATTTCCTATCTTTTCAATGATCGTGAACAGGCCAATAAATCTTGGAGCTAGCTTATTTCTCTTTATAAATCTCACCACATTCTTCATTGGGGATACTTTCAGCATCACCCAATCATTAACCGCAAAGCTGATAGATCTGTGACGATTATCATAATATGACTTTTGCCTGCTTTGAGCTTCAAGAATGTTTCTTCTGACAAGTTGAATCTTCTCGTGAGTCAACTGTAGAACGGCAGGACCTGCTATAGGTGATTCACCTGTTTCGCGCCAACAGGTGGGAGTTCTGCACTTTCGTCCGTATAAAGCTTCAAAAGGAGCCATCTTGATAGTGGAATGATAACTGTTATTGTATGAGAATTCGACCAAAGGTAAATGGTCATCCCAGTTACCACCTAGATCAAGAATGCAGGCACGGAGCATATCTTCCAGAGTTAGGATAGTGCATTCACTTTGGCCATCTGCACTTGGGTGATAAGTTGTACTCATGAAGATTCGAGTACCCATCCCGTCTTGCAGCGCTTTCCAGAATCTTGAAGTGAAATGACTATCACGATCAGAGACAATAGATTTCGGCACACCATGACGAGAAATAACTTCAGTGATGTACATCTGTGCCAATCTATCAAGGGAATACGTCTCTTTCATCGGTATGAAATGAGCTGACTTTGTTAATCGATCCACGACTACCCAGATGGAGTCGTGCTGTCTCTTGGTTTTCGGCAACTTAGTAACAAAATCCATGGTTATATGCTCCCACTTCCACTCAGGAACTGGTCGTGGTTGCATATCCCCGAAGGTTTATGATGTTCTGCCTTAACCATTTGACAGATTCTGCAGCTTTCAACGACTTTAACGATGTCTTTCTTGATTCCTGGCCACCAATAGTCAGCTTTAAGATCGAAATACATCTTAGAGCTGCCAGGATGAATAGATAACTTGGACTTGTGCGCTTCGGATAAAAGAGTGTTGCGAATAGAACCATATTTAGGAATCCAGATTCGGTTTCCCTTGAGACATTGAAGTCCCAAATGATTCATAGATAAGAATTGTAACTACCCTTTGAGATTTTCAGAACAAAGATTCTCTTCTTTCAGCGCTTCATCTTGAGCATATCTGATGTCTTCGCTAAAGTCAGAAGAGAATACGACAGGAGTAGGGCATAGCAGCACTTTTCAGGGTACACCTTCCTACTCAAAGCATCCGCGACCACATTAGCTTTGCCGGGATGATATAGGATCTCGCAATCGTAATCTTTGATAAGCTCCAAGGACCAACGTTGTTTCATATTCAGATCCTTTTGGGTGAATAGATGCTTAAGACTTTTATGATCGGTGTAAAGCTGACACCGAGTCCCATAGAGATAATGACGCCAAATCTTCAGTGCAAAGGTAACGGCAGCCAACTCAAGATCATGAGTTGGTGCACTTTTCTCGTAGTCCTTCAATTGCCTTGAAGCGTAGGCAATGACTTTTCCCCTTTGCATGAGGACACCTCCTAAGCCAGTACCAGATGCGTCGCTATAAACGACAAAGTCATCATTGCCTTCTGGTAAGGCTAGGATCGGCGCTTGAATCAACTTTTGTTTCAAAGTTTCAAATGCCTCTTGCTGTTTATCAGCCCATACGAAAGGTTTATTATTTCGTGTTAGCATCGTGAGTGGCACAACAATCTTCGAGAAGTCCTTAATGAATCGCTGATAATAACCGGCCAATCCAAGGAAACTTCGGATCTCAGAGGCATTGCGAGGTGTTTGCCATTTCTGAACAGCCTCGACTTTAGAAGGATCGACTGAGATACCTTCTCCAGATATGACATGGCCAAGGAATTGGATCTATTAAATAACAATGAAGAAGTTCAAGTTTTATTCGAACAAAGAACGCTTAGGGATAACACAAGACAATATAAATTATACATGTCTGAGCTAGAATTCGCACTTAGAAAATTTTGCGTAGAGTCTTTCTTTTCTTAATAACTCTAGCAATTGTCGCAGATGTTTTGAATGATCAGACTCCGTTTTGGAGTAAATCAGGATATCGTCTATGAACACGATAACTGACTTATCCAACATCGGTCTGCACACGCGATTCATGAGATCCATGAACGCCGCTGGTGCATTTGTTAAGCCAAACGGCATTACGAGAAATTCGTAATGACCGTATCTTGTTCGAAAGGCTGTCTTTGGAATATCTTCATCTCTGACTTTTAACTGATGATACCCAGAACGAAGATCGATTTTTGAGAAGTAGCTTGCTCTTTGTAGCTGATCGAATAAATCATCGATTCTGGGCAGAGGATATTTATGCTTGATTGTGACTTTGTTCAACTCACGGTAATCGATGCAAATTCGGAGAGTTTCGTCTTTCTTCTTAACGAACAAGACAGGTGCACCCCACGGAGATAAACTAGGTCGGATAAATCCCTTTTCTAACAGTTCTTGCAATTGTTTCGACATTTCCTGCATTTCTGCAGGTGCAAGTCTGTAGGGAGCTTTGGCAATGGGAGCCGCACCAGGAACTAAGTCAATTCCGAACTCAACTTGACTTTCCGGTGGCACTACAGAAATATCATCCGGGAATACGTCTGGGAACTCACAGACGATTGGGATATCAGATATGGATTTCTTATTGGCTTCAGAGTTAGATTCAGACGAGACATAGCATAGATACAATTCGTGACCTTTAGACAAATATTTACGAGCTTTTTCAACTGAAATAAAGCAGTGAGCACTATTTCGCTTTTCGCCTTTGATTTCCAATACTCGACCGTCTGAAGACTTGATTCTGATGATCCGGCGGTTGCATACGATCCTAGCCTCGTTATTCATTAACCAATCCATGCCGACGATGACATCAAATTCTTTCAACGGAATCGGAATAAGATCAAGATTGAATACGATGTTATCAATGAGTAGAGTGCAGTTACGGTATACAGAATTAGCCATAACATAGTTGTTACTGGCCGTCTCAATATCAATCACGACAGGAAGCTTGGATGGAGATTTTAATAATCTTTGCGCAAAAGAAGTCGATATAAAAGAACGACTAGCGCCGAAATCGAATAATACATGGGCAGGGATGGAATTAAGCATGAACGTACCGGTAACCACATCAGGGGTTTCCTTTGCTTCCTCGGCTGTTATCTGAAATGCACGAGTCCTTGTAGTTGGAGTTGCAGCTGAACTTTTCATTGTAGATCCTCCAGCTGATGATTGCGATTGGCCTCGTTGTCCACTGCGACACTGATACATAAAGTGTCCACGCTTTCCGCACTTTGCACATCCAAGTCCTCGTTGAGGGCATTCTTCACTGCTGTGACCAATTCTGTTACATGCAAAGCATGTGACGTCGTCCGGATTACATAATCCCATATGTGATTTTCTGCATCTCTTGCAGAATCGTGGCTCGTTCGTTAAAGAGTAGGCTTGCGCTTTCTGAGGCGAACTGTATTGTTGGCATTGCTGAGGTTGTGATTTGTTTGGCTTGAAGAATCTGCTGAATCTCTGTTTCTTTAGGGGAGATGGACACGTCGGATTCGCTGATGGAGAATAAAGCTGATCGCCATACTCTAAATATCCCCTCTCGATCTGTCTGGCCGCTTCAACCATTTCCAAGTAACTCTTATACTTCATTGCACTCATCGGGTGTCTGTATCTCGGATTTAGCCCTCCGCGAAATCTATTCATCTTTCTTTCTTCAGTAGCTACTTGATACGAGGAGTAGCCACACAGCCGCGAGTATTCATGCTCGTATTCATCAACAGATTTGGTTCCTTGGGTCAGCTGCATCAATTGAACTTCCATCTTGTCTTGTTGGTCGACAGGACAATATTTCGCGTTGAACATATCTAGAAATTGATCCCATTCCAAAGTCTGTATTACCTCCTCACCATATATGCTTCTCTGGGTTTTCCACCAAGCACGGGGAGCACCAACAAATACCGTAGATGCGTAACTCACTTTCTTAGATTCTAAGCAGTCGGAAATTCGGAAGATTTCCACAGTATGGCTTATCCAATCCATCGCCTGAATTAGATTAACTGTACCCTCAAAGTTCAGGGCACCGCTAGCTTTGAAATCTTTGAACTTGCAGCCTTTTGGCTGTTCAATTTGGGTTTCAGGGTTTGAGTTATCAGAATCAGATTCATCGTTCTGGACTTGTTTTTCTTTTCGCTTATTCTTTTTATCATCACGTCTTTTAGCTTCGGCCTCATCTCTGGCCTGAAACTGTTCTTGCATAATCTTATTTTGTTGTTCAGAATGTTGGGCTAGTAGTTGTTGCATCATTTCAAACATTTGTTGTGGGGACATGTTGTTGGGAATGTCACCTGATCCTGACATCTTTACTGAAAACTGAAATCATTTAACTATCAGTTTATAGACTTAGATCTATGTACCCTTTTTCCCATCCTAATCAGTCTGTACATCCTATCTCAGTTCAAACCACCTTAATGATTGATACACATGTATTGCTTCAGTTTGAGACCAAGTATTACTCTCGTAATACTTGATTCACTCAAACTATGGGCTCTAATACCATCCTGTGAAGACCACCCCTCACAGGGCAGTCATCACGAGTCTAGGTCCCACATCATGCAATACGATATCAACCATAACTAAGATTGAGTAATTAATTTGCGGAATTATAAATTACAAGCACAAACATATTAGGATTAAGTTTAATGCGGTTTACAGTTTTCAAATTAAACTTATAAAGGGTACCATCTAATCTAATACATATCATCATGCAACCATATCAAATCTACCCAAAACCACCACAATTATCGTCTTCCAATAAGTACCGAAGGGTTTGTTGAGTAGTGGTCTATGAAAGCTTCAAAACTTGGATCTTGAATGACCTAAGAACTAGGTCCAACAGACTTCCCTTTATCTTTTCCTGTAAAAATGTGAAGTAGCAACTGTAAGCAAAGCTTAGTGAGAATATAGATTTTCAAATTAACATGCATTATCAAGCGGATAATGGGTCTAGCGTGATATATCTTGACTGCCGCTACAGCCACTCATGATTGAGACATAGAAGTCATAGAATCGGATGATGTTCAAGCCACGCTCACGCTTAAATCGTGGGGATCAGCCACATACTGGGCTAGCTACCAGTAAATCAACATGGCGGAACATCGGAGTATCATACCAAGTTCAATAGAACTGGTGAATAGAGCATGGTCTAGAACAATAGACCGACAAGGCTAGTCTTTCTAAGCTGAATCAATGTGTCAAATGTGTGAGCAATAACGAAAGCTTAAATCATCAAAGTCATGATAGCAATAAATCTTATAGCAGTATCTGAAATGAACAGTAATGCAATGTCATGTGAAATGATAATCAAATAGCTATCATGAAACACTGGGCATCACCAAACCATGGTGAGCACAGGTCTTAATTCAGCTGATCATATATGAATGTCAAATCAATCTAGCATCAACAATATGTCTCAACCGGGATTCTTGCATGTATAGCTGAATATCTATAACTCACAAGTCTGGGGTCTTTATCAAGCAGATATAAAATCCACCACCTTAGTTATCTCAGGATTTTATCTTTAATCTGAGCTTTGGCTTTCTTTTCAGTAATTTGACCCGCTTTCAATATCTTTAAATCTATGTTCAGAATTTCACTGAACCTGTCCAGAATCATATCATATCAATTGCTTTTAGCTTTCAAATCTCTATTTAATCTGATTCTGATAACTGATAACTCATCAATCATTTCGTTTGTTCTTTTCTTTGTTTCTTTGAAATCTTAAGGAGATATAAATATTAATATATCTCCTATTGCTTTAATTAATCTTTCCTCATAATTATCATTTATTTGTGTTGTTAAAATATTAAAATAAAACTTTGGATCCGGATCTCCCGAATTCGGATCATCCGGGCTAGCCATCCGGATTTGGATTATCCCGGATCAGGCACCCGGATTCGGACCGAAGTACCTAATCCGAAATCTGAGATCCGAACTGGACCCATCCAGACTTGGACCGAATTTGAGGCATCCGAAATGAACATGTGGTCCGGAATAAGCTTAATCCGTAATGGGTATCTGTCCGTAGTGAATCATCCGAAAATAGGTGATCATCCGAATTCGGATCTATACTTAGATATTTTCCAGAAATAGTTCTTGATGTTATTGGTCATATTCATACGGATTTTGCCATAAAAATTCTCAAAATACATTTCTTTTAACATGCAACTTATTATATTGATATATTTTCATATTTGGGTTGTTTCTATATACTTTTCCCTATCAATAACATCAAAAATTACCCAAAAATATCCATATTTAATACTTTTTCTCAAGAACACAATATATTAGAAAAACTCATATTTTTAATTAATTTGGATGATCTAACCTGAAATCTTTGTTTCTGTAACATTTATATACCTTATTACATGATTATTTATCAATTACATACACATGCAACATTAGATTTTCATATTTAAATCTTTTGGTTTCGGTTTTGCACAAAACTGAACCAAACACACATATATTTCGAAATTAAAGTAATTATTACCTCAAAATCTTGTAAATTCTTGATGCTCGATGATTGTTTGTAACTCCTTTCTTGATTAATTCTTCTCTTAATTTCAATTTATGATGAATTTTGTTGAATTGCGATGGAACCGTATGGTGTTAGAGAGAGAGTAGAGAGAGAGTGTGTAAAATTATGAATTGTGATTAATGATCATTAATTGGGTTTATATATCAATTTGGTTATATTTGCCATTTAACCTACTATACTTTTGTATTTTACATCTCTTTTAATTTAATCATCTTTAATAATTTATAATATTTATTCAATTTATTTAATTAAATTTCGTTACTTAAATAAATTACAAAACAAATAATCTAATAAAATTACATTATTGAATCAAATACTGAAAATATAAGTTCAGATAAAACTATGTTGTTACAATTCTGGAGCATCTGATGCAATCCATTGATCATCTTCTCCATGCATATTGTAATAATTTACAAATTGCTTAAATTCCTTCAATAAGGAATTGAGAATCAGATTTGTGGCCATCTCCTGTGTCACGGGATACCCAAGTTTGCTAAGATGATCCAGATAGCCTTTCATCTTCAGCACATGGGGTCTAACAACTGTTCCTTCTGCCAATCTACAGGAGTTCAGAGCCCTAGTCGTATATGTTTCTCAGTCCGAGCATGAGTCTGGAACATATCCTTTAGCCGGCGATACATCTTGTAAGCTGAGACATCCTTAAGGTTAGTCTGCAGCTCAGATGTCATGGTCGCTAGCATTAGACAGAAAACATTATCCGCATCCTCAGGGTGCTTCTTGTGGAGATTTCTCTCCTCAACTGTAGAAGTCTCTACGAAAGCAGGTCCTGGTGCCCTTTCCAGAACATACGACTTTTGCTCTATACTCAGAACATTAGTTAGATCTTATTCTCAGTTCAGGGAATTGCTTCTTTTGAGTTTTCCATTTCCCGAATGGACCTCAAAGTAGCAATATTGTGCTTTTAGTGTCACACCCTGCTACCTCGGTTGGCAGCGAGGCGTGACGAGTGCGGAAGCGTAGCCATAATCATAATAAACGACCACTATATGGACGTTTTTAAAATACATCATTGAAACTTGAAAATATAGCAATGTTTTACATAGTCTGATATGAGTAACGGAGTTCGCAAAAATACAGAGATTTAATTACATAATTAAAATATCCTAAATAATGCAGCTAAATCTCCGTTAATTTGAATATGCATGCGACTCCATGAATGCGGAAGCTTGAAAGAAAATACGTCCGAAGGCATACTTGCCTTAATTTCCTGATAATACACACTAAAATACGTCAACAAAAATTGTTGGTGAGTTCATAGGTTTACATGTAAATCTGACTCGTATGGACAACAATAATAGAGGTTGAATTTATAAAATCATAAATTCCTTGTTATGTATTACATATAAACCATCATGCAACCGAAGCTTAATTTGAAATGAGTTTGCTCCGTGCAGTATTCCCATACGTAATACCGTTTGTTGAATATATATGCACCCGCTGTTATCCAAACCAACTAACCCGAGTGGGGGACATGACTCCCAATAGATCTATCCACAATATATTCGCGCTTACAAATAAATGCGATTAACGGTTCATGATATCAGAGCTAATGGAACCCAATGTGTAATACATAATAGAAATGAAAATATTTTCGTGTCCATATAAAAACGAAGCATGTATATCATCCCCAAAACATAACAGTGTGAAAATAGGGGCTATGAGAACTCACCGAACTTGTGATGACAAAATATGCGCAAAAATGCAAGTTTGCGTTGTTTGATGGGTGATGAAACCGGAGATGTTTAACCGAGTCCTAAATGATAATAATGACTTAATATTACTAATATATGATAATATGTATATTTATAGATTTTTATGTCTTAAATCACCCAACATTACAAGTTTATAAATAAGATTTGCTTAAAACGTCAAGTTTATATATATATATATATATTTATATATATATATATATATATATATATATATATATAATTTTCCAGCTTTTTCGGAGGTTTTTCGGCCTACTTTGAGGCTGTTTTTGACCAAGCTCCAAAATGTTTTAGACTTTGGTTTTCTAGGACATTAAACTACTATATACAAAGGATTTTTAGAATCAAGAACGACCATTTTTCGAGATGTTTAGGTTGTTGAAAAAGCTCGTTAAAAACCCTACGTTGGCCATTTTTGAGCTGTCAAACTTTCGGTTTCCCAAATAATTTCCGGAGGTCTTAAACTCCCAACTAAATTATGAAAAATTCCAGATCTTTAGTTAAGACATAGATCTAACT
Organism: Centrapalus pauciflorus; assembly: GCA_020465985.1. NCBI lineage: Eukaryota > Viridiplantae > Streptophyta > Magnoliopsida > Asterales > Asteraceae > Centrapalus > Centrapalus pauciflorus. Next base: position 91,917 of record JAANYP010000996.1, read on the forward strand.
TTTGAGACAAGAATCAACTCATTTCGTTGAGTTATGATTTAGTTATGATTTTTCAAAGTCGATATAAATTTTCTGCAGAAAATCCGTAGTTTATAAACTTGAAACAACTTATGATTCTTGTTGTTTATTCAAAGACTACTTGTATAAAAGTCATAATAGTTATAAAAACACATATATATCACATGTTTTCATAATATTAACACTTTTATAATGTGTTCACATATTCATAAACACATTTAAAGAAACAACTTAAAAATAAGAACTAGAAACTTATAAACTTGAGTTTTTATGAAACTTGTTGTTGTAGGTGATTATATATATTATGCAAAACTTATATAAACATAAATATAAGATGTAATAGGTTAGTATTTACTTACTTTGATTATTTTAGAAGAATGAAAATGAGTAGAAGGTTGGATCTTCAAAAGTTTCACCAAGAACACTTCAAAAATATGAAGAACACTTGAAAGAACACTTTGTGTGTTCTTGAGGGCTTGTGGCCAGATTTTAGAGGGAGAGAAATGGAGGATTTGTGTTTGCAAGATGTGAGAAATGAGGTGAAGTGGTGGTTCTATTTATAGAGGTGAAAAAGGTGGTGAAATGATGAAAATAGTGAAAAATCTTGGATGAAAGGAAAGAGGAGGATTTGATGGTGAAATGTTGAGTAAAAAAATACAATCTTTTGGTCCTTGTGTACTACCTTGGCCGGCCTATATGGCCACTATTATGGGGTATTTTTCTTTTTTTTTTTGTATAAAAGTATTTAGAAATGTATTCTTGTATTTCCCTTTTCTTGTAAATTCATAAATACTTTTGGATGCATTGTTTTAATGACTTGTTTTAGTCTTGCATAATTAAGGTTAAGTAATTGTATTAGTGTATGATTAGTGTTATTAATCATGATTTAATTATGTACTTAGTTGAATTAATCCCTCATATCGCAAATTAATCGGATTAATTGATTTCCCGATTCATCGCACCGATGAATTTGATTCTAATTGAGTTGAATTTTCTAATAAACCTTGTTAATCACTTGATTCATTTCTAATGACCACTGATTAGGCTATAATTGACTATTAAATACATATTAGGTCATTGATGCTAACCTGGTTTGGTGCCGGATGTTACAGTCTCCCCTTGTTAAGGGAATTTCGTCCCGAAATTAGCTCGTGTTCTCCACTGCTTGAGTATTTGAGAACAGGTGAGGGTATTTTTCCCGGAACTGATCTTCGCGTTCCCACATAAATTCAGGACCTCGCTTAGAGTTCCATCTGACTTTTATTATCGGGATCCGGTTGTGCTTGAGTTTCTTGACTTCTGGGTCCATTATTTCTACGGGTTGTTCAATGAAGTTCAACTTATCGTCTAACTCCAGCTCGTCCATGGGTATAACGAGTAATTCATCAGCCAGACACTTCTTAAGATTGGACACGTGGAAGGTATTATGAACGTTACTAAGCTCTGGGGGCAGGTCGAGTCGGTAAGCTACCGGGCCAAATCTTTTGGTGATCTTGAATGGTCCGATATAACGAGGATTGAGTTTTCCTCGTTTCCCAAAACGGATTACGCCCTTCCAAGGCGAGACTTTTAACATTACTTGATCTCCCTCTTGGAACTCCAAATCCTTCCGTCGAATGTCTGCATAACTTTTCTGTCGATCCCGCGCGATTTTTAACCGGTTACGAATCTGGGCTATCTTTTCTGTAGTCTCCTGGATGATTTCCGGTCCAGTAATCTGACTATCTCCTACTTCAGCCCAACAAAGAGGTGATCGACACTTTCGCCCGTAGAGTGCCTCGAATGGGGCGGTCTTAATGCTCGAGTGATAGCTGTTGTTATAGGAAAACTCGACTAATGGCAGGTGTCTGTCCCAACTTTTGCCAAAATCGATGACACATGCCCTTAACATGTCTTCCAAAGTCTGAATCGTCCTTTCACTCTGACCATCCGTTTGCGGGTGATAGGTTGTGCTCATATCTAGACGTGTACCCAGTGCTTCTTGCAATGATTGCCAAAATCTTGATGTGAACCGGCTGTCCCTGTCTGATATAATTGATACTGGCACTCCATGCCTTGAGACGACTTCTTTAAGATAGATTTGTGTTAACTTATCCATCTTATCAGTCTCCTTGATGGGCAAAAAATGTGCGGTTTTGGTAAGTCGATCCACAATCACCCAAATGGTGTCATAACCTCCAGAAGTTTTTGGCAACTTGGTGATGAAATCCATGGTGATGTTTTCCCACTTCCACTGGGGTATTTCTGGTTGAACTAGCAATCCTGATGGTTTCTGGTGCTCAGCCTTAACCTTCAAGCATGTTAAGCACTTGCTGACATAGGTAGCAATGTCAGCCTTCATATTTGGCCACCAGTACATTCCTTTCAAGTCGTGATACATTTTATCTGCCCCTGGATGAATAGCATATCTTGTCTTATGCCCTTCATCCATGACCAGCTTCCTTACTCCTCCGAATTTTGGTAACCAAATTCTGCCCATGAAGTATCGACATCCATCCGGCTTGATTTCAAACTGCTTATCCATCCCTCTCAAGGCTTCATCCAGTATATTACCCTCCTTGACTGCTTCTTCTTGTGCCTCGCGGACTTGAGAGTTTAGGTTTGACTGTATAGTCATGACCAAAGCTCGGACTCTCAAGGGTTTAACCCGTTCCTTTCGGCTCAGGGCATCAGCTACGACATTCGCCTTTCCCGGATGATAACGAATTTCGCAGTCATAGTCACTAAGCAGTTCAACCCAACGACGCTGCCTCATATTTAACTCTTTCTGATTCAGAATATGCTGAAGGCTTTTATGGTCTGTGAACATCGTGCACTTAGTTCCATACAGGTAGTGCCTCCATATTTTGAGAGCAAACACCACTGCTCCAAGCTCTAAGTCGTGAGTCGTATAATTCACCTCGTGAATTTTGAGTTGCCGTGATGCGTAAGCAATGACCTTATCCCTTTGCATGAGCACACAACCTAATCCATTGTGTGAGGCATCACAGTAGACAACAAAATTTTCAGTCCCTTCAGGTAAGGAAAGAATTGGTGCACTACACAATCTTTGCTTTAACTGCTAAAACGCCTTTTCTTGCTCTTCACCTTAGATATACTTCACATCCTTCCGAGTCAATTCTGTTAAGGAACCTGCTATCTTTGAGAAGTTTTCGATAAATCGCCTATAATAACCGGCAAGTCCTAGAAATTGGCGGATTTCCGTGGGGGTTCTAGGAGTCGCCCAGTTCTTTATGGCCTCGATTTTTGATGGATCAACTTGGATTCCCTGGCTGTTGATCACATGTCCAAGGAATTTAACTTCTCGCAACCAAAATTCACATTTTAAAAATTTGGCGTATAACTGTTCCTTCTCTAACAACTCCAAGATCAGCTTGAGATGTTGTTCATGCTCCTCCTTATTTCTAGAATAGATGAGAATATCGTCTATGAACACTATTACAAATTTGTCCAGATACAGTTTACACACTCGATTCATGAGGTCCATGAATACGGCTGGTGCGTTAGTCAAACCGAATGGCATTACCTGGAATTCGTAATGTCCATAACGAGTTCTGAATGCTGTCTTGGGAATGTCTTCTTCCCGAACCTTCACTTGATGATAACCGGATCGCAGATCAATCTTAGAGTAGAAGCTAGATCCCTGTAGTTGGTCAAACAGGTCATCAATTCTGGGAAGAGGGTAGCGGTTCTTTACCGTTAACTTGTTTAGCTCTCGGTAGTCTATGCACATTCTGAAGGATCCGTCTTTCTTTTTAACGAACAAGACCGGAGCTCCCCAAGGTGAGGAACTTGGTCGAATGAATCCTTTATCCATCAACTCTTGTAATTGATTGGATAGCTCTTGCATTTCAGAAGGAGCGAGTCTATATGGGGCTCTTGCGACCGGTGCAGCTCCCGGCACCAAATCGATTTGAAACTCTACTTGTCTAGTTGGCGGAAGTCCAGGCAAATCTTCCGGGAAGACCTTCGGATAGTCACAAACCACTGGAATATCCTCGAGTCGCTTCTCCTCCGACTCTTTTTCTACAATTTGCACCAGTACTGCATGACAACCTTTCCTAAGGCACTTTAATGTTCTTAGGCCAGATATGACATTCAACTGTCGGTTTCTTCTTTCTCCTTGGACTGTTAGGAACTTCTTCTTGTGGAGTGGTATCCGTACCACTTTCTTACCACACAAAATCTCGGCATGATTGTGTGACAACCAATCCATACCAACTACTACATCAAAACTTCCGAGTTCTATAGGCATTAAGTCTATCTTAAAGGGATGATCTGCCAGCTTCAGTGTACAATCCTTAATGATACTACTTGCCTCTATTATTTTACCGTCCGCCAGTTCTATAGTATAAGAGTTGTCTAAGGGAAAAGGAGCGGCATTCAATTGCTTACTAAACTTATCAGATATAAAGCTCCTATCAGCCCCAGTATCAAAGAGTACGTAAGCATAAATGTCATTTAAAAGAAACGTACTTGATACTACGTGGGGATCTTGACGAGCGTCACCTGCTCCTAACACAAAATCTCTCCCCTGAGCTCCTCCACCATTCCTCAGCTTCGGGCACTCACTCTTGAAGTGCCCAGTAACTCCACATTCAAAGCAGCATTTTTGATTGCTGCCACTGGTTCCCGGGGCTCCAGATTTACAGTCTTTGGCCATATGCCCCAAACGTTTGCATTTTCCACAGTGGGTTGGACAGGGACCCTGGTTGTGATGGAAGGTGCATTTAGTGCAGAAAGGCTTGGTACCGGTATAACCTCTTCTTGCTCAGCTCCCGCTGCGTAAGCCTTAATGGTTTCGGGCTTTTTGGATTGTGAACCCGCATTCTTCCCGGTCTAGTCTTCCCACTTTCTTTTGTTTTCCCCGGCCTTGGCTTCATTTCTCCGGAATACTTGGTCCATAAGATTATTGGCCATCCTGATGGCATCCTGTAGGGTGGATGGGTTGGAGGCAGTGACATTACCTTGAATTTGAGGAGCGAGTCCCCAAATGTAACGTTCGATCTTTTTGTACTCCGGGGTCACCATTTGAGGACACATGATACTTAGCTCGTGAAATCGGTTGGTATATCCTGCAACGTCCGATCCCTTCATTGACAGGTTCCAGAACTCCGATTCCATTTTCTGGAGTTCGTTCCTCGGACAATACTCGTCCGTCATCATTTGCTTTAACGCGGACCATGTGAGCTGGTAGGCTTCATCGATACTTACAGACTGGACATAGGAATTCCACCATGTGAGGGCACTATCTTGTAGAGTGTGAGTAGCAAACTTCACCTTATCTCCTTCAGCACATCCACTGACACGAAAGACAGATTCTAATTTCTCAAACCACCGTATCAAGCCAACGGCTCCTTCGGTTCCGTTGAAGTACCGGGGTTTGCAACTTAAAAATCCTTTAATTCGACAACCTTTTGCGTGGATTTCAGTTCCTCCCGTGGTGCGGCTAGCACCACAATCTCCATTAGCTGAGCTATTCCTATTTGCCTCATACGTGCCTATAGCGGCAGCCACTCTTTGTGCAACTAGCTCTTCAATGTCAGCAGATTTCATTGTTCGTTTCGGCGGCATTATCTTAAAATTTTAAAGAAAAAGCATAGTGTAAGAAATTGAATCTTAAAGAGGTAAATTTTCCTTAAAGCACAATACTATAATCATCAAACACAATTTCATAAATAACTTGCAATTTTTCATTAATCATTCGAAATTTTCTTACATTAGGGGCGGGTTATTACCCGAAAATTTTTGTCCTATACTATTACATGATATTTTCCTACTATTACAAAGATAGATAGAAGTGCACTAAGTGTGGGAGTGATCAGGGGTCTCTCCCTTTTCCATCGCGTTGAGGCGCTGAGTCAGCTCCTCGATCCGAGCTTGGCTTTCGGCTAGTTGCTGCCGAAGCTCATTCAGGCCATCCTGTTGGATGGTGAGAGCATGCTGGTTAGCCCAGTAGATGTTGGAGTTTTGTAACTCCTGCCGCTCTAGACGAGCGGTCATCCCACCGATATCTAGCTTAAGTGATCGGATTTGGTGATCATGCCTGGTCGACCGTGCTATCAGAAGTGGTATGGTTTGCTCGGTAGGCTCTTGGGTGAGGGTCGGGACAGGTGCGGAGGATGGTCCTCCTATCTCGAAGTTGGGAGGAACTCCCTCCATCTGCCTCCATTCGCGGAGGGTCTCTGGTATCCAGCCCCATCGGCGGGCGTCTACCCGTCGGTGTGGTGGTGGGGGATTGGGCTGGGGAGTCGGGACAGGAATAGACTCCCTTCTTGGTGGGTTCACCCGCTTTCGGGGTGTGTACAACATTTTGGGGCCGTTAGGGTAAGGCCTATACGGCTTATATGACGGCTCGGCTGGGTGGTATGGGACGCGAGCAGGGACCGTTGGGGGCAATGGATCTTCTTCCTCCATCGGCTCCTCTTCCGTCTCCTCCATTGGATCTTCCGAGGGGTCCTCTTCTTCCGATGTTTCTTCTTCGTGGAAAATTTCAGTGGCCGTGGGGCTCGCAGGAGTGTACTCCTCCTCTGAATCCGATAAGATGATGGTTTCCGGATGGGACATGATTTCTGCTATCAAGGTCCATTCATAGTCTTTTAGTTAGTTACAAAATATTTTTAAAATCAGTAAAACTTAAGTGCAGTTATAGTCTAGGGTACTAATGCAACCTAGTTCACTATAACTATGGCTCTGATACCAATCTGTCACACCCTGCTACCTCGGTTGGCAGCGAGGCGTGACGAGTGCGGAAGCGTAGCCATAATCATAATAAACGACCACTATATGGACGTTTTTAAAATACATCATTGAAACTTGAAAATATAGCAATGTTTTACATAGTCTGATATGAGTAACGGAGTTCGCAAAAATACAGAGATTTAATTACATAATTAAAATATCCAAAATAATGCAGCTAAATCTCCGTTAATTTGAATATGCATGCGACTCCATGAATGCGGAAGCTTGAAAGAAAATACGTCCGAAGGCATACTTGCCTTAATTTCCTGAAAATACACTCTAAAATACGTCAACAAAAATTGTTGGTGAGTTCATAGGTTTACACGTAAATCTGACTCGTATGGACAACAATAATAGAGGTTGAATTTATAAAATTATAAATTCCTTGTTATGTATTACATATAAACCATCATGCAACCGAAGCTTAATTTGAAATAAGTTTGCTCTGTGCAGTATTCCCATACGTAATACCGTTTGTTGAATATATATGCACCCGCTGTTAGCCAAACCAACTAACCCGAGTGGGGGACATGACTCCCAATAGATTTATCCACAATATATTCGCGCTTACAAATAAATGCAATTAACGGTTCATGATATCAGAGCTAATGGAACCCAATGTGTAATACATAATAGAAATGAAAATATTTCCGCGTCCATATAAAACGAAGCATGTATATCATCCCCAAAACATAACAGTGTGAAAATAGGGGCTATGAGAACTCACCACACTTGTGATGGCAAAATATGCGCAAAAATGCAAGTTTGCGTTGTTTGATGGGTGATGAAATCGGAGATATTTAACCGAGTCCTAAATGATAATAAGGACTTAATATTACTAATATATGATAATATGTATATTTATAGATTTTTATGTCTTAAATCACCCAACATTACAAGTTTATAAATAAGATTTGCTTAAAACGTCAAGTTTATATATATATATATATATATAATTTTCCAGCTTTTTCGGAGGTTTTTCGGCCTACTTTGAGGCTTTTTTTGACCAAGCTCCAAAATGTTTTAGACTTTGGTTTTCTAGGACATTAAACTACTATATACAAAGGATTTTTAGAATCAAGAATAGCCATTTTTCGAGTTGTTTAGGTTGGTGAAAAAGCTCGTTAAAAACCCTATGTTGGCCATTTTTGAGCTGTCAAACTTTCGGTTTCCCAAACAATTTCTGAAGGTCTTAAACTTCAAAATGGTAAGGTCTACGACTGCAAGATCTATCTAGACGCGGATCCGTGAACGAGTGCGGAATCCTCGTTGACGGTTAGACGGACAACTCTCAACCAACGGAACACGGAGACTATTAGACGCTGAACGAACGACACACGAACGATCCTACGAGCTAATTCTCTCCGAAACGGCACTCACCTAGCTGATAAACTCGAGACCGCCTTTTGCTTAATTCCTCACGAATTCTGCTAAAAGTCACTTAATGATTCGAGTCTATCCCTAATTATAGACCCTGATTCGAGTCTGATGTGGGCCAAACTCGAATCTGGCCCAAGGCCCATTCGAGTCTGTCCACAATGACACTCTCGAATCTAGCCCATTCGAATCTAAGGATACATTCGAATCTATCACAGATTCGAATGTCTTCCTTTACCTATTCGAATCTAGCCAATACACTTAAACACTTAAGTGATGAAACTTATGTTTTACTTATGCTTGAGATAATCTATGACCTTTATGTTTGAACTTCTTGTAATATGTTACATCAAGTTCAAACACACAATCAATAACAGTCAAGCACATATAAACATATCTAACACATACTTGCTAAAATCACTATGCAGAATCACTTAGACTGCTATCGTCACACAGGATGTACCAACAGACTCCCCCTTGACGATAGCTTCTCATAATTCACACATTTGACTTAAAAACTTTTTTTATTTATTGATTCAAAATACTACCAGCATACAAACCTTTCTCGACACATACCTTGACTACATTTTCATACTTATTAGCTTCACCGTCCATATGTGTATCACTTGAGATCTTACAGGCATGCAAAATGTGAAGATCATCTTTGGAGAGGTTTACCAGGTGAAGAGGGTCGTAGACTCTAAGAATAACATTTTCTTCTAAGTCTTCCATGACCGCTTCCCCAGTTTCCGTGTCAGCATACCACCACTTCAGATTCTTCAGAATATTTTGTGGCATCGGCTTGAGAGGAACCTTCCTAAGACATCTAGCCGGCTTATAGTGAATCCTCATCCAAGGTCGTCCAGTTAGAGGATCAATACGTGACGGATCCTCTACTCTTCTCCCGACCCTTGGATTCAAACGCTCGAACTTCCTTGATCTCCCTTCCTTTCTTATGATTCTTTCGATTACGCTCGCGTAGGGATCATTGCCAATGTTTATAAGATCTTTCCAAGCTAGCGCAGTGATTTCAATCTTTGGCAGGGAGTTGAACGCTTTTAAAGTTCGCCTCATGTACTGAAGCCCGTCTTTTCTCTTTATTATAAATAGCTGCAGATCTCTGTCAAAGAACCAGCTTAAAATTCGATCAGACAGCTTCCCAGTACCTGGCACTCTCATTGTCTTTTTAATTGCTACTTCCTTCTCTTCAGCCCTGAACCATAGCTTTCGTTTTTTTTCTTTTGCAGGTTCTTCTGTCGATGGCTGAGGATTCAATGCAGCATTTACTATATCTACATTGACAATTCTATTTCCATCAATTATGTAGGTATCGGTAATAGGATTCTGCTGCACAACTATCTCATCAGCTTCATCATCCTCATCAGCGACTACCTCATCATCTGACTGCCAATCCACTATCTCTTCTGGCACAAACTCGCCTTCCTCCAGCTCTTCATCTTCAGATACTGGCGGGACGTACCCTTCATCTATGCACACCCACATGCGCATATCATTGAATCGTAAAAAATCTGTAAATCGGTCCTTCCACCAGTAATAGTCCTCAACTTTCATCAGCTTAGGCGGTGCATTTGCCTTCCCAACTTCGTGGTCCATTTCTAAGAATTTCTGAAGATTAGACATCTTTTCGAAAGAAATTGAATTGACCCTTAATTAATTTAATTCGAAACTAATGTGGATTAACTCTTTCGAATCTAGATAGATTCGAATGTAATTAGATTCCAATTTATTTGGGATTAAATTCGAATAAGTGTTTTAATTCAATTAAACTCGAAATATGTCAGATTCGAGATATCCTTAGATTCGATGGTCCTTAGATTCGAAGGGGAACAAACTCGAATTGCAGTAGATTCGAAACACAGATTCGAAACAATACTAGACTCGAAATAAACTCGAAACTAATGTAGACTCGAGATCCTATTCGAATGAAGCACTAGATTCGAAACAAGGTAGATTCGAAAATCTCTGAAATTGACTCGAAAGGAGCGTATTTAGGTTAGACTCGAGACTAAAGTGAAACCCTAATTACCCCTATAGATTCGAGCGCCGCAAACTCGAAAAACGGCTAACACTTTGATTTTTTGACGTTTTACAGATTAAATCACTATTTTTCGAACGAAAAATAATGATTTCGATCAAAAATGTGAAAAACCACAAAGTGTTTCCCGAATATGAATTTGCTAAGCTTGAAAACACGTTTTTGAGAGCAAAACCGTCCAACTAGCGTCAAGAAACCTAGAATGTATCTGATGAACACGAAGAACACCAAGAACACTCCGTAGGCTCTGATACCACTTGTAAGGTCTACGACTGCAAGATCTATCTAGACGCGGATCCGTGAACGAGTGCGGAATCCTCGTTGACGGTTAGACGGACAACTCTCAACCAACGGAACACGGAGACTATTAGACGCTGAACGAACGACACACGAACGATCCTACGAGCTAATTCTCTCCGAAACGGCACTCACTTAGCTGATAAACTCGAGATCGCCTTTTGCTTAATTCCTCACGAATTCTACTAAAAGTCACTTAATGATTCGAGTCGATCCCTAATTATAGACCCTGATTCGAGTCTGATGTGGGCCAAACTCGAATCTGGCCCAAGGCCCATTCGAGTCTGTCCACAATGAAAAATAAATTATGAAAAATTACAGATCTATAGTTAAGACATAGATCTAACTTTTGAGACAAGAATCAACTCATTTCGTTGAGTTATGAATTAGTTATGATTTTTCAAAGTCGATATAAATTTTCTGCCGAAAATCCGTAGTTTATAAACTTACAACAACTTATGATTCTTGTTGTTTATTCAAAGACTACTTGTATAAAAGTTATAATAGTTATAAAAACACATATATATCACATGTTTTCATAATATTAACACTTTTATAATGTGTTCACATATTCATAAACACATTTAAAGAAACAACTTAAAAATAAGAACTAGAAACTTATAAACTTGAGTTTTTATGAAACTTGTTGTTGTAGGTGATTATATATATTATGCAAAACTTATATAAACATAAATATAAGGTGTAATAGGTTAGTATTTACTTACTTTGATGATTTTAGAAGAATGAAAATGAGTAGAATGTTGGATCTTCAAAAGTTTCACCAAGAACACTTCAAAAATATGAAGAACACTTGAAAGAACACTTTGTGTGTTCTTGAGGGCTTGTGGCCGTATTTTAGAGGGAGAGAAAGGGAGGATTTGTGTTTGCAAGATGTGAGAAATGAGGTGAAGTGGTGGTTCTATTTATAGAGGTGAAAAAGGTGGTGAAATGATGAAAATAGTGAAAAATCTTGGATGAAAGGAAAGAGGAGGATTTGATGGTGAAATGTTGAGTAAAAAAATACAATCTTTTGGTCCTTGTGTACTACCTTGGCCGGCCTATATGGCCACTATTATGGGGTATTTTTTTTTTTGTATAAAAGTATTTAGAAATGTATTCTTGTATTTCCCTTTTCTTGTAAATTCATAAATACTTTTGGATGCATTGTTTTAATGACTTGTTTTAGTCTTGCATAATTAAGGTTAAGTAATTGTATTAGTGTATGATTAGTGTTATTAATCATGATTTAATTATGTACTTATTTGAATTAATCCCTCATATCGCAAATTGATCGGATTAATTGATTTCCCGATTCATCGCACCGATGAATTTGATTCTAATTGAGTTGAATTTTCTAATAAACCTTGTTAATCACTTGATTAATTTCTAATGACCACTGATTAGACTATAATTGACTATTAAATACATATTAGGTCATTGATGCTAACCTGGTTTGGTGCCAGATGTTACATTTAGGGAGGATTTTCAATAGGACAAGGGAGATTGACGTTATCATTGTTGTTGTTTTTATTGTCATTGTCGTCGTTATTATTTAAACCTGTTGGTACACCCAGTGTGACGATAGCAGTCTAGTTTTGTAATAGATAGCCATCTGTAATAGATAGTGCTTTATTAATACAAGTCATGTTTGTTTGTTCATGTTTATGGATTAAGTTCATGATTGTGAATGGTGTTTACGTTTGCATGTTATTTTCATGATTGTTAGATAAGTTCATAAGGCATGAACTTATGAGAATAAGTTCATGAGGTTATGAACTTATGGTGATAATTTCATGAGGTATGAACTTATGAGAATAAGTTCATAAGTCATAAGGCCACAAACTTAAGGCTCTTAAGTTCGTACGAACTTAGCCTTGATAAGATCCTAGAACTTACCTGCATGGGCTTGAACTTGTAAGTTCGTGGGCTTGGGCCATGCACAAACTTAAGGGTTATATCATGAACTTATTTGTGTTATTTCATTAACACTTCGAGAATGGACTTTTAGATTCGAGAGAGCATTCAGACGAATTTCAGAGAGTTTTACAGCGTTCTAAGGAGCAATACATCGTGTGGGGTCGGTTTTCTATCGTCCAGCATCTGGTTCGGCTCTGTGTTTTCGTGTGATCGATCCGTCAACGTTAAATGAGGATTCCACACTCGTTTGACGCCGTCACGCCTTGATAAATCCGTAGTGTGTGGACCTTACAAGTGGTATCAGAGCCTATATATGACTGTTCTTCGTGTTCTTCACGATTCGTCGAACATTCAAAGATTTCTTGGTGTTTTTACAGATAAATCACATTTTTCTTGAGGTTTTTACGGTGTTTTGAAAAGATCTTTTCATCCATAATCATCTTAGTTCATCTATTCAGTGAGAGTCATCATTTTTAGACTTAAAAACATTGAATTAATTTGAGTTTTTGAAAAAAAGTGATTTTTGGACGCTTTCACGAACTTGCGGCGCAAGAAGTTAGTAGGAGTGTTTAGCATCACGAACTTGTCAGACACGCTCCTCTACGAACTTGAGGCACTCGAATTTGTCAGAGTTCACAAACTTGTCAGTTTAGGGTTCCACGAACTTGACAGGCCACGAACTTGTCAGTCTCGAACTAGGGATTCATGAACTTAAAGACTACGAACTTAAAGATATAGAACTTAATTTCAAACGATTTTAATTTAGTAAAACGAATTAAAAATTAAATTCGTACGAACTAGTTTTAAATTTATTTTAAAAATTAATCAATTAAGTTCGTGAATAAAATTTTCGAGAATGTCAAGCCTTTACAAGTTTTTGGAAATGGATCACGAAGTGGGCAAATCCAATTCACCACCTAAACTTATGAAGATCGAGGACTATTATTGGTGGAAAGATAGTTTTGAGGACTTCGCGAGATTTAACGATATGCGTATGTGGATATGCATAGATGAAGGGTACGTTCCCCCTACACAAGAGCTCGAGGGCAGGATGAAAGTTTTATCCTATCTTCAAATAAAAGATGAGGATAAGAAAGTTTATGTTGGGAAATAGTTTAAGTATGTTCAAACTGTTAGTTAGACTTCTCAAACTGTTAGTAGATTTTAAATGTAAATCCAAAGTTCATGCTGCTAGTTGAAGAAACTCGAGCTGCCAGTGTAAAAGGTCAAGCTGCCAGAGCAAATCAACTCGAGCTGCTCAGTTCATGCTGTCAAGAGATTCAAGCTGCTCAACAGTTTCATAAACAGAAAGTGCTGATTTTCAGGAAAGATATCTACACGAAGATTCCAGCATATCTACTATCAGAGAAGTCATAGTCCTTCAAGGAAACAAGTCCAAAAAGCGATATAAATAGACAGAATAGGTTTTCTATTATATAGAAGTTTTCTGCATATTTTGAGTCTGTAATTGCTTTGTTGATTAAGTTTTCATAAGCCTCTAAGGTTGTAAAACCCTAAGAACAGTCTGTGTTCTTCGTCTAATCAAACAGATTAGAGGTGATTGTAATCATTGAATTCAGCAATACAAACAGTTTTGATTACTTCTTATGTTTTATGCTTCATTGATTCTGAAAGTTTTTGTTAAAATAATTAAGTGTTATTCCGCAAACTTCTTAATTAAACTTTGATTCAAAGCAAGATTATTGATTTATACTCTGATAAATTCAAATCAGTTAATCTTGGTTATTCAGTTTTAGATCCTGACAAGTGGTATCAAATCAGTTAATCTTGGTTATTCAGTTTTAGATCCTGACAGGTGGTATCAGAGACACAGGTCGTTCTTTGTTTTTCAAAGTCGAAAACTTTCTTTCAAATTTTTAATCTTTTTACAATGGAATTTGAAAATAGCAGCAGTGGATCTGGGCAAGGACTCAAAGTGCCTATGCTCAAGCCCACTGAGTTTGAGATGTGGAAACTAAGGATTCAACAGCATATTCAATTTATTGACTATGCCATATGGGAAGCTGTTGAATTTCCTCCTGTAGTTGATCCAGAATTTGATGAGGAGGGAAAACCAGTCAAAACCCCTCTAAAAACTGAACAAGAAAGGAAGGCTAGAATGAATGAAGTGAAAGCTCTTACACTTTTACAAATAGCCATTCCTAATGCTTACCAACATCAGTTCAAAAAGTTTTATACTGCTCATTCTCTTTGGAATGCTTTAGAGAAAAGATTTGCTGGTAATGCCAGTACCAAGAGAAATCAAAAGGATCTTTTAAAACAGCAGTATGAGAACTTTTCTGGTGGCAAGAATGAAAACCTTACTCAAATATTTTACAGGTTCAACAAACTGATCAGTGAATTAGAAAGTGCTAAAGTCAGTCTGGATCAAGATGAAGTCAACAGGAAGTTTCTCAGATCTCTTGGAGAAGAATGGACAGTTTATGCTGCCCAATGGAGAACAAAAGACACTCTCTATGAAATACAATTGGATGATCTGTACAACAGTCTGAGAGTGTTTGAAACTGAGATTGATACTAAAAAGAAATCCTTTTCTTATAATCACAATACTGCTCTTCTATCTTCTGAAAAATCTAACAGCAGTGATTCATTTTCAGGTGGTGATGGCAACTTTGAAGCTCACTATGAGGCTTTTGTTGCCAATGATGGACTATTTGCTCTAAATGCTGAGGACTTAGAACAAATTCATCCAGATGATCTTGAAGAGATGGATTTAAAGTGGCAACATGCAATGCTGACCATGAGAGCCAAAAGGTTTCTTAAAAGAACTGGAAGGACCAACTTTCAAGCCAGAACAGAAGGCAAACCAGCTTTTGATAAATCAAAAGTTGAATGCTATAAATGCCATAAGCTTGGTCACTTTGCCAGAGAGTGTAGATCTCAAGGTCAACAGTCATCAAGGACTTCACAGCCCAATCAGACATCCTCATCAACAGCACTTGTCTCTCAAGAAGACAATGTGTTTGACTGGAGTGATCAGACAGAGGAAGAGTTTCAAAATCAAGCTCTAATGGCAGAAACATCAAATGTCTCCTCCACTGAACTACCATCTGAGGTAAATTCTAAACTCTGCTCTCAATCATGCAAAAATATGGTTAAAAAATACAGAGATCATAATGAGAGCATGTGCAAAACTCTAGCTAAGATGGAAGAAAGGAGATATGAATACATGCAAGCCATAGAAGATCTGGAAAAACAGATCAATGATTATAAGGATAATGAGATTCAAATGGGGTATGATAGAACCTATCATGAGTGGGAGAAAAAGGAACTCAATAAGAAAATAGAATCTCTGAATAAAAAGGTAGAAGAGACTGAACAGAAGGTGTTAGAGGCTAATAAGAAACTAGAATCTGTTAACATAGATCTAGGTAACTTCAAGTTGGCAAATCAAAAGCTGGAACACCTAATGGAAGTACAATTTAAAGACAGGGTGAAATCTCAGGTTAATCCCAAAGAAGGTATAGGATATAGGGCCACTCCTCCTCCATACAACAACAAGTACATACACCCAATGAGTGAGGTTGCTGATAGACTAATCAATGAACCACTAGATGAGTCTATGACTATTGTAGATCCTATCCTTGACAACAGTCCTGAATCAAAAGAAGATCAGATTCAAAAAGGAGACTGTGAGAAAGATCACAAAACAATGAGTGCATCCATAGAAATCCAAGCTCCCAGTAGGAAAGGAAAAGAGAAGATGAGTGTATGCAATGCTACTCCACAAGTTTCTGTACTTTCTAACTGTAACACTTCATCTTCTTCAAAAAAATAATACTAAAGGTAAAAATGTTCCAGTCTGCACATGTCAAAAGCATGGTGTTCAAAAGTTTCCCAAACAACAGCAGGTAAGGGGAAATCAGAGGAACAAGAACCAGAAATTGTCAGATAAATCTGGTTCTCTAATTCAAACTGTCAAAAGATGTTTTCACTGTGGAAGGAAGAATCACTTAGCCAAGGATTGTTTTTATAAACCAGCTGTTGCAAAACAGACT
The DNA here is from genome assembly GCA_020465985.1 of Centrapalus pauciflorus. Lineage (NCBI taxonomy): Eukaryota > Viridiplantae > Streptophyta > Magnoliopsida > Asterales > Asteraceae > Centrapalus > Centrapalus pauciflorus. The sequence goes on from JAANYP010000996.1 coordinate 108,342, forward strand.
GTGAATCACACAAAATCAAATTCTATTCAGGCAAAGCACTCAAAGGTAAAACCTTCCACATCAGTTCCAAAGAAAACAGTTGATCACAGGTTTTCAAAAGTTAATAAAAGGCAGTCCACACATCAAAAACAAGTTTTGGCAAAGCCTAAATCAAGTTTTAAACAAATTTGGTGTGTCAAGGACAAATCTTCAGCTCAAACTACTAATGCAAAAGATCAGACTGTTAGTGCAAAATCTGAAGCTGTTAGTGCAAAAACTGAAGCTGTTAGCACTACAAACACATATCAAGCTGCTGAGCATCAATCTGGAACTGCTAGTGAATCATCTGAGACTTTTAGCAGAAAAGATGATCAAAATAACTGGATACCTCATATCCTCACTAAATACTCTCCAAAAACTCCATCAGTAGATCTCACAAAATATAAAAAATCAAAAACAGTGTTTAGTTATGTCAATATGCAAGGCCAACCCAAAACCAATTTGGTTTGGGTTTACTCCACTACTGACTGAGCTGTTATTTGTGCAGGGCAACCACAGGTCTCCTCAAAGAACAAGATGGCATTTGGACAGTGGATGCTCTAGGCACATGACAGGCAATCCTGAGTGCTTGTCAAATTTCAAAGGTTTTGATGGAGGTTTTGTTGCATTTGGTGGCAACTCAAAAGGAGGTAAGGTTACAGGTAAAGGTACTGTTAATGCAGGCAACATGACATTCCATGATGTTTTGTATGTTGAACAGCTTAAGTACAATTTATTAAGTGTCTCTCAAATCTGTGACAAACAAAACACTGTTTTGTTCACAGATTCTGAGTGCATTGTTCTTTCTAAAGATTTCAAAGTTCCTGAAAATCTTGTTTTACTAAGAACGCCAAGAAAGGACAATGTCTACTGTTTGGACACAGATCTTTTATCTAAATCAAATACCTTAAGCTGTTTGATATCCAAAGCATCATCCAATGAGTCTGCTCTTTGGCATAGAAGGATGTGTCACATGAACTTCAAGTCCATGAATATTTTAGTCAAAAAGAATCTGGTAAGAGGCTTACCACAAAAGGAGTTCATCTGTGATGATCATTGTGTAGCATGCCTTAAAGGTAAGCAACACAAAACTCCTCATAAGGCCAAAGAAGTAAATTCAATCTCATCTGCTCTTCAGTTGCTACATATGGATCTATTTGGTCCAACTTCTGTTTTGAGTTTGAATAAAAGGGCTTACTGTTTAGTCATTGTTGATGATTTCACCAGATTTACTTAGGTTTACTTTCTTAGGTCCAAAGATGAAGCTGCTGAACTAGTTAAGTCTTTTATCCTTAAGATAGAAAACTAATCCAATTCCAAAGTTAAGGTGATAAGATCAGACAATGGAACTGAATTTAAAAATCACATTCTAAACAGTTTCTGTGAGTCCAAAGGTATTGCTAGACAATATAGTGCACCAAGAACACCACAGCAAAATGGTGTAGCTGAAAGAAAGAACAGAACATTAATTGAGGCTACTAGAACAATGCTAGCTGATTCAAATCTGCCAATGACTTTCTGGGCAGAAGCTGTTAATACAGCCTGTTATGTTCTGAATAGGGTTCAGGTTGTCCAATCACAAGGGAAAACTCCCTATGAGTTATTCCATAACAGAAGTCCCCTAATAGCTTTCTTCAAGCCTTTTGGATGCCCATGTACTATCCTTCACACTAAGACTCACTTAGGAAAGTTTGAAAGTAAGGCAGAAGAAGGATTCTTTGTAGGATACTCAAGTCAAAGCGAAGCCTATAGAGTATACAACAGTGTGTCTAAAACAATTGAAGAAAGTGCCAATGTTGAATTTAATGAAAATACTGCTAATATCAAAGGCACTGGTCCTGATTGGTTGTTTGATTTAGATTCATTAACAAATTCTCTGAGGTTTGTTGAGTATACTGCAGAAGCTGATGCATACAGGATTGAAGCTGCCAACCCAAATTCTCATGCTGCCAATACACTTTCTCAAGCTGTTGGCACAAAGTTTCAGACTGCTGCAGATTCACCAAGTTGGGATGATTACACCACTCTACCACTTCTGTCTTGTGATCCTCCAGGGGTCCTGAATGACACAAATTCAGACACTGAAGTGCCACTCCGAAGTTCTGAAAGAACAGCTCCAACACAACAGGAAACAGTCCCAGATTAAAGTCAAGCTGTTTCAGAACCTGAACCATTCACTGGTCTTGATAGAGATGATACAAATCTTGGAACTTCTTTTCAAACAGAGAGAGAGCCCACACTAAGAGTTCACAAGTATCACCCTCTCAATCAAATACTGGTTGATCCAAGCACTCCTGTCCAAACAAGGAAGATGGTTCACAATGAGACTACTGCTGCTGAACTAGCAGTTCCTGAATTCAGTCTAGCTGCTTTTGAGCATGCCTGTTTCATGTCTCAACTGGAACCTAAAAAGGCATCAAAAGCATTAAAAGATTCATCTTGGATTGAGGCAATGCAAAAAGAGCTTCTACAGTTCAAGATTCAGGATGTATGGACTCTGGTGGATCTTCCTAAAGGCAAGAGAGCAATTGGTACAAGATGGGTGTTCAGAAACAAGAAAGATGAGAAAGGCATAGTCATCAAGAATAAAGCAAGGCTAGTAGCCCAAGGATACACTCAAGAAGAAGGTATAGACTATGATGATGTATTTGCCCCAGTAGCAAGGATTGAAGCCATCAGACTCTTCTTGGCATATGCAAGCTTCAAAGGTTTTAAAGTGTATCAAATGGATGTCAAGTCTGCTTTTCTGTATGGGACAATTGAAGAGGAGGTATATGTGTGTCAACCTCCTGGTTTTGAAGACTACAAGTATCCAGACAAAGTCTACAAGCTAGACAAGGCTCTCTATGGTCTCCATCAAGCCCCAAGAGCATGGTATGACACTCTGTCATCCTATCTTTTACAGAATGGATTCAAGAGAGGCACTCTGGACAAAACACTTTTCACTAAGTCCATCAAAGCTGAGATTCTACTTGTCCAAATCTATGTTGATAACATCATCTTTGGCTCAACAAATGATTGTTTGTGCAAAGAATTTGAGTCCCTAATGCACAAAAAGTTTCAAATGAGTTCAATGGGAGAACTCACATTCTTTCTAGGGCTGCAGGGTAAACAGAAGCCTACTGGTCTATTCATAAGTCAATCAAAGTATGTCAAAGACATACTGGAAAAGTTTGGCTATCAAGATACAAAGGTTGCAAGCACTCCAATGGATCCTCATAAGCAACTTCATACAGACAAAGATGGCATAGATGTGGACATTCATCTATACAGATCCCTTATAGGATCTCTCATGTATCTAACATCTTCTAGACCTGATATAATGTTTGATGTCTGTGTGTGTGCTAGGTTTCAATGCTCTCCAAAGGAGTCTCACTTGGTTGCTGTTAAGAGAATCTTTAGATATCTTAAAGGCCAACCACATTTAGGCCTATGGTATCCTAAAGACTCTCCTTTTGTACTAACTGCTTATTCAGACAGTGACTATGGTGGTTGCAACATTGACAGAAAATCCACAACTGGTGGATGCCAATACTTAGGAGCAAGACTGGTCTCTTGGCAATGCAAAAAGCAGACAACAGTGTCCACATCATCTACTGAAGCAGAATATGTAGCAGCTGCAAGTTGCTGCTCACAGGTAATGTGGATCCAAAATCAGCTTAGAGACTATGGTATGAATTTCTTATCCACTCCTATTTATATTGACAACTCAAGTACAATCAGCATTGTGCAAAACCCAGTGAAATTCCCAAAAACCAAGCATATAGAAATCAGATTTCACTTTATCAGAGATTGTAATGAAAAGAAGTTAATCCAAGTTACCAAAATACATACAGATGATCAGTTAGCTGATCTATTCACAAAACCTTTTGATGTAGGAAGGTTCACTTTCCTAGTATCAAATATTGGTATGGTAAACATGGATTAATTGATTTTCATTATTATCTACTCAGTATGCTTATTTAAGGGGGAGATACTGTTTCATTGAAAAGTTGCATAATTTCTAACTAACAGCTTGAGTATTTTCTCAAGCTGCTAGTTCATTTTCTCATGCTGTTAGTTGTTTTCACTTGATCTGTCAAAGTGTGCAGGGTATTTGGGTAATTTCTCAAATGTGTGCGCGGGACCCAACCTTTTCGAAACCTTTAAAGGTCCCAGCTTCGTTCAGTTGTAACTACCAGTTACATATTCTTCTTCCACGGCCTCTTGCTTTCTCTCTGAACGAATCACACATCCTTCTTTCAAACCCTAAACCGTCGTTTCTTCATCAATGGAGTTTGTAAAAGAACACAACTGCCTCCCATACACTCTAAAACACTCTGAACTTCAACCGTTTCATGCAATGATGGATTTCCTCAGGCACTCCCATATCCATTATGCCCTATCCATTAACCCTACTATATACATCTCCCATATTGAACAGTTCTGGAATCATGCATCTGTTCAAACCATCAATGGAGTGCCTGCCCTCATATCCAAGATTGATGAAACTGTCATCAATATCACTGAGGAATCCATCAGACATCACTTGCATCTTCAAGATGCCTCAGGTATAACCGACCTATCCCTTCAAGCTTTACATTTTGGTCTTCAAAATATTGGTTATAGGGGTCCTGCTGATTCTTTTACTTTTCTTAAGGCACATTTTTCTCCTAAATGGAAATACCTTGTGCATATTATTCAGCAATGTTTAAGCCCCAAAAGAACTGGTTGGTCTGAGTTTTCTTCAAATATTGCCACTGCCTTAGTGTGCTTTTCTACTGGCCAACAATTCAATTTTTCTAACATGATTTTTCAGGGGATGTTAAGGCATCATTCCCTAAAGAATGGGAAATTTCTAATGTATCCTAGGGTTTTGGCAGAAATTATTGCACACACCTGCACAACTCCACATTTACATAAACGGATACATGTTTCCCATAGGCACTCACTGTCTTCAATCAAAAGGCTGTTAAAGCCAAGTGCCAATTTTGTAAGTATAGATGTTCCATTGCCTTCTGCAATGATAAACATCATTCCAAGAAACAGAGGAGAGGGTCTTGAGCAGGCTCAGCCTAACATCACTGCTACACCCCCAAGACCCCAACCCACTCCTCATGATACAAATATTCCCTCTGATCCTTTTGAACAGCCAACTCGCCCACTAAAATTCTTATACAAAAGGAAAAAGGGACCAGGAGCTCCTTCCTCCTCCTCCCTCAGACAAGAGCCATATATCCCTGTGCAGGAGGACACTTCTGCACAGCATATCCAAAGGGAACCACTTGAGGAAACTCCCATCCTCACTCAGGAGGTGAACATCTCTTCAGAGATGGTTCATATGGGTTCTGTGGCTGGCACTACTGATGTTTCTGCAAAAGAAGCACAGGAAAGTGCCAACATCTCTAAGACCACACCCATGGCAACAGCCAGTGTGCAAACACAAGCTGGAAGTCCCCAGTACCAAGAACAGAGGGGCCCAGAGGTTTCTACTTCTGGTATTAATGTCAGTGATAGATCACAAGCACCTCAGGTGTTTTCTGATCTTGAGACAAGTCTGCAACTCATGCTTTTGACGGATCCCAAGCTGAAACCTGTTTTAGCCATGTTGGAATATCAAATGTCCATCATTGCTGCACAGAGGGCTCAAATTTTTGCTCTCAAGCAGGCAGAGACTGCTCAGAATAAAAGAATGGATTATCTTCACAAAGGGTTCACCCTCTGTGGAAATAAAATCATGAAATTAGAGCAGATGATTCAAACCCAAGGGGCAAAGGTTGTAGGTCCTTCTGACCAAACCAATGCTTCCAAAAAGGGGGAGAATCAGGAGGTTCCCAAATCAGTCCAAGCAGCTCCAACACCACCAGTCCAAGCAGCATCAACAGTCCCACCTTCTAGGCTAGCAGTCCCAACAGCTTCTCAAGCTGTTAGCCTAGACTCTCAAGCTGCTTCTTCAAAAGCTACTGGAGTTGTGATCAGGGAAGGCATTCAAGCTCCATCAAGTACAGTCCAAGCATCTGCTGCAAAAGACAAGGGCAAGGGCATTCTTATTGAATCTCCAAAGCACAAATTCTCCTCCAAAGAAGCCCAGATTGCCTTTGATGCTGAAGTTGCCAAGAAATTGGCAGAAGAAATGGACAAAGAATTAGATCAGCAAGCCCAGCCCCCAAAGATGATGATGAGACATTAGGTGATTACCTAAAGGGGTTTGTGGGCAAACAAGGTGAAAAGAAGAGAAAGATGCCAACAGGGCACACCAAGGCTGAGCACAGAAGATTCTTAATCAATTTTGCCTTTGCAGCAGGAATTCCAAAGAAAATGGCTCAGTCCATGACTACTGAAAAGTTGCAGGAGATACATGATAAAGAAATGGAGAAAAGAAAGAAAACAAAAGTCTCTCCAGAAGTTCATCCATCCCAAGAAGTCCAACCATCTAAGAAATCAGTCCAAACTGAAGCTGCTGCTAGTGCATCTGTTCCCACTGATCAAGTTGTTATTCCTTCATCTGTTAAAAGAGTGCTATTTGAGCAACAAATGCAAAAGATCATGGAGATAGAAAAGTTGATTGATCAACATGATTTCACAAAGCCTCAAATCAACTACTGGTTTGCTAAGTCACTGGATGAAAGAGATTTAAGGGTCAAGTTTGTAATAAGGAGAGAGTCTGGACCAGAAGAAGAGTTTGATACATTCTGGCAAATGGTTCAGAAGTTGACCAGGGATGAGCTAATAAAGATGCACAATATAGGGTCTGTTTCACAAGTGAGATCTGCTCTACCACAAGTGAAGCAACTTATCAGAGATCTAAGTTCAGTTGCTGATCCTGAATTTGCAAGAAAAGAAATAGAAGATGCTGAGAAGAAAGGGAAAAAGATCAAGGAAGTTCATATTTTTGTCAAATCCAGAACTTACAGAATCAAATTCACAGATGGGTTTGGTATTTTCTTCAATCTCGAGTTTTATAATTTTTCAAAAGATATGCTGCTCCAAATAAAATCAGTTAGGGTATCTTGTGATAAAGAAGAGATGAAGAGAGAATTTTTGAAGGCTATAGATTATAGACTTGCACAGTTGTAAGTTTTTGAAAGCCTTGGTTTGTAAATAACAGTTTACTTTTTCATTTCCATTTTTGTATAGAACTTAAAGTATTGTATAAAGAATTTAAGTTAGGGGGAGATTGTTGAGAAATAGTTTAAGTATGTTCAAACTGTTAGTTAGACTTCTCAAACTGTTAGTAGATTTTAAATGTAAATCCAAAGTTCATGCTGCTAGTTGAAGAAACTCGAGCTGCCAGTGTAAAAGGTCAAGCTGCCAGAGCAAATCAACTCGAGCTGCTCAGTTCATGCTGTCAAGAGATTCAAGCTGCTCAACAGTTTCATAAACAGAAAGTGCTGATTTTCAGGAAAGATATCTACACGAAGATTCCAGCATATCTACTATCAGAGAAGTCATCGTCCTTCAAGGAAACAAGTCCAAAAAGCAATATAAATAGACAGAATAGGTTTTCTATTATATAGAAGTTTTCTGCATATTTTGAGTCTGTAATTGTTTTGTTGATTAAGTTTTCATAAGCCTCTAAGGTTGTAAAACCCTAAGAACAGTCTGTGTTCTTCGTCTAATCAAACAGATTAGAGGTGATTGTAATCATTGAATTCAGCAATATAAACAGTTTTGATTACTTCTTATGTTTTATGCTTCATTGATTCTGAAAGTTTTTGTTAAAATAATTAAGTGTTATTCCGCAAACTTCTTAATTAAACTTTGATTCAAAGCAAGATTATTGATTTATACTCTGATAAATTCAAATCAGTTAATCTTGGTTATTCAGTCTTAGATCCTGACAGTTTATGAAGCTCAGAATCACGCTATGTCTTCTATCAAAATGGCTTTACCATTGGAAATTCTACATACCTTTAAACATCACAGAACTTCTAAAGAACTCTGGAAGGCTCTAGAGAAGAGGTATGAAGGAAATCCAAGGGTGAGGAAGGGGAGAACTGAGTTGTTACATAACAGTTTGCGATCTTTAAGGGTCTAAAGATTGAGAACTTGGATGAGATAGTCACAATGTTCTATCATCTTTTCACTGAGCTTGATAATCACCGCATTGAGTATCAAAAATCTGAAAAGATTGACAAACTTTTAGATGCGTTACCGGCTAAGTAGGAAATGTACACGACTTTAATCAAGCATGATCAAGATAAGTTAGACACTCTCACTCTTGAAAAAGTTATCGGAACACTGAGGGCCTATAATTTTAAGATTCAAAAGAAGGAGATGGAATACGATCAGGTACAAGATCCTGAAATGTATTTCGGAAAGTGATAGCCATCAACTTTTAGTGTCTCTAAGTCGGGGGCTACATCGTTTTACTCTGGAGAAGAAGAAGGCATACCTGCAGAAACTGAAGAATCGAGTGGTAGGGCCTTTCTATGGTTTTCAAAACCAGAAGATCAACCACAAAACTCAGGATCATCTTCTCAGGGATACACCAAAATGCCTATGAGTGCTAAGACAACAGAGGAGCAACTAAAGCTTCTTGCATTGTTTATGGCAACATACTGTAACTGCATTCAGGGAAAAATAAACGATCCAGCTCTATGGGAGGAGGATTATGATCAGGTAGATCCAAATGATTTAGAGTAGATGGACCTGCAATGCCAACTGGCCATGGTCACACAGAGAGTGAAGAGGTTAATGAAGAGAACATGAAGAAATCTCAGTGTGAGCAATAATGTGGGTTTTGATAAGTCGAAAGTAAAGTGTTACAACTTTCATGGGTTGGGACATTTTGCTAGAGAATGTCAGAGGCCGAAGATGGATAACTATCAGATTCAGGGATGACAGAATTCATCTGGTTCAGGGAATCAAGCTTCAATAGCTGGGTTACTAACGACTGTATCTTCTAACAAGCAGTTAGATGGTACTTATGACTGGAATTCTCATCCGGAGTCAAACACTAGAGATTTTATGGCTGAAGTGATTAAGACTGATAGTAGAGCTGAAGAGGAAAAGAAGGAGGACACCCAGTAGTCCGATACAAATCCATTGGTACTGGAAAAATCTGAGGAGCTGACTACTCTAGAGTTTGCAGCTCAGATGGCCAACGTCGAATCGGATCGGAAAAAGGTAATTCTCAACTTTTCTACTTTTCATGATTTATGTGTTTTATGTACTTCTTTAAATGATAAATTGAATCTAGTGCTAGAATCACATTCATTAATGACATCTCAAATTTAATCTTTAAAATCCGATAATGCTAGTCTACTAGACATTAAGGAAGATCTTAGGGCTAAAATGAAAGCTGATGCTCAGGATGTAATAGTTCTAAAAGACAAATTGAGCGAACAATGTGTCAGGATAGAACTTATTTATGAGCATGTAGCTTCATTGACTAAGGAGATCACCCTTAAAGATGTAGAATTAGCAGAAGCTAGGGTTAAGGTTGCTGAGGCTAATAGTAAAATTGAGAAGTTTAGGAACTCATCCTGAACTTAGTCAAAATCTTAGATTCGCAGAGACAGTCTAAGAAACCAATTGGCCTAGGATATCAAGATATGCCTCCACCTTTCAATGGTAACTATGTGCCTATCCCTCAGGAAAAGACCAATGAAACGATTAAATCAGAGGAAGAAAAGGTAACTGAGTCGAATAAAGTGTCAACAGATAAGGTGTTAACAACTGCTTCTCAGGTTAAGAAAATAGTAAAGTTTGTGGAGTCTGGTAGTGTGTCAAAACTAGAATAAGCTAAAACCGGTACTGATAATAAACCATAGGAGATGAACAAAGTTGTTAATACAAACAAACAAGACATTAGTGAGACCCCTAAGTCAAAGAGTGCTTATAAGAAGTCTATTGACGATATGTCTTGCATTAAATGTCAAGAAAAAGGTCATGTTGCATCAGGGTGTCCCTATAAAAAACCAGAGTCTACACCAACCATAGGGAAACCAGAAAAACAAACATTGAAAATAGTGCCTAGTAATGCAAGATCGAGTAGTTCTCAAAATTCAGAGAAGAACTCGAATGCAACATCACGAGTAGGTACTAAACAAACACTGGTGTCAATCAGACAAAATGAAGGACTTAGGAATAATTCTCTGAATAGATTCCTTAGTCAATCAAGGTCTGGACCCCAACCTGTCATTAGGAATCATATCCTAAAGAGGAGTTATACTCCAGTTAGGTCTCATACTCCTAACAGACATCAGACACCTGGTAGACCCCAGAGTTATAACACTGAAATGCATTATAACATAAATTACTCTAGGGCTCCACAGCAAAAGAGAAACCAAAGGCCAAGAGTGGATATTAATCACTCAGCTCCACAACGAGTTCTTGCTCAAAAACCCAAGTCACCTGAAAGGAGAGATGAGTATTTGAAAGAATTCAAGTTTGTGGATGATAATGGTATTACCAATTCAGTCATGGCTTGGGTTCCCCGTGATAAATAATTTTTTTTTCGTTCATGTGCAGGAGTTAACTACAGGTCTTAACAACAAGTGGTTCATAGATAGTGGTTGCTCTCGACACATGACTGGGGAATGAAGTCTACTGATGGACTTCAAAAGAGGGTATAAAGGATTTGTCGCATTTGCTGGGAATAAAGGAGGCGATATCACTGGGATAGGGACTGTCACTAACGGGAAAATCACACTCGAGCAGGTCTACTATGCATATAAGCTTGACCACAATCTCATTAGTGTCTCGCAAATCTGAGATAAGTAACACTTAGAGCTTTTTACTGAGATGGAAGCGCTGGTGCTAAAGCCTGGATTTGAGATTCTAGAAGAATGGATAATGATGAGGGCTCCAAGGAAAAATGATCTGAATATGATGGACATGCCCATAGCAGAATCTTCGATGGGATCAGCATGTTTATTGTCCAAAGCTTCAGAGTCAGAATCCTTGCTGTGGCACAGGTGAATGGCACACTTGCACTTAAGGAAGATGAATTTCATCACGAAAAATGGCCTTGTGCAAGGTGTTCCATTGAAGAGTTTTTAGTTTGAAGATATGTGTATGTCGTGCAAGAAAGGGAAACAACATAAGAAGACACACAAATCGAAGACTCAGAACTCAATCTCATCCACCTTTGGACTGTTCCATATGGATCTTTTCGGTCTAATAAACAAAAGGAGTATAGGTGGGAGTTAGTATTGTTTAGTTATTATTGATTATTACTCACGTTTTTCTTGGGTTTTCTTTTTAGGTACAAAGGACGAGACAACAGACACGCTGATTGGGTTCTTAGACCAAGTTGAGAACTCATATGGGAAAAGGGTAAAACGTATCAGAAGTGATAAAGGAACAGAGTTTAAAATGCAGTAATTGCTGTATATTGCCTAACTGAAGGCATAATGCATCAATTTAGTGCACCATATGAGCCACAACAAAATGGGGTGGGCAGAATGCAAAAACTACACATTGATTGAGGCAGCAAGGACTATGCTCTCGGATTCAAAGCTTCCCACCATGTTTTGGGGGAGGCAGTGAATACTGCTTGTCATGTTTTAAACAGAGTCCTTATTGTCAAAACTTTGAACAAAACCTGTTATGAAATTCTGAATAAGCGACCATCGAATTTAACTAGCTTTGAATCATTTAGGGGTGCCATGTACTTTGTTAAAAACGAAACGTCAACCTAAGTTTGGTGAAAAGGCAGACGAAGGATACTTCCTAGGTTATGTCCCAAATTCACCAAACAAGAGGGTTTTTAATAAAACTACTGGTACTGTAGAAATTGTGTTTAACATTGATGTAACCAGTTATTCACATGAACCCCAAAGTCGTCCAAAATGGTTATTTGATTATGACTATGTGTTTGAATCATTTAACATTCCTTTTAGTGGTGTAAGAAATGTGGAGAATGACTTCTCAAACTTAAATCTTAATGACGAGGGTAGGGTATTTTCCAATTCGAGCATTCCCTCGACATCTAAAAATATATCAACAGAAGACGGGTCCCCAACAAATGAAGAACCTTTGTTGCCTATGGATGAGAATCAGATAAATAATTCAGCCTCATAAGACAAGAAATCAAGAGGAGGATGTTCCGCATGAAGTCACACCCCCACTAGGCGAAATAGGATCTAATCTGGGAAACAACCTTCAGGTCGATGCAGTTGAAACATCGGGTAAATAAGGATCATCCTATTGAAGATATCATTGGGAATCCAAATGCTGGTGTGAGAACTCGGAGTAGTGTGAATAGTAACACAATGTTGTTATCTATGATCAATGACTCCGAGGCATTTCACACTTGTCTATACTCTTGTTTCATCTCACAAGTTGAGTCGAAGAATGTACAAATGGCTCTAAAGGATAATTCTTGGGTTGAAGCAATGCAAGAGGAACTCTCACAGTTCAAAAAGCTGGAAGTCTGGGAGTTAGTGTCGTTGCCTCGTGGAGAGGTTGCTATAGGGACAAAATGGGTCTTTAAGTGCAAAAGGGATGATCGAGGCATCATTACACGTAACAAGGCAAGACATGTAGTCAAGGGGTTCAACCAAGAAGAAGGGATATATTACAATGAGGTGTTTGCACTAGTTACAGGGCTTGAAGCTATCAGATTGTTTCTAGCGTTTGCATCCTTCAAAGGTTTCAAAGTTTATCAACTAGACGTCAATAGTGCCTTCTTGTACGGGAAAGTGAAGGAATTGGTGTATCTCGAGCAACCGCCAGGGTTTACTGATCCCAAGAATCCAGACAGAGTATATAAATCGGATAAGGCTCTGTATGGGTTATATCAGGCTCCTAGGGCATGGTACGAGACATTGTCTACTCATCTCTTGGAAAATGGGTTCAAGAGAGGGAGAATAGATAGTACACTGTTATTTAAAAAGAAAGGTGATGATTTCTTACTAATACAAGTTTATGTGGACGACATCATTTTTGGTTCGTCAAATGAACAAATGTGCAAGGATTTCGAGAAGGTTATGAAGTCCAAGTTTGAGATGAGTGTGATGGGAGAGCTGAACTTCTTTCTGGGTTTACAAGTTGAACACCGAAAGGAGGGGATGTTCATTCACCAGACGAAGTATGTCTATGAAATATTAGAGCGCTTCGGGATTGAAGGAACAAAGCTTACAGCACATTTTAGTACTCCAATTCAAGTCAATCACAATCTCGAACCGGGTACCAATAGTGATACTGATGTGGATCCGACATTATATCTGGCCATGATCGGGTCACTATGTATTTAACTGCTTCACGACCTGACATTATGTTTGCTGTTTGTATTTGTGCCAGGTTTCAAGCTAACCCCAAGGAGATGCACATGAAAGCTGTGAAGCGGATTCTGAGATACCTGAAGTCGAAACCGAAGCTGGGACTTTGGTATCATGCTGTTGGAGATCTGGAATTGGAAGCTTACACAGACTTAGATTATGGAGGGTGCAGCTTGAATATAAAGTCAACAACGGGTGGTTGTCAGTTCCTAGGAGGGAGACTAGTGTCCTGGCAATGCAAGAAACAGACTTTGGTAGCCGTATCAACATGCGAGGCCGAATATGTAGCCGCAGGTAGTTGCTGTTCACAGGTTAGGTGGATTCAACAACAATTGCGGGATTACGGTTTGACTTATACTCATACTCCTATTAGGATAGACAATCAATCCACGATTGCAATAACCAATAATCCAGTAAAACACAATAAGACTAAGCACATAGATATAAGACATCATTTTATTCGTGACTGTGTTGAGAAAAATCTGATAAAATTGGTAAAAGTTTCAACGAAAGACAACAATGCGGACCTATTCACAAAAACATTTGATATATCACACTTTGAGTTGTTAGTCCAACTAAATGGGATGCGAAATCCAGAGTAACCTGACCTCAGTAGGTTTTTTCTTTTAAATATTTTTAAGCTATTAGTCTATCTTATTAGTTACTTTACTTTAAAAAAAAAAAGGAGAAAATGAAAAAAAAAAAAAAAGAAAAAACCATAAAAAAGAGAAAAATGAAAATAAAGAGAGAAGTCTTAGAGTCCAAGGTTCAACGTGACGAAATTTATCACAGTCTAACAAACTCTAAGTGTTAAACTTTCACACATAATGCACTATAAAATCAAAGTGATATACATGTTCATGTTCTGATATGTTGGTAGACATAAAACATGAAGGTTTTCCTAAAAGCTAATAAAACAATCAAGAAATTGTCATATGGGTAACTAACTTAGACGTACGATCAATAGGTCTTACTTTTTGTGTTAGAGGCTCACATACAATAATTATGAATGAGCTATGCAAATCAGTCTGGGGGATGTATGGATTCATCAAAATACATCTTAAAAAGGAGCTAAGCATGAGACGTAAAGAGAGTCAAGACATGTCACTTTGTTGTACGTAAGTACAGACCTGTCACTGCTATTTTGACTCAATATAGCAAGATATTTCGCTTTGTTGTACGTAAGTACAGACCTGTCACTGCTGTCTTGTCTAAATAAAAGAAGTATGCTCTACCCTAAGACAAACTAAGACACTCTGTTGTATGTAAATACAGAACTGTGTCTGAAGTTTGCCTTTTAAAGATGATTTGCAAAGACTGAAAAGTCATAATGATTGTATGTCTGTCTTGATCACAGGAGTATATCTAAGTATGGGACACGTAAGATAATTTCTTGATAAATAAAAAGGCCAAAGGAAGATTCTAAGTGTTGAGTGTTTAAGTGGACAAACATACCGACAATCGACATGATATGTATTTTACGACAAACAATAAGGAATCAAAAATTCCAAAGTGTGAAAGTGCAACCTGAAAGTACGTTGGCAAAGCTATCTGATTGAACCTTCTATGACACTCTCGCAAAAAGATTTAGTTTATGTACTTATTTCTAAATTTTTGCAATTTAGTTTTATTTATTTTATTTTCTTTTTTACTTTATTTCATTTCATTTTATTTTATTTTAAATAAATAGGATCGAGGTTAGTTACTAGGATGCATTTTAGTTGGAAAAACAAAAATTACGCTATAATCTATTTGCTTAGTGTGAAGGGTTTTGTAAAGTTGAAAAAGGTGCAAAAGTTGAAAAAGTTGCAAAAGTTGAAATTTCTTTTAAGTTTTTCAAATTTGAACTTAAGTTCGTATAAACTTAAGTTCGTATGAACTTGACTCAGGTAAGTTCGAAGCACAGTCGGTGGGGACTATAAATAGTGAATGTGCATTTAATTTAGTCACCTACTCTCGAACTTAATTCCTCACGAACTTATAAAGGTGACTACGAACTTACTCGAGCAATTACGAATTTGTCACTCTGTTCAACGATTCTCTTCTGTTCCATGAAGATAATACTGTTTAAATCTCGAACTTACAAGTTTTTAGTGTCGATTTATCTCACAAACAACTAAGTAAGTAAGATTTGAGACTTTACATGGGTTTAACATAACCGGAAACTAGGTGTTCTATATATACTATGTTTAAGGCTAGAAAACTTAATATAAAACATCAATAAAGTCAATTAGAGCCTTTTAGGACTAGAGTCTTTGGTCATTTAAGTCTAAAAAGGATTAAATCTGGAGTTTTGATGTTCAAGGTGCCGACCACGAACTTGTTCCTCAAGAACATGTTCGAACAAACATAAGGGGACTACGAATTTAATCAAAAATATCTACAAGTTCGGAGGACCTATATGTTCACACGAACATACACCTAAGTTCGTAGGTCGTCATGTCCCTACGAACTTAATTAACTTTGTATGAACTTTTTGTTTTCCAAAAAAATATTTTTTCAAAATCTAACTATTTATTGCATATGTAGGAATGGATGATCGTGCGTTTTTCAATAAGCACAATATGGTGGTTAGCATTAACCTCCAAGCGCCAGAAGCATGGCAGTATAGGAAGATTCTTGAATTTTTGACGAGATCGAGGATAGTGTATGCGTTGACCCCCAGTTCTCAAGGCAACAGTTAACGGACAAGCAATAGCATTCTCTGCTGATAATCTGAGGGAAATTTTGCATTTGGGAAGCGAGGCGCAGGAAAATGGTTTGATTGATTTCCCAGCTTCTATAAGGAAAGCTGCATTTCAAAGGATGGGTTATGCGTAGGATATAGCTGTAAGGTCTACCTAACACAGATCTATCTAGACGCGGAACCGTCAACGAGTGCGGAATCCTCGTTAACGGGTAGACGGTAACAACTCTCAACTACGAAACACGGAGACTATCAGATGCTGAACGAACGACACACGAACGATCCTACAAGCTGATTCTCTCCGAAACTGCACTAAAACCGATGATAAACTCGAGATCGCTTTATGCTTAATCCCTCACCAATTCTGCAAAAAAGTCTGATAATATCTCGAGTCTATCCCTAATTATAGACCCTGATTCGAGTTTGATGTGGGCCAAACTCGAATCTGGCCCAAGGCCCATTCGAGTCTGTCCACAAAGACACTCTCGAATCTGGGCTCTTCGAATCTAGGCTACATTCGAATCTATCACAGATTCGAATGCCAAGCCTTGTATGATTCGAATCTAGCCTTTTACGTATACAACTAAGTGTTGAATCTTATGTTATTACTTATGATTGATTTTATCTTTGTACTTTATGTTTGAACTTCTTGTAATGCGTTACATCAAGTTCAAACATACAAACACTAATAAATATCAACCATATATCAACATATATAACAAACACTTGCTAGAATCACAATGTAGGATCACTTAGACTGCTATCGTCACACAGGATGTACCAACAGACTCCCCCTTGACGATAGCTTCTAATAATTCTCACATTTGACTTAAGAACTTTGTTTATTTATTGATTCAAACTACTACCAGCATGCAAACCTTTCTCAACACATACCTTGACTACATTTTCATATTTACTAGCTTCACTATCCATATGTGTATCACTAGAGATCTTACAGGCATGCAAAATATGAAGATCATATTTAGACAGGTTTACCAGGTGAAGAGGGTCGTAGACTCTAAGAATAACGTTTTCTTCAAAATCTTCCATGACCGCTTCCCCTGTCTCGGTGTCAGCGTACCACCAATGTAGATTCTTCAAAACATTCTGTGGCATCGGCTTGAGAGGTACGTTTCTAAGACATCTAGCTGGTTTATAGTGAATCCTCATCCAAGGTCGTCCAGTTAGAGGATCGATACGTGACGGATCCTCTACTCTTCTCCCGACCCTTGGATTCAATCGCTCGAACTTCCTTGATCTCCCTTCCTTTCTTATGATTCTTTCAATTACGTTCGCATAGGGATCATTGCTAATGTTTATCAGATCTTTCCATGCTAGCGCAGTGATTTCGATCTTTGACAGGGAGTTGAACGCTTTTAAGGTTCGCTTCATGTACTGAAGCCCGTCTTTCCTTTTAATTACAAATAGCTGCAGTTCTCTATCAAAGAACCAGCTTAATATGCGCTCAGACAACTTCCCAGTACCCGGCACTCTCATTGTCTTTTTAATCTCTAACTCCTTCTCTTCAGCTCTGAACCATAGCTTTCTTTTTTCTTCATTTGTTAGCTCTCTCGCAGGTTCTTCTGTTGATGGCTGAGCATTCAACGCAGCATTCACTACATCTACGTTGACAATATTATTCCCATCTATCATGTAAGTGTCAGTGATAGGATTCTACTGTACGACTATCTCGTCGGCTTCATCATCCTCATCAGCAACTACTTCGTCATCCGACTGCCAGTCTACTATCTCATCTGACACGAACTCACCTTCTTCCAGCTCTTCATCATCATAATCAAAACCTACATCCATAGGATCATCATCGAGATCCATAAGAGCGTCGATCATCTCACTGATTTCAAAATCAGTAGGCTGCTTCGATGAACTAGCTTCTCCCATTTCTCCTTCAACTTGACTGGGCTCCCCCTGAACTTGTGTAGCCTGAGCAGCAGGAAAATCTACTGGCTCATTCTCATTAGGTGCATCGGGATCATTGCCTTCCTCATCTTCATCTCTACGCTGCTCCTCATGATCCCTACAACTTGTCTCCCCCTGAGCTTTTAGATTTTTCATGAGCTGCTCAAGGAGGGACCGCATGGATCGGATCTCTGACGATTGATCTGCAATAAAGGACTTCAACTCTGTGTTCTCTTCCCTGACATTCTCCACAATCTTCTTCAACTCGGCATTATCATTATCAAGATTTGCATTATGCGCCTGGAGTTTGCCGATCGTCTTTGTTAGGGCTAGGATTTGGACATGTTGGAAGTCAACGCGTCCCTTGAACTGCATAAACCTCTGATTGTCAGCGTAGGTGGTCGAAGTAGATGGAACTGACTGTATAGGAGTTGGGCGAATGGGTGATGGAATATATGGCTCATGTTGAGGTGGTGGTGGTGGTGGAGCGGTGGCTTGAGGTTCTTGAGTTTGAGTTTGAGGTTGTTGTGCATCGGATGCTGAGGATGACCCTTGCATAAACCTGTGACGCTTGGCCCTTTGCCGAGTCACTAATGGAGCAACTTCCTCCTCTTCAAAATCTGAATCATCAGATTCCCTTGCTACTCTCCTACTCGATCCTTCTTCATTAACGACCAATC
Organism: Centrapalus pauciflorus; assembly: GCA_020465985.1. NCBI lineage: Eukaryota > Viridiplantae > Streptophyta > Magnoliopsida > Asterales > Asteraceae > Centrapalus > Centrapalus pauciflorus. Next base: position 126,851 of record JAANYP010000996.1, read on the forward strand.
TTGAACCATACGTTCCAATTTGAACAGTAGGTTCAGTCGAAACTGACTCAGGAGCCTCAACTTGTAGCTCCTCCATTTCTTCCGATTCGGTTTCTGATGATGACAAAGCTTTATCAGCTTGCTCTGGCATATATTCATCAACATCTCTTAACACGTCTTCCTCTCCTTCTGGTGGACTAAGTAATTCACCTACTAAAGCTGTAGCCACATCTTCGTTCGCATGAGGACCTGCCTCCCAGATTTCATTAAGCGTTTGGCACAGTTGCTCAGCTACAGTTGAAACATTTGATGGCCCGGCTTCTTGAACTTCTGGTTGCTGACTTGTCGAACGCCTTGATGCCTGAGTTTGACTCGCAGCTGATCGTTGTCGACGCCTTTGAACACGCTGTGGCTGTGGCTGTTGTTGTTGTTGTGGCTGTGGTTGTGTTGCTTGAAATTCGACTACCCATGCCCAGTTGGCAACATCCGGGGCTTCAAAGTTCCTGTCCAAGATTGCTCCGAATAATGGACGCTCCACTGGAACAGCCAACCTTCCTTGGTGCGAGGAACAGTCAGCGAAAATCCTTTTGTCCATAATAGCAACGCTTTGAAAGTCATTTGACGGCGGCAGATTTGGCAAGAAGTGCCTGATCAACATCATAATGAACCGCGGATATAACAAAAACTGTTGATTTTCGGGAGCAGTTATCTGGTGAACAAATTCTGAAAAGAACATCTCCGAAAAGCTGTATGGTCGATTATAAACCATCGCGACTATCCCAGATTGAATTTTCGCAACTATATAGTCGAATCCTACTTTCTTTGGCGCAAAGCACACCATAAACACATGTGCTAAAAACCTCCATTGTCCTATTAACCCGCTCTTCATATATGATACCTTTGTCACATCTTGACTGTACCCCATCCTCAGAAAGGCCGCTTGCCTTATACTCAGAGGAAATTCAATCGGGCCAGACTCTTCTTCTTGAGTGCCCAGCTGCAACACTTGGCGCAGCATATCTGCCGAGAATACCAGCGGTTGTCCAGCAATACGAGTGCGTAGCACTGTCGGTGTGACCGAGCAGTCTACCTGCAAATGATCATAGAATTGCCGAATATATGGTAACACTAGCTGCACATTATGAGATAGTGCAAAACTGATCCTAGACTCGACTAGGAAATCAAGTATTTGTCTAAATCCCTGCGCCTCAGGGAGATTATGATCTGGATGAAGCACCATATTGTGCCTAGGTACAAACGCTCGAACAACCATTTCTGCACAATAAACAAAAACTATTAGATTCATTAAAAATCAATAAACTTGTTTAAATTTAAATCTGTTTTATTTTGAACTTGTTTAAGTACAAAATCTAACACAATTAAATTTCTACAAGTTTAATAAAATTTAAATTAAATCATGCAAATAAAATAACAGATTCGAATGTAACAGATTCGAATAGGTTCCATTTCGAGTCTGGTAACAGATTCGAAGTCCCTGGTCTTCTCGTGTCTAATGACAGATTCGAGAAAAACCCCATGAACAGATTCGAAACGCCGTATTTATTCAAAGACCAAATCTTTTGATTTTAACCTTTTTGGACTTAGAAAATTACTTTCATTAGTCCTACTAGTTACTAATCACTGATATATGCCTTTAATTTGATTGTTTATCGGCCCAAACTTGGTAATTTTGTAAAAACCCTATTTCGACCCTTAAACCTTCAAAACTCGATGATTTATCCTGAAATTGTGTATAAATCTACTTGAATCTTGTTCAATCAAGTTGATTATACCTGGATGCAAGAGTAGAATCGAACACACTAGCTTCAAACTCGACAAAATGTCGTTTAGGAGAAATACGATAGACTCGAGGATAGATTCGAAATCGCCGGTATTAGATTCGAGAAAGTAGATTCGACAACAGTAAGAATTAAATGACTTCACTGTTGACCTATATATACTACCAACCTTCGAGTCTAAGGCTAGACTCGAATCTACTGACAGATTCGAAGCTGTCCTAATTCGAGTCTGTCCTAAACTCGAAAACACCAAACACTTAGAAAAATTTCGAAAATCTTTGAAATAACTTCAACTTTTTCAACCTTTTTCTACGGTATCGTGTAACAAGATAAACTATGCCAACTCTTTTACCCTAAGCCTAAGATATTTCACGCAATGTTTATTTTATCCAACTTTGAATGCACCCTCAGTAATTTTTGACCTTTTACCTAAGTAAAAATTAAACTAAAATAAAATAAAATAAAATAAGCTAAGTTAAAATAAAATAAAATAAAGTAAAAATAAAAATAAAATTTTGACCAAAAATTTAATCTAGACTTAAGCTATACTTATAATATTTACAAACTATGCTAAATACTAAACAAAATCTTTTTGATGAGTATAGTCTAAGAAAGGTTCAATCAGATAGCGATGTCTGATACTTACTTTCAGTACTTAAACTTTCACACTTAGGAATTTTTGATTCCTTTGATTGTTTGTCGTGACATACCCATTTAGCCGATTGTTGGTATTTTACCCCTTTAAACATTCTACATTTCGGAATATCCCTTGGCATTTTTATTTATCAGGAAATTATCTTACGTGACTCAGACATAGACATACTTTTATGATCAAGGCACACAGACAAAGATTCTAACTTGTTGGTATTTGCAAACTTTCTTTAAAGACAAACATCGGACACAGGTCTGTATTTTCATACAACAGAGTGTCTTAGTTTGACTTAAGGTTTATTCTTAAAGTTAGCAAGACAGCGGTGACAGGTCTGTACTGACGTACAACAGAGCGACATATCTGCTAACCCGAATCTAAACAGAGACAACAGGTCTGTACTTACGTACAACAGAGTTACATGTTTTCGACTCTCAGTTTTATATGATATTTCTATTCTTTCCATTTTCAGATGTATTTGATGTTGCCATACATCCCCAGAAAGTTTGCATACCTCATTTAGACTCAAAGTTTGTATGTCTTGTACATAAAAATTAAGACCGATTGGTCGTACATCTAAGCTAGTGACACTCGTGACTTTTTCTAGAGTATTTTATTAGCCTTGAGATTCCCTATATGCATTATGCCTACCAACACATCAAACTAAATAAAGTATAACACTTAGAATTTAGTTGCATTGTGTGTGAAAGCCTAAACACTTAGAGTTTGTAACGACTGTGCTAATTTTCATCACTTTGATCCTATGCTTCTAAGACTTAACTCATTTTCTGATATTCTCTTTTTTTTTTTTTTGTATTTTTATGATTATCTCTTTTTTTTTTTTTTTCATAAGAAATAGCAATAAAATAAGGTAACCTACTAACTTACTAAAAATAGAAACTTACTAAAAATAGAAACTTTCCTAAATTAGCAGACTACTATAAAGAAAGAAATACTGCGACTATAAAAGAAAATAAACTACTACTACTAAGGCCAAATTACTCTGGGTTGCGCATTCCATTAAGTTGAATTAAATACTCAAACCGTGACTTATCAAACGCTTTGGTAAATAAATCTGCATTATTATCTTCTGTTGCCACTTTTACCAGTTTGATTAAGTTTCTTTTCAGCACAATCACGAATAAAATGATGCCTTATGTCTATGTGCTTTGTTTTGTTGTGTTTAACTGGATTATTAGTTATAGCAATTGTAGACTGGTTGTCTATCCTAATTGGAGTTTGAGTGTAAGCCAAACCGTAATCCCGCAATTGTTGTTGTATCCACAGAACCTGTGAGCAGCAACTACCAGCAGCAACATACTCGTCCTCGCACGTTGACACGGCTACCGATGTTTGTTTCTTGCATTGCCAGGATACTAATCTCCCTCCTAGGAACTGACAACCTCCAGTTGTAGATTTGCGCGTCAAGCTGCATCCTCCGTAGTCAGAATCCGTGAACGCCTACAACTCTAGATCTCCCTCCGCGTGATACCAAAGTCCCAGCTTCGGTTTCGACTTGAGGTATCGTAGAATCCGCTTCACTGCTTTCATATGCATCTCCTTCGGATTCGCTTGAAACCTAGCACAAATACACACAGCAAACATTATGTCAGGTCTTGAAGCAGTTAAATACATAAGTGACCCAATCATGGCCCGATATAAAGTCGGATCCACATCGGTATCACTTTCAGTACCCGGCCCGAGATTATGATTCACTTGAATCGGCGTGCTGAAGTGGGCAGTTAACTTTGTTCCTTCCATCCCGAAACGTTCTAATATGTCATAGACATACTTAGTCTGATGGATAAACATCCCTTCCTTCTTCTGGTCAACTTGTAACCCTAAAAAGAAATTCAACTCCCCCATAGCACTCATCTCGAACTTAGACTTCATCACCTTCTCGAAATCTTTGCACATCTGTTCGTCTGATGATCCAAAGATGATATCATCGACGTACACTTGTACCAAGATAAAGTGTTCTCCCTTCCTCTTAACAAACAGAGTACTATCTATCCTACCCCTTTCGAAACCGTTCTCTAACAGATGGTTGGATAGAGTCTCATACCACGCCCTAGGTGCCTGATGCAATCCATATAGAGCCTTATCTAAACGATATACTCTATCAGGATATTTTGGATCTGTAAATCCAGGCGGTTGTTCTACATACACCAACTCCTTCACTTTCCCTTATAGAAAAGCACTCTTAACATCTAACTGATATACCTTAAAGCCTTTGAAGGAGGCAAAAGCTAAAAACAACCTAATGGCTTCTAGCCTTGTTACTGGTGCAAAAACCTCGTTGTAATCGATTCCCTCCTCTTGGTTGAAACCATTTACAACTAACCTAGCCTTGTTGCGCGTGACTATACCCCGATCGTCTCTTTTGCACTTAAAACCCCATTTGGTTCCTATGGCAACTTCCCCTCGAGGTAATGGAACTAACTCCCACACTTCTAGTTTCCTAAATTGCAAAAGTTCTTCCTGCATCGCTTCAACCCAGGAGTTATCCTTAAGTGCCATTTGCACATTTTTAGGCTCTACTTGCGATATGAAACAAGAATATAGACATGTGTGATATGCCTCGGAGTCGTTTATCATCGACAACAACACAGTGTTGTTATTTACACTACTCCGAGTCCTCACACCCTCGTTAGGATTTCCTATGATGCTTTCTAATGGATGGTTCTTGTTAATCCTAGAGGTCTCTATATCATCAACCCTTAGACTATCTCCTAAGTTAGATCCTATTTCACCTAATGGGGGAACAGGCTCAGCTTCTACATTTTCCTCCTCATGGACGTTTTCCTCAGAGTTGGAACTTGTTGCTTGAGTCTGATTCTCAGCGGTAGGTTCTTCTGCATCAGCAACTTCTGGAGACCCATCTACAGTCGCAGTAGGCTCGGATGTGGATTCAAACGTAGTCCTCGGAAAGATATGGCCATCGTCGTTCAGATGTAACGTCGCCATGTCTTTTTCGATTGTACCTGCAGTATCATCCAAAGGAATGTTAAATGACTCAAATAACTTATCATAGTCAAATATCCATTCCGGACCAGTTTGGGGTTCATGTGTATAACTTGTGACTTCAATATTATACACAATCTCCACAGTACCATTTGTTTTGTTAAACACCCGTTTGTTTGGTGAGTTAGGCACATAACCTAGGAAGTATCATTCGTCAGCCTTTTCACCAAACTTCGGTTGATGTTTTGTACGCAATAAAGTGCATGGTACCCCAAACGGTTCGAATCCAGTTAAGTTAGGTGGCCGTTTATTCAAAATTTCATAGCATGTTTTGTTCAATGATTTGACTGTAAGGACTCGGTTTAAAATATGGCACGCGGTATTCACTGCCTCCCCCCAAAACATGGTGGGAAGCTTTGAATCCGAAAGCATAGTCCTTGCCGCCTCAATAAATGTTCTGTTTTTACGTTCGGCCACCCCATTCTGTTGAGGTTCATAAGGTGCACTGAATTGATGCACTATGCCCTTTGATAGGCAATATACACCAATTACAGAGTTTTTGAATTCAGTCCCATTATCACTACGAATATTTTTAACCCTTGTGCCGTAGGAGTTCTCCACTTGGTCTAAGAACCCGATAAGCTTGGAAGCCGTCTCGTCCTTTGTAGCTAAAAAGAAAACCCATGAAAATCGTGAGTAATCGTCAGTGATAACTAAACAAAACCAACTACCTCCTATACTCCTTTTGTTGATAGGGCCGAAAAGGTCCATATGCAACAAATCGAATGTTGAGGATATCGAGTTCTGCTTCTTGGACTTTGTGTATTTTTATGTTGCTTGCCCTTCATGCACGGTAGACACTTGTCCTCGAACTGAAAGCTCTTCAGTGGCACACCTTGCACAATTCCATTCTTCGTTATGTAGTTCATCTTTCTTAGGTGCAAGTGAGACATGCGTCTGTGCCACAAAACCGATTCTGTCTCCAAAGCTTTTGATAGTAAGCAGATCGGACCCATCGAAGTATCTGGCTTGTTCATATCGAGCATGTACAAGTCATTCTTCCTTGGTGCCCGCATCAATATCCAATCTTCAGGTATCTTGAATCCCGGTTTCAGCACTAACGCTTCAGTGTCAGTGAAAAGCACTGAATTCTTCTTATCACAGATTTGAGATACAATAATGAGATTATGAACCAGTTTATCAACGTGATAAACTTGATCCAATGTAATCGTCCCATTAGTGACTTCTCCAGTTCCAGTGATATTTCCTCCTTTGTTACCGGCGAATGATACAATCCCCTTATACCCACCCTTGAAGTCTGTAAGCAGACCTCTTTCCCCCGTCATGTGCCTGGAGCATCCACTGTCGACGAACCACTTGTTGTTTGGACCTATGGTAATCTCCTGCACATGAAAGAAAATAGGTTAGTTATCACGGGGAACCCAAGCCATGACTGACTTGGTTATACCATTCTCGTCCACATACTGAAACTCTTTCAAATACCCATCTCGCCTTTCAGGTGACTTGGGTCGTTGAACAGGAGTTTGTTGTGGTGCCGAGTGATTGAAATTCACTCTTTGCCTTTGAGTAGGCATTTGTTGTGGAGCTCTAGAATAATTCCTATTATACTGCATTTCAGACTGTGATCCCTGAGCTCTTACCGGTGCATACTGTCTAACTGGAGTATGAGACCTAACTGGAGTGTGTGACCTGCTAGGTGTTGTGCTCCTATAGACTTGATGTGGTGCTGACCTAGATTGATTAATGACACGATTCGGTGAATTTGTCCTAATCACTTCCTTTGGTCCAGCCTTAACCGGTGTGTTTTTCACAACTTGTTTGGGTGCGGCCTGCACAACTTTCTCGGTACTTTGAGAACTACTGGTGCTTGCCACACTGGTTGAGGGCTTAACAGGTGTTGGAGTCACTGTCTTAGGTGTAACATCGGCTTTCCTAAGTGGACAGTGAGAAGCAACATGCCCCTTCTCGTGACATCTAAAGCAAGACATCTTATCTATGGACTTTTTGTTTGTTCCCTTAGATCTAGGTGTCTCACTAGTGTCTATTTCCTTTGGTACATCTACGGTGTCTGGCTCATCGACTTGATCAGCCCAAGCAATTTTCTGTTTTCCTACAGGTGTTTCACTGGAGGAAGACACAAATTTGACTTTCTTAACCTTGACGGTTGAGTCAGCTACCTTCGGTGTATTTTCCATTATAGGCTTTGGTGTCGGTGTAGGTAGGTCCTCTAAGTCTACTGACTTGTCAGTTTTCTCCTGAGGCTGAGGGACATAGTTTGCATTGAAAGGTGGAGGAATTTCATGAAATCCTAGACCTACGGGCTTCTTAGATTGTCTTTGGGCATCTAAAACTTTCCCTAGGTTTAGGCTTGAATTCCTGAACTTTTCCAACTTGCTATTTGCCTCTGCTACCTTAACCTTTGTTTCAGCTAGCTCTATGTCCTTGTCCTTAAGACTTTTGGTTAAGGCTTCTACGTGCTCATACATTAGCTCTATCCTAACACACTGCTCACTGAGTTTGTCTTTTATAACTACTACGTCTTGAGCATCAGCCTTAAGCTTTTCTTTAAGATCTTGCTTGATATCGTTTAGGCTAGCATTTTCAATCTTTAAGTTCTCATTTTGAGCAGTTATGGATTTATGTGATTCTAAGACTAGATTTAACCTATCATTAGAAGTAACACACAATACACATAATTCATGAAAAAGAGAGTAAGTTAGACTAACCTTTGAGTTATCAGATTCCACGTTGGCCATCTGAGCAGCAAACTCCAGGACTGTCTGATCATCCGTCTTTTCCACCCACATCGGACTGTTTTCCCTTGTGGTCTGCTCTTCTCCATCACACCCCGATTCTGTGACTTCAGCCATGAAGGCTCTAGCATTCGACTCAGGATGTGAGCTCCAGTCATAGGTACCATCTAGCTGTCTGTCTGAAGTAACATTGGATATAAGACCCGCTAGATTGGCTTGACCAGATGATGAACTCGGAAGATTTCGTTGTTGAGACTGAGTCTGAAATTGTCCCTGATGCTGACTCTGCCCTTGGTATGTCTCTACCTTCGGTCTCTGACACTCCCTGGCGAAGTGTCCCAGTCCTTGACAGTTGTAGCATTTTACCTTGGACTTATCAAACCCTATCCCCTTGTTATTCATCGTCAAATTTCTTCCATTTCTCTTAATGAACCGCTTAACCCGTTGGGTTACCATGGCCAGTTGCCATTTGAGTTCCATTTCCTCAAGATCATCAGGGTCGACCTGATCATAGTCCTCGTCCCAGAGAGCAGGATCGTTAATCTTGCCTTGAACACAATTTCCATATGCTGCCACAAAAGAAGCAAGCAGATTCAAATGTTCTTCTGCTGACTTTGCGCTCATGGGCATCTTCGAATAAATCTGAGATGGTGATGCCTGATGTACTTGGGGCTGCGGTTCTACCGATCTTCCTAATCTTAAGAACACGCGATTCAATGAGTCTTCGGACTCTGCTGGTGATGACGTTTCTCCGGTGAAAAACGCTGTAGCAGTCTTCGGTTCGGATGCCGCTGAAGGTTTTGATGTCTTTCCAAAATACATCGCTGGATTCTAGACTTGTTCGTAATCAGTCTCGGCCTTTAGTAGCTCGAAGTGATATGCCCGCAACGTTCCCACAATGTCATCGAGAGATTGAGTATAATACTTATCTTCATTCAGCTTGATCATTGCCACCCACATAGACCATTTGGCTGGTAAGACATCAAGAAGCTTGTTGTTCTTGTCAGTGTCAGAATACTCAATTCCGTGACTTTCAAGTTCTGTCAACAGATGATAGAACCGAGTGATGATATCATCCAGTTGTTCATCCTTTAACGCCTTGAAGATTGCAAACTGTTGTTTCAACAGCTCTGTACGCTTTCTACGAACCCTAGGATTACCCTCACACCTTTTCTCGAGAGACTCCCAAAGTTCCTTTGACGTCCTTTGAGTCCTAAATGTGTGTAGTATATCCTGAGGTAAAGCCATTCGAATTATCGAGAAAGCTTTGTTTTCGGCTTCAAACAGTTTCTTATCATCCTCCTTCATCATTTGGTATGACAAGACTTTTTGACGGCCTTCAACTTCTGAAACCGGTGGAATATATCCTTCGTCAATGCACACCCACATGCGCATGTCATTAAAGCGCACGTAATCGGTAAACCGATCCTTCCACTAGTAATAATCCTCGATCCTCATCAGTTTAGGCGGAGCGTTTGCCTTCCCGACCTCGTGGTCCATTTCCATGAATTTTGGAGATTTGACATCTTTTCGAAAGTGATTGAATTGAACTTAATTAATTTAATTCGAAACTAATTGGAATTATCCCGTTCGAATCTAGATAGATTCGAAGATAGTCAGATTCGAATTGATTTGGGATTAAATTCGATTAAGTGTTGGAATTCAATTTAAAGTCGAAATTAAGTCAAATTCGAAAGCTCCTCAGATTCGAAGGCAGACACACTCGAAATTCAGCAGATTCGAAACCTCAGATTCGAAACTAAACTAGACTCGAAGTAAACTCGAAACTAAGCTAGACTCGAGATCCTATTCGAATGAAGCAACAGACTCGAAACTAGGTAGATTCGAAACCCTCTGAAACAGACTCGAAAGGAGCGGATTTTGGTTAGACTCGAGACTAAGTGTAACCCTAATTACCCCTATTAGATTCGAGCGCCGCAAACTCGAAAAACAGCTAACACTTTGATTTTTTAACGATTTTCAGATTAAACCAGTATTTTTCGTTTTTCGACCAAAAACGTGAAAAACCACAAAGTGTTTTCCGAATAAGAATTTGCTAAGCTTGAAAATACGATTTTGAGAGAAAAACCGACTACAAATGTCAAGAAACCTAGAATGTATCTAGATGAACACGAAGAACACCAAGAACACTCCGCTGTCTCTAATACCACTTGTAAGGTCTACCTAACACAGATCTATCTAGACGCGGAACCGTCAACGAGTGCAGAATCCTCGTTAACGGGTAGACGGTAACAACTCTCAACTACGAAACACGGAGACTATCAGATGCTGAACGAACGACACACGAACGATCCTACAAGCTGATTCTCTCCGAAACTGCACTAAAACCGATGATAAACTCGAGATCGCTTTATGCTTAATCCCTCACGAATTCTGCAAAAAAGTCTGATAATATCTCGAGTCTATCCCTAATTATAGACCCTGATTCGAGTCTGATGTGGGCCAAACTCGAATCTGGCCCAAGGCCCATTCGAGTCTGTCCACAAAGACACTCTCGAATCTGGGCTCTTCGAATCTAGGCTACATTCGAATCTATCACAGACTCGAATGCCAAGCCTTGTATGATTCGAATCTAGCCTTTTACATAAACAACTAAGTGTTGAATCTTATGTTATTACTTATGATTTATTTTATCTTTGTACTTTATGTTTGAACTTCTTGTAATGCGTTACATCAAGTTCAAACATACAAACACTAATAAATATCAACCATATATCAACATATATAACAAACACTTGCTAGAATCACAATGTAGGATCACTTAGACTGCTATCGTCACACAGGATGTACCAACAATAGCGAAGGCGTCGTATGTCAAAAGTGGTCTGATAGGCCAGTGGAGGTACCTTATGCATGTACTGCTGTTGTGTTTTGCACCTAAGAAGGTAGGTTTTGATTCAATGACATCCAAACTTCAGTCTGGATAGATCTCATTAGTTTATAACAAGCCTTATAGTTTTTCAGGCTTCTTTTTTGCTGAGTTTGTGCATCAGATAATTGCACCAAGTCGGGAGAGATTTTTGTTGTACCCAAGGTTCGTCATGATGATAATCAGGAATTTCCTGCCGAATTTGCCACCTTTACCTGAAGTGGTAGTTGTAGCAGGCAAAGACAAACAGATATTTGCTGACTACCAGAGTCATAATCAGAAACGGGAAAAAATGTTAGACCGCCAATCACTCCATTGTCTGGAGCTCTGATTGACTCAGATTTTGTTGCTCTAGCTGGAGATGCATGGGTAGATAACGAGACACAAGGCCAAGCAGTGGCACAACAAGCAGTAGTTGTTCCTATTCAGAGTCCTCCTAGGTCAGCATAGGCAACTGTGGCTACTACATCGGTAGCACAAGTTGATCCGATTCAAGAGACGTTAGAAAACATTTTTGCCCAAGGGGGAGTCGCTCAGGAATCTACTGCTGAAGAGCTGATTCAAGATATCCTTCAACCTCCAGAAGCCCCGGGAAATATTTTTGACGAAATTGAGAACTTTCAGCTTGAAGGTTCCAATGTGGCTGTGGAGACAGAGTCGGAGACAGATTCCGAGACCGCCAGTGACGTCAAAGAAGCAGCAAATCCAACGAAAAATTTTGGTCGTTACGTTACTCGAGTCATTATGCAACCTCAACCTGAACAATCACAATCATTCAATCTCCGAGATGAAGATGAGACAGATAAGGATTTTGTGCCAGGCGAAGAGGCGTTGGTCGCAAGACACCAAAGAGCAAAGCGACAGCGCCTAGATCAATCAGGGCGTTCTACATCAACCGCCATTCCTCCAGCAACCATCACAACCACTCCATCAACATCCACATCATCTGACACCCAAAGCACTAATCAATTAAAAGCTCAAGTTGATCTACAATCAGTCTAAATTCTTCAACTTTCAAGGGCAATCAGCGAGCTACAACAGCATAACACTCAGTATGATCAACATAATGAACTTTTAGATCAGACTGTGGCTGCCCAACAACAACAGATCGCAACTCTTCAGGCCCTACCTTAGCAAATATTAAAAGATCGTGCAGCTCAGGGGGAGAGTTGTAGAGGAGATGAGTTGAGGGGGACGCGTAGAGAAGATGAAGGAGACGACCCCAGTGTGCAAAAGGACAGTGAGCTAGCAGATCTTTCTCAATGGACTGCTCACCAAGCTGATATTCAGGGGGATTCTGGATCGTCAGGAGCCGATAAAAATAAAGGCAAGGCTCCCGAGGCTACAGAGATAATCGACGAAGAAATGATAGGAGCCTTGGCCGGGTTAGAAGATGATGATATCAGGTTTGATTTTATAGATGACCTGGATCTAGAAGGGCTAGAGGAAGGTGAATTCATTCCTGAAGATGTTCCCGATTGGAAATCCGATGATGAGATTATGATCGACGAAGATGATGACGCTGATGAGATAGTGATATAGAAGCAACCTATCACAGAGGTATATACAAATGAAGATCAGAGCGTGATAGACATAGAAGTGCTTAAATCTGCCTTAGATGTTGAATCAGAATATGAAATGCCTGATAGGGAGCTTACAAAAGAAGAAAAGAGAAAATTGTGGTTTAGGGAAGAACAGACAAGGAAGGACTTGGCAATGAAGGAGAAATGAAAATGCCAAGTCCAGGGAAATTGTCAGGTAGTATCCTTAGCAGGTTCTATGATAGAGAACTGCAGCTCATCATTCTAAAAAGACAAGACGGGCTACGGTATCTAAGAAGAAGGCTGAAGGACTTCAACTCTCTGCCAAAGTGTGAAGTTAAAGACATAGCCTGGATGAAGCTAATAAACATTGGAAACGACCCCTATGCTGAAGTCAATGCAAAGATAATCAGAAGGGGTGGTCGGTCAAGAAAGTTTGAGAGGCTGACACCAAGGATTCGTAAAAGAGTCATGGACAAAACCAGAATAGATCCATTGACTGGCAGGCCATGGATTCCAATGTATTACAAGCCAGTTAAGTGCCTAAAGAAGTTCCCACTGAAGAGTATGCCACAAGATGTGCTGAGTAACTTGATGTGGTGGTACATTGAGAGTGAGACTGGTGAGGCAGTTATGGAATATAAAGATGAGAAGGTGATTTTGAGAGTATATGATCCTTTACACCTAGTTAACCTCTCTCAGGATGCTTGGCAGAAGCTTCATGATCAGTCAATCTTCTTTGATGGAAATTGGAGGTTAGAGGGCAGAAAATATCAGAGGGTGGTTAAGGTTTGCATTGAGCAAGGATTACATGCTGGTAGCAACTTAAATAAGCCTAAATCTGTAGATCAATGAAAATATACTAGAAGCTATCGTCAATGGGGAGTTTGTTGGTACACCCGGTGTGAGGATAGCAGTGTAGTTTTGTAATAGACAGTCATCTGTAATAGATAGGGCTTTATTAATACAAGTCATGTTTGTTTGTTCATATTTATGGATTAAGTTCATGATTGTGTATGGTGTTTACGCTTACATGTTAAGTTAATGATTGTTAGATAAGTTCATAAGGTATGAACTTATGAGAATAAGTTCATGAGGCTATAAACTGATGGTGATAAGTTCATGAGGTATGAACTTATGAGATTAAGTTCATAAGTCATAAGGCCACAAACTTAAGGCTCTTAAGTTCGTATGAACTTAGCCTTGATAAGTTCATATGAACTTATCTGCATGGGCTTGAACTTGTAAGTTCGTGGGCTTGGTCCATGCACGAACTTAAGGGTTATATCATGAACCTATTTGTTTTAATTCATTAACACTCCGAGAATTGACTTTTAGATTCGAGAGAGCATTCAAACGAATTTCAGAGAGTTTTACAGCGTTCCAAGGAGCAATACATCGTCTGGGGTCGGTATACTGTCGTCCAGCATCTTGTTCGGCTCCGTGTTTCTGTGTGATCGATCCGTCAACGTCAAACGAGGATTTCGCACTCATTTGACGCCATCACGCCTTGATAGATCCATAGTGCGTGGACCTTACAAAACCGTTTCTACCTTTGCCTCTTCCAACCATCTAAAACATTTTTCAAAAATTAGTATTTAATTAACCATTAATAAATCAATAACCCAAAATTTAGAAAATGATTTCTTAATCCTAATAACCATTTTACTTATTCATGTACCCAACAGAGGCTGAACCTACATGAATAAGCTGCTCAGGAAGGCAACTTAATACCAATTACAACTCCCTTTCAACTCTTAGATCTTATGAGATTTCCAATTTCTTAAATTGATCATGTTTAATCTCATCCACACCTTAGGCAACAGTCTTACTGAGGAACCACCAATGACACGTACCATATAACAACTGCAAGACACTGGCCCAAGTCTTACTTTGGATCTGCAGTGCTTACCTTACAGCTTCCCGAGTTTGCGGCGTAAGCACCCAACAAGGCTGAACATACTTACGACGACCAGTCACCGTGAGTGCCACTATATGGACGGTGTGTTGTGTCAGATTTTTAATTTGGATTTATAACCAGTCTCTTACCAAGAACTAGTGGCCAGTCAAGTTAGTCAGTGGGCAGGATCCTTTCGATTATAAACCTCTTGAAAATTCCTACAAACACAGCCCGAGCGAGACTGTCCTAGACACCACCTATTCTCGTAAACAGTCCGGTTAATGTACCCGTTGATCATATGACATTTTTAAAAATAAATCCCTTTTTATTTGAAAAAACTAATTTCATAAAAATGTCATATCTAATACCTGACAAAACAATTAAAGTTTCCAATTTTAAACTTCCTTTTAAATACTTTAACTTTTCATAAAAAATGATTGTATTTTTAATTTGTTTTATTTATCTACTTTGTCACCACAACCACGCAGATATAAATAAAGCATAAAGAAATAAAACATACAACCACATGGCGACATAACTTTGCCAAAACTAAATTGGTTTCCGAGAGCCATACGGACAAACCAATTAGGTCAAAACCTAAGGGACAAAATCAACACACAAGGCAAGAAGGTTGAACTCTTTTAGCTCCCACTAGCCTCAACATCCGTTGATGTCTCCGAGCGTCCTTGATAAATGACCTCCTTCTTGATGGACATCTTCGCCAAGATTTTTTACATAATTTTAATGTAAATACATTTGCCTATTTTCTAACCCATTACATATTACATCATAAAACCGGGATTCCAATGGCATGCAGGCTTTCCCAAAAATAACTAATAATAAAAATAGAAAACATTAAGATTAAATTAACAACCATCACATAAAAACGGGGCTCAAGGCTCGACTATGTCAGAAACATAAATAAAGCAGTAAAATACATAAATAATCCAGAATTTATTTTCATATTGCCATGAAAATAATTCCAAAACCAATTAATCTACCATTAATTGAAGTAAGTATGTCCAGTATTGTTCTTAAATTAAATAAGTTTCGTAAACTCGAAATTTAGAAACACTTTCTATCGTTAGAAACTTTTTCCGAAAAATTCAAATTCAATTCCATCTTTGCATTATCATTGGATTCATAACTACGCTTCTCTTAAATTATTCAGTTAACAATACAACCACCTTTGAAACTTAAACTTACTAATTTAAGAAACTTTTTATTAAACAACCTTTAATAAAAATAGTTATTATTTTCAAATAATATTGATAAATAATTTAAACATCCTTTAAATAATTATCAATCAACTATTATTTAATTGAAACGCTTTTCAAAAACAATAAACTTTATTCAAAATGTCAATTTTCTAAATGAACAATTTTTACCAATAAAATATTTTCATTAGAGTATTAAGAAAATTGATCATCTTAAATAACATTGAAAAAAATTATTTTTTAATGGTTTTAAACGATTTCCACCAAAAACGTTGATGTCGAGATTAAATCTCAAAACATTAAACCATGACCGAGCTTGAAACTCAAAGTTACAATTTAATCAATTTGAAAATAGAATCCTTAAATTAAACTCCATTTAATTTTATAACGCATTTTATGGAACTAAATATCAAATACATAAATTAAATATAGTTTATGAAAAATTACCATTAATTTTTTTATCAGGCTATAGGTTTCAAAAAAACTTATGACAATGCTGATTAAAAAATGATGATATTAATTTTAATTTCAACATTAAAACTCAACTTTTAAAAACCGATTTAATTTAAACGACGAATTACAGGAAAACGGAAACAAACCAACTTAGTTAACCGACTCATACTCAGGTTCAATAACCCATATGAACTGAAAACAAGTAGGGTATTAAACCCTTTGACGGCTGAAATTAATCGAAGCCATTAATCAACTTATTTGGATTATTTCGATTTCCATATTACAATTAATCGTTTAACTATCGAATCGAATAATATTTAAACTGATTTGTGAATTTTATAAAACTAATAAAGTCTCCCACTTTAATTTTATAAAATCGAAAACATATGAACATGTTTTTGTCACAACTGTTTAAACATTAATAACCAAAACACTTCTGATTTATTGATTCGATTTTAACGCATTTAATTTAATCGTTCGAGTTTAACCATGAATTAAACGACACGACAGAACAAACCATCATTTACTTCGGCTACCACATCATAGCCGAGAGGTCATGGGTCTCAACCCATGGGCGAAATCTCAAGGCTAGATTTCGCGAACCGAAACGTTTATAAACAATTAAACATCAGCTAAAATAAAACGAACTAAGGTTTCAAAATACCGAGCTCCGAGGAACTCCAAGGTTGGCTAAGAATCATCATGGGGTTTCCAAACCCTTTGGTCGATTTTCTCCAAGCCGAATCAACACCATAAACGTTTTAATTATTGATTTCGATCGTTTAAACACTTTTAATTATTAAAATCGAAACATTAAGAACGCTTGACATAAATACAAAAATAATATTATCATTATGCTACTTGAGGTGGCTTTGACACCACTATAGGGGATTCATATCGGTTTTTCGTAAAACATAAAATAAGTTTACATGAAAGCATATAAAAATCATTCCTTTGTATTCGATGACAAGAACACACGAATGAGATGCTTTCTGTATCCACCGGTGATGACACGATCAAGCGGCACCAGGTACGCAATCAAACACGCGAAAACCGGAAAGAAACCAAACACATTCTGTTTGACTTTCTTTACGGCCGAAGCACCACACCATGACACAGACACTTGTGTTCCTGATATGTGTATGTAGGTTTAATGTGTTTTCACACAAACTTAACCCATGAAATCCCATATATCTATGTATTTGTATCTTATCTCAATATGTACACTTTCTCGGCCGTGTGTGTGTGTGTATATAGAGGGGGGTTCAATGGAAAACCGCCATGCACCTGAAAACTTGAGAAAACATACAACTACTGTCAGATTGGGTGCATTTCATAAAAAAACTCGGTGGCACGATCGTAAATAAGGTGAACTTATGTTTTGGTTGGTGCATTAATTGAAAAGCGACTGAGGGGTAGAGATATCATTTAACAAACATCAAATGTCCTTCTCCTACCCACGGTCTCATTAAAACCAATTTCAAATATATTCCTCCCGAAATTATTGTAGAGAATATCTTGATTCTCTCAACTCGATAATCTTTCCAAATCTAAGAAACCACCTTATTTTTTCTGATTTTGCACCATAATTGTAATATAATGGAGAGAGCCATATCATCGAGTAAGAATAAGGTCAAATCAGAACCGAAGGTAAGCACATTCAACTACATTTGGGTTTTTTTTATTTAATATTGTTAAGGAAACCCTAGTTTTCTGAACTGATGCATTTGGGTATGTAGGTCCCAAAAGGTTTCCCTAATGTATTGTTCTAAGCTGTAGAGGGGGGGGGGGGGTGTGAATACAGCAAATTAAAAAACTTAACACTCTTTTCTCAATGTTTGTGTATACTATTAACAAGTGTTAATTACAAACAAGCTTGACTGTGGAAAGGTTCAAGCTGAGATGACAGATACAACAGATGTTCAACTAATCTAAGACACACTCAGACTAGATACAATGATTACACTCACTTAGATGAACTCACTGGTTTTACAAGACACAGATGGACAGCTTGAATAAGAACAACTTAGACACACGTTACTGTTTTATTCAAGCAGACTTGCATGCATGGAAAAACACACTTCAATGCACGATCTGATTTCTAGCTCTTAGTTATATCATAATCCTTAGAAGCTTCCTTTTATACTCTCACTGAGAATCTCAGTGAAGCTTCTTCATTGGACGATGAGATAGTGGGATGTCTTTCCAAAAAGACAAAACAACTTTTCTGCACATTTTGAAAAAGCAGACTTGTCTTCATGTGGCAGAATCTTTGTCTTTTCCTTTTTGTCTCTGTTGCATACAACTTTAACCAAAAGAGGAATGTAAACTTTGCATCTTTCTTCTTTTGTTAAGGCCATTTTGATATAAGAAATGGTCTGTCACCCATTTCAAATATCCTTTTTGTCTTCATGTAACAGAACAACGTAGGCAGGCTTTTGCAGTTTCTGTTTTCCACTTTGTCTTTGACTTGTAAACTAATCTTGTAGCTAAAAACAATACATCAGGACTTGAAAACATATTCCATGAAGTGTTTGGCCTATTCACAAAGAACAGATTTTGTTCACAAAGAACAGAACACTTAGAATTTGTCCAAGCTGCTCAACTGAATAGAGCAGCGTAAAGAGTTTATGTCAAGCCTGTTCAGTAGACAGAACAGCTTGGACAATCTGCCTTTGTTGCAACGAATGCAACAGGGTAAACAGCTTTGACTCATATTGCAAATCACTTTTCAGGTTTCAATAAGACATATAAATTATACCTTCAAGTGCATCAAACAAGTTTGATTAAAAATCTCCCCCTAAGATGTAGAGCTGGTTCGACTGAGGCCTTTTTGTGCCTAACAATCTCCCCCTATTTGCAATAACCAGTCAAAGCTGATTTTATCAATAATCATTATATATTTTTACAATACTTTTTGTTGAAATGAAATTACAAAATCAAAGTAAAGTAAAAGATCAGTTTATATATATATATATATATATATATATATATATATATATATATATATATATATATATATATATATATATATATATATATATATATATATATATATAGATATACTGATTTTTGATTACATAAACAACACATGTTTTTTTTACAAAAGTAGAACTGATGTACTAGAGCATATTACAACTGATGTAAAATAAAAGTTACAACTGATGTAACAAAGTACAACTAATGTACATAGAAATTCAACAAGTTGGACTGTTGATGATGGGAGCAAGTAATAGCAAGCCTGTCCAACTAATGGACAGCTTCCATTCTTCACCTACTCAGATAGTAGATGGACTTCAAGATAGTGGTGGCACTCCTTCTTCAAACATTTCTTCAAGCTGTTCCCTGGTTTCATCCAATTCCTCTATTTCAACTCTGAGGAACATGAAACTGGGATGTTGAAGCTCCCCTATTTCATAAAAGCCTCTGAGCTGATCCCAGATTGATGCTCTCCACTTTATGGATTGCATGAACGAATTTGCAAGTCTGAATGCAACAAGCTGTTTGAGACCCACTTTGTGCAGGTCTGATGCTCTTTGGAAGCACTTCTTCTTTGTCAGGGGATCTACAAAAAATACTCCCAGCTCAGGTTCTTCAATCAGCTTGCCATCCTCAAATTCCAGTCCTTTAGGCAGGCTGTGGTCTACTCCTTTGATTTCCAGTGCAACATCACCTTGTTCAATCATGGTCTGCTCCTTTGTTTATATGATCTGAGTGTGAGTGGGTATGAGAGAGAAAAGTTTGGGCGGTTGATTTGAAAAGTTCTTTAACAGAAAACGGAACGGTTCTCCATGTTAGAACGGTTGTCAGACCACTTGATCCCTTTTTAGTCACTAACACACGTTAACACACATTTTTCGCAGTAATTAAGTTAAATAAATACAAAAATTAAGTAACTTAATTGTGAAGAAAGGTAGTTAAAACTGATGGTCTAAGCTGTTGGTCAAACCTGTCATGAGCAGGGTCATCACAGGCTGTTCATTCTTCAAGCTGTTCATTCAACCTGTGCAGCTATGCAAGAACAGGTTGTGTTCAATAGCTGACCAGGTTACAAGACAATGTCTTGTATGACAGATTGAGAGAGTGAGCACGTTGGAGGTTTGATTAACAGACCAGGTTTGAGGTGAAAACTGATATTGTCAAACCTGTTATACGCTCAAGCTGTTCAAGTATTCAGAAACTGGCTAAGTGTAGAACATGCATAGCCTATTCGGCCTAAGCTGTTCTGAGAAACTTGAGAAGTGTGAGACATATAATAACTTAGAACATTTAGGACACTTAGTCACTTTTATTTAACATGCCCAGCTTGCTTAAAGATAATTAAACCTATTTTGATCAAAAGGCTTGGTGAAAATATCTGCAAGCTGTTCATCTGTGGAAATAAAACTTACCTCCACATTACCTTTCTGGATGTGATCTATGATGAAGTGATGTCTGAATTCAATATTCTTTGTTTTGGAATGAAATATTGGATTGTTGGAGATGGCTATAGCACTTGTATTATCACACAGAATAGGAGTCTTCCTATATACAAGTCCATAGTCTTCAAGTTGATGCTGCATCCACAGAATCTGCCCACAACAGCTTCCAGCAGCAATATACTCAGCTTCCGCAGTAAAAGTAGAAGCTGACTTCTGCTTCTTGCTACACCAACTTATCAACTTACCAACAAGGAGTTGACACCCACCTGTTGTGCTTTTTCTGTCTAGCCTGCAGCCTGCAAAATCAAAATCTGAATATCCTGTTAGCTCCAGACTTGAGTCTTTGGGATACCAAAGACCCAAACCTTGTGTACCCTTAAGGTATCTGAAGATTCTTTTTACAGCAGCTAGATGTGATTCTTTAGGATAAGCTTGAAACCTAGCACATAAGCAGGTGTCATACATAATATCAGGTCTACTAGCAGTTAAATATAGCAAGCTCCCGTTCATGCCTCTGTAAGCTGTTACTGAAACAGCTTTGCCACTGGCATCTGCATCAAACTTTACATTGGTTGTCATTGGGGTTTTGATAGGAGAACTTTGATCGAACTTAAAGTTTTTCAAAAGATCTAAAGTGTACTTTCTTTGATTTATGAAAATTCCATTCGAGGTTTGTTTAACCTGTAATCCTAAAAAGAAAGTAAGTTCTCCCATCATACTCATTTCATATTTTGATTTAATGAGTAGTGAAAAATTCTTGCATAATTGCTCATTAGTAGAACCAAATATTATGTCATCCACATAAATTTGATCAAGCATAATATCAGATTTCACCTTCTTTATGAAAAGTGTGGTATCCACTTTACCTCTTGAATAACCATTGCTCATAAGGAAATCAGTTAGAGTGTCCTACCAGGCTCTAGGGGCTTGTTTTAGACCATAGAGGGCTTTGTCCAACTTATAGACAAAACCTGGACGATGTTCATTTTCAAAACCTGGAAAAGCTGCTTAACATACACTTCTTCTTGCAGCTTTCCATTCAAAAATGCACTCTTCACATCCATTTGAAATACCTTCATACTCTTGTGGGCAGCATAGGCTAGAAATCAAACGGATTGCCTCTAACCTGGCCACAGGAGCAAATGTTTCATCATAGTCAATGCCTTCTTCCTGTCTATAGCCTTGAGCAACTAGTCTTGCCTTATTTCTAATGACATGACCTTGCTCATCCATCTTGTTTCTGAAAACCCATTTGGTGCTAATTATTGTTTTTCCTTTAGGAACAGGGACCAGCTTCCATACTTTGTTTCTCTCAAACTGATTGAGCTCTTCTTGCATGGAAGTGATCCAATTGGCATCTTTAAGTGCTTCATCCACTTTCTTAGGCTCCATCAGGGACACAAAGCTAGAAAACATACAAAAGTTTCCTAAGCCATCCCATCTTGCTTGCACCCCTATGTTGATGTCACCAATTATTTGATCATTTGGGTGACACCTGATCCACTTAGGATCTTGCCTCAATGAAGATTCTCCTGAGTTATTTGCATCTTCAACAGGTCCTGTTGAGCAGCTCTCAATATTTTCAGACACACTGATATCTTGAGCCTGTTCACTAGTTGAGCATTACTCTCCATTGTTGAACATATCAGCAGAGGATCCAGGAAAATCAGCATTGATTGGTTTGGGACATGATGATGTAATTATGTCAGTACACTTATTCACACAGGGTGTATCAACATAGTCATCATCATGCCCATCATGATTAGCAGGTTCCACTCTAGATGTAGTGGAAGCTTTTGAGTCCTTTTCTTCATGAATGGAATGCATAAGATCATCAAAGTTGAATTCTCCTGAAACGGATTCAGGAACAGCTTTGGTAGAAGCACTCCTGGACTCTTCAAAGGTCACATTGATAGATTCATCTATCACCCTGCTTTTGTTGTTGTATACTCTGTAGGCTTTGGAGATAGCTGAAAATCCAACAAACACACCTTCATCAGCTTTGGGTTAAAATTTTGCCAGTTGTCCCTCTGATTCAGAATGAAACACGGACATCCATACACATGGAAATAGCTAATGTTTGGCCTTCTCCCTTTGATTAACTCATAGGGAGTCTTGTTGAACCTTTTTACCACCAAGGATATATTTTGGGTGAAGAAGGCAGTGATGACAGCTTCAGCCCAGAATGATGAAGGTAAACCTGATGCACACAGCATGGTTCTAGCAGCCTCAGTGAGAGTTCTGTTTCTCCTTTCAGCAACTCCATTTTGTTGAGGAGTTCTTACTGCTGAAAAGTTCTGTGAGATCCCTCTTTCTTCAGAGAAGTCCTCAAGAGTACTGTTTCTGAATTCAGTACCATGATCACTTCTAAGCTGTTTTACTTGAGCAGAGTTCAGCATTTCCATCTTTTTGATAAATCCAATGATTTCTCTAGCAGCCTCTCCTTTGCTCTTCAGAAAGATCACCCATGTAAACCTGGAGAACTCATCAACCATTGCTAGAGTGTATCTTCTTCCTCCTAGACTTGGGACACTGACTGGTCCAAACAAGTCCATGTGGATTAAGAAGAGAGGAGTATCAATAGAGAAATTGTGCTTAGATTTAAAAGATGTTTTTCTCTTCTTGCCTTTCTCTCAAGTTGTGCAGAGTTTTTCCTTGACAAAGGTTATAGAAGGTAAACCTGTTACCAACTCTTTCTTACAGAGTTTGTTGATATTCTTGAACTTCAGATGTGAAAGCCTTTTGTGCCATAACCAGTTCAAGTTTGCATTGCTTCTTGAGATAAAGCAGGTTTCAGTTGTGGGATCAGCTGATTTCATGTCCACAACATATACACCTTTCTTCCGTTGTGCACACAACATAACTTTGCCTTGGGATCCAATATGTAACCCAGGTTCTCATCAAAGTTAACCTTGTAGCCAACATCACACAGTTGACTTATGCTTACAAGATTATGTTTCAGCCCAGACACATAGGCAACCCTTTTGAATACAGCAGCACCAGCTTGAAGAGTTCCATATCCTTCTGTGGATCCATGTACATTGTCACCAAATGTGACTTTTGGCCCTTTTTCAGGCCTGAGATCACTCAGCAGGTCCTTGCAACATGTCATAAGTCCTGAGCAGCCACTGTCCAAGTACCAAACCTGGGATGGTTGTTTGTCCTGCAGAGGTGTCATGAGAAAACATTAGCTTGTTTTCCTTTCTTTTGCTTGAGTGAACCAGCTGAGCACTTAGCAGACTGATTTGATGGAGAACACATTCCATCATCAACTTTTGGAGCTTATAAGCTGTCAGTATTTTGTGGCCTGACAAACCTGTTTGTTGAGACTAGCTTACCATTCACTTTCTGGATGAAAGTGCTTGGAAGCTCAGCAAGAGTGGATAAGTCATTTTTCAGATTATTTATCTCAACAATAGAAGCTGCTTTGTCAAGATCCCCTCCAAGATAGGCTTGGATTTGTGTCGGAATCTGTTGACTCATGCAATGGCTTACTTTTTGTGCAGATTGGCACCAAGAGTCAACAATCTTTTGCAGCTTTGCATGTTTTATGTTTGTTTCTCTCTTTTCTTCTAGTAAAATAGAATTGATGTGTTTTAGTTCATCAAGTTCAGTTTCCAACTTATGGAAACTGTCCAGTTTACTAGTTTTTATTTCAAGATCAGTTTTAAGCTTAGATATTTCAGACAGTAAAACATTATGCTTCTCAACAGCAGCTTTTAAATCAACAATCATATATTCAAACATTTTTACTTTTTCATTAGAACTGTAAGCCATAAAATTTTGTACCTTGTACATCATTTTGGGATTCCAGTTCTCTAAGCTGCTGAAGGCTTCAGCTTCAGCCAGGTCTTGTTTAAAGTTGCTAGTTGATGGGACATCAGTGTTGGCCATCAGACAATTGTTATCTTCTTCATCTGAGGATGAGTCAGATTCCTCCCAATCACATGTCTCAGCTATGAGTCCCTTTTGCTTGTTGGAAGCCACTGAGTTTTCCAACTTTTTCAGTTTAGCCATGGCCATAAGGTACTTAACCCTGTAGCCATCGTCCCTGATTGTCTTGAATGGTTTCGATGATTGACCAACAGCTTCAGACACACAGTCAGCAGCTATGTGGCCAGTCTTGCCACATTTAAAGCACTCAGCCTTAGTTTTATCAAATGCCTTCTTTTTTATGGCATTTGAGTTCCTCTGCAGCATTCTTCCACCAAACCTCTTCCTGTTGAACATCTTGACAAGCATTGCAATCATTTGCTCATCATCTAGTTCAGCAAGATCTTCACAATCTTCCTCTTCAGACATCTCTTCCCTTTCATCATTAACCTGTTGATCAGGTTGTGTGAACACATCACATACCTGACCAACCGGTTGTCTCACGCTGGCCACTAAGGCAGCACCTCTCTTAGACATTTCCAAGGCATTTCTCTTCTGTTGCCTTGACTGCTCATCATTTAGTAAGGATCCATACAAATTTACAAGATCCATACCTTTGATGGTGCCTAAATTTCTTAAAATAGTAGATAAATAGTTCCATTCTTCAGGTAGTATGTCCAAAAACTTGTTCACCAGAGTCAAGCTGTCCTTTGTGATCCCAACAACTTTGATATCATTGATAAGAGCAGTGAACCAGGTATAGGTTTCTGTGAGAGACTCCTTTGGTTTTTCAAAGAAGAGTTCATACTGTCTAACAAGGTTGTTAATCCTGTTATCCAGTGTGATTATGGGACCATTATAGACGCTACAAAAGGTATCCCACATCTCCTTTGCAGTCTTCATTTTCTCAACCTGTTTGAACTCATCATCAAGAATAGAAATGACCAGGTTATTCATGGCTTTTGCATCAAGAGCAACCAGCCTTTTGTCTTCATCAGACCATTGAGATTTGGCCTTCTCAAAGGTTCTGATATCAGGGGCAGCTCCTTCAACAGCAGGAGTGATAGTATTAACAGAAGTTGGCACATAGGGACCTTCCATTACTATCTCTGGCAGTTGCACATCTAGATTCTCTAAGTAGAGCATCATTCTGCACTTCCAACCAGAGAAGTTTTGAAGATTGAAGTTAGGGGGTTTGGTCATTGAACCATTGTCATAGTAAGAGGAGGAACTGGCAGCACTGTTGTCCATGGGAAAGTAGGGAGAATGAGAGATTTAGAGTTAACACACACTTTATCTGCTCTGATACCAGTTGTAGGTCCCAAAAGGTTTCCCTAGTGTATTGTTCTAAGCTGTAGAGGGGGGGGGGGAGGGGGTGAATACAACAAATTGAAAAACTCAACACTCTTTTCTCAATGTTTGTGTATACTATTAACAAGTGTTAATTACAAACAAGCTTGACTGCGGAATGGTTCAACCTGAGATGACGGATACAACAGATGTTCAACTAATCTAAGACACACTCAGACTAGATACAATGAATACACTCACTTAGATGAACTCACTGATTTTACAAGACACGGATGGACAGCTTGAATAAGAACAGCTTAGACACACGTTACTGTTGTATTCAAGCAGACTTGCATGCATGGAAAAACACACTTCAATGCACGATCTGATTTCTCACTCTTAGTTATATCATAATCCTTAGAAGCTTCCTTTTATACTCTCACTGAGAATCTCTGTGAAGCTTCTTCATTAGACGATGAGATAGTGGGATGTCTTTCCAAAAAGACAAAACAACTTTTCTGCACATTCTGAAAAAGCAGACTTGTCTTCATGTGGAAGAATCTTTGTCTTTTCCTTTTTGTCTCGGTTGCATAAAGCTTTAACCAAAATTGGAATGTCAACTTTGCATCTTTCTTCTTTTTTTTTAAGGCTATTTTGATATAAGAAATGGTCTGTCACCCATTTCAAATATTCTTTTTGTCTCCATGTAACAAAACAGCGTAGGCAGGCTTTTGCAGTTTCTATTTTCCACTTTGTCTTCGACTTGTAAACTGATCTTGTAGCCAAAAACAATACATGAGGACTTGGAAACATATTCCATGAAGTGTTTGGCCTGTTCACAAAGAACAGAACACTTAGAATCTGTCCAAGCTGCTCAACAGAACAGAGCAGCCTAGACAGTTTATGTCTAGCCTGTTCACCAGACAGAACAGTTTGGACAATCTGCCTTTGTTGCAACTAATGCAACAGGGTAAACAACTTTGACTCATATTGCAAATCACATTTCATGTTTCAATAGGGCATAAACAGGCCTTAAATTATACCTTCAAGTGCATCAAACAGGTTTGATCAAAAATCTCCCCCTATGATGTAGAGCAGGTTTGACTGAGGTCTTTTTGTGCCTAACAGGGTATAATCGATTATTGGACGCAATGCAGCAACCTACAAGAAGAAGGAATCATATTCAATTCAAGTCGCAGTTTGTTAACACATCTGAGACCCGCTGCATTTGTCCGACGAGGAGGGTTCTTCATATTGGGAAACGGTGACAATGTCAGATTTGGAGAGACAAATGGCTTCATACAAAGGTAAAATGCATGCTGAAAATTAAGAATTTCATCCATTAGTATTTGATGCAATAAATACTATGGGCATCTGATAGTGGTGCACCATGATTTTCACATGTGGGCGTAATCTGATTGTTGAAGTGTATGATGTATAGAAGAGTGTTTTTTGATTGAGTCGTTTGTGGATAAGCTTTTGGATATTTTGTTGTCTATATTCGTGCATAAAAGATGAAAAGGGGTTATTTTGATGCACCAGTATGTTCACCGTATGTGTTTCGTTTGGATGAGTTTGATGCACACTCTTTAATACATTAAGTTATGTTGATGCCCCAGCATCCTCACATTATGTCTATTGATTGCACCTGCCTTTTCAAAATATGGAATGATTTTCAAAATCACATGCAAATATGGAATGATTTTCAAAATCTCATTCAAATCTGGTATGAAAAGGAACTATAGGGATTACATTAATTTAAAAAACAAATATTTAAATTGTATTGAATAAAAATTATTTGCAATTCCACAAATACCCTTAATGATTTTTTGCGGTGCATTTCGGATGTTGGTGATGCAGTGCGGTTTTCACAAGTTTTCAGGTGCATTGTGGTTTTCCATTGAACACACCCATATATATATATATATATATATATATATATATATATATATATATATATATATATATATATATATATATATATATATATATATATATATATATATCTTAATAATTATCTTTATCATTTAAATCTTATATAATTATATATATATATATATTAAATAATATTTAATTATTATATATTATCTAATAATATATAAATGACTAGATAATTATTTATAATTATCTTTATTTATTTGTCTATAATTATCGATCTAATTATCTAATAACTAGATGACAATGTTAATTCAAATAAATACATCTTTTATAAAATAACTAATAATAAATAAAAGACTAGATAATCATTATTTAAATATCTTCCAATGACAATTAAATCACTACAATATCTAATATTATACTTTTAGTCCCCGTACTTTGAAATATAGTTATCACCCATAAATTTAATCTTAATGATCATTTCGTGTCATAAACAATATCCAATATTATTTTTTCAATTGTTCGATTGCATCTGCTCAGTTGTGCCTATCGGTGTGACCCTTAAGTGTTTTATGAAATCAACCATGATGCAGTAGTAATATCATCTTTGCACACCATACTCTAACATTTACTATTTTTACTATTGATGAATTAATTAAAAAAATGAATTAGTTAACAATAATATAATTTATCATATAGTTTATAAAGAACTGTTCACGAGTAATCGTTAGTGGCAGGCTACAAAATCGCTTTTTGTTCTTCTCATCCCCGTTTTGTTTAACTTCTTAAGCCTAGAGTTTCTGTTAAATTCTGCCTTTTGTTTTCCTGTAAGTGATATCTCCTTTTTATTTAATACCCTGTTTTATATGTTTTTAAAAGGGTTTATTATAAAAAAAAACCAACATATTTTCATGATTTTTACGTTTTCGTCCATGCATGTTCTTTCTTTTCAAAAAAGTCCCAAAGTTAATTTTTTCCCTTGGTTTTGTGAAATTTGACTATTAAAACCCAGTTATAATTGGTAAACCAAGGTTTTAAAAAACTGAAAAATCGGGTTCTAATAGCCATATTTCATTAAATCAAAAAGAAAAAAATAACTTGAGGATTTTTCTGGAAAAAGAAAATTACATGGAGGGACGAAAACGTAAAAACCATGAAAATATGTTGATTTTTTTATAATAAACTCATTTAAAAATTCCTTTAGCAGTATAATATTGTTTTATTTGTTGTTTCTATGATAATGTTTTAAAATTTATACATATTTTAACCTAATTATTTAAGTATCTCGTCTAGTACGACTAATGAACTAGCATTATTATTATTAAGTCAAGTCATGTATTATATAGTTATAGTTAGTAATTATAATATAACAATACTTATTTATAATAAAAATGGTTAACGGTGGTGGGGACTGGAACCACAAAGTAATAGTTTGATACGCCGACCACCATGATGATGACTGTATCGGCGGAGCAAAAAAGGCGGATCAACTTTTTTGCTGTACTATGCAGTGATGCAACTAGTATACAACTATACTACACACATTTTCTCCCATTACACGAACATTTTACAACACATTTTCATTCTGTCGTCATCTCTCCACAATCGGAACTCCACACCGGCGATGACAGGAGCATCATTAAATTACAACCATAATGGTACGTCAAATTAGAACCAAATTCGCACATCAAATCGGGAGGCCACTTAGCTAAAACACAGCAAATGACGTGGGTATGGTTAGAGGGCAAATTGGTTTACAAGTCTATATGGTACGTTGCTAGTGTTTACAAGTTAATTTGATGAGTTTAAAACCAAAGCCGAATGTGTTGCTAACGGGAGGCCAATTAGCTAAAACAGATGATTGGAGGGCAAATTGGTTTACAAGTATATATGGTACGTTGCTGGTCTTTATAGTTATTTGATGATATGTTGGTTACAGTAGCCCATACGAAAAACAATGATCGTACGTGACTCTAATCAAAGTTACCATTTATGAGAAGAACAATTCCATGGGTCTTTATTATGATAAAAAAAAGGATTACCACTTGATACTCATATTGAACGAACGAAGCAAGCTAATGTTTATTCCAGTGAAATTACCATCACTATGGCAGATGAGGAGTTAAAGAAAAGAGGAAAGAAAATATTTAAGCGGGTATATATTATTCAATTGATACAACAAGCATTTATTACCTATCTGATTATATGCGCTTTCTGACGAGGATTTAAAGATTTTTAAGACTTCATGTTAGTATTTAGGGTGGTGGGTACGATCACCCCTTTCCAAACTCACCATTTTGGACACCTCAGCGCCATATCAGCTTTTCTCTTTCCATCATTGCCAATCTAAATCTTTAAAAATACCCACATTTTCACTTTCTATCTTTCTTAATTTTTTTATTATAAAATAAAATCCTTTTATAATTTCTAGATAAAACTTAAATATTTAATTTTATAAAAACTATAAAATAAAAATTACATAGATATTGAAAATAAAAGTTACCCGAAACTAGAAATTAAAAATTATGAAACTAAAAATTAAAGGTTACACAAAATTAAAAATTAAAAATTACGAAAAATTAATAAACTACAATTGCAAACCCAAACGCGCCTCAATTTCTCTTTTTTTGTCTACTATCACTTGCAATACGACACCTTCAAAATGATCATGTGGTTTAAATACTTTAGATCACTTTGATATTGATATTCATTCGTTGACTCGTAGTAAAACTCTAGTTTCTTTTCTTTCATTTCTTCGAGTGTCCACGAGTGTTGTCTCCTGTCCTCAACATCATCAATCTGCGAAGTTGTGAATCTAGAAATTGTTTGTAAATGTCTTGCCCACTTCATGATGACACTGATTTTTTTTCCTTTTCGGCGTGGTTGTTCTGACTCTTCATCGTCTTCATTATCTGGAATACCTAACAATACGACATCCGACGATGGTGTTCCAACATTAATTGACCACGATGACACTTTTGATCTTTTACGTTAGGGTTGAGAAAACTCGTTCATGCCTAGTACGTTGTCCCAATTTGGATGTTGGCGAAGAACATTCCATGCCGAGTCATGTGGAAACACCCTATTTTTTTTGGTTTCCTTGAATTGTTCCTGTGTATTCCTCAAAATGTCATATTCACTCTGGCCCAACCCATCCGTTGTTCCAGTTGTTGTTGAACAAACCGTTGAAGTTTTTGCATCGTCGTCGTCAGAATCTTGTTGTGTTTTAGATTGTGATTCACCGTAACCACCTAGAAAGGGGTTAAAATTGTCGTTTAAAAATTTCGACGAGAATGAATGAAATAATGGTTGTGGTGAAGTTTGTGGTACGTATGGCGAAGCCTTTTGAGATGGCATGAAGGATACTTCTCTGTGATTAATCCGGGTAATAATATACCAGTAAATTTTGTAACGATAAAGGATGGAAAGCTTTTATCAAAATAATAGTATTTAATTTCATTCACAAACATACTCATTTAACTCGGGTATGAAATGAACAATATCCATTGTATCATGGTTTCTTCACAAATTATTTTTCAAACACATCTTTCCACCCCAGGTGTTTAGTACTTGCTGGGCGTTGTAGTTCACCCTTACATTTTTATACTCAGGTACTTAGGAAGGAACCTCTAATGGCAAAGGAAAAGAGAAAATTTATGATTAATGTGTCTATGTTTTAATTCTTGAATTATGTATCATGTATTTCCATTGAATAAGTTGTACTAAAACACTGTTGGAGAATAATAGTTGTTATGTTCTTTCACAACGAGTCGATCTATTTTATGATGAATTTGACTCCGCCCCACATACCATGCTATATAAGGTTTGTTATAGCATGGAAAGTGAGGGGTGTCACATGTGGTATCAGAGAATTTAGTTTAAGAGAATTAGATATCTAAATTAGAGCCTAAACTTAAACTTCTGAAACAAACATACGATAGGAAATAGAAAACTTTAATAATAAATTCGCCACAAAATAATTTAATGGCATTATTACATTACATAACTATTACAGTATTAAAGCGAGTACCACTCCATAGCCATGGATATGGGAAGTAGTACCATAATGATGGTAGGAAGAAAATAAAATGTAGGTCGCTCTTCAGATTCAAGAAGTGAATGCAGATAGATCATCATCGGGATGAGTATGATTGCAAAGAAAGGAATGAGTTTAACCATCTTAGTTTTTATGGGAGAAAGTAATTGTAATGTTGGAATAGACAAAATTTTAGACATAGTGTAAAGAAGTGGTAAGATTGTGATTAATTTATAGAAGAAGGGGAAGAGATATAGCCATTGAATGGCTATATTCTCGACCGTTAATGGGTCAAAAAAATGTAATTCTTGAAGGTAAATGGCGCGAAAAAAAAAGTGTAATAATAGATAAATAAATATTTTTATGATTTTAAGAAAGTATAAAAATATTACTATTACAGATGGCAAATGGTAAAGATTCGTCTAAAGGAGAAACATCAAACGCTGGGTGGGTGGAGGAAACACCCGATAACTTTCAAGAACCACAACCGTTAGGAGACCCCATAAATAATAATACTCCTATGGAGGAAGATCCGGAGGAAGATCCGGAGGAAGACCCGAGGAAGATCCAGAAGAAGATCCTAAAAATATATGGTGGAAGATCCTGGAGAAGACCCAGAAGAAGAACCGTTAGAAAACCCTGAAGAGAGAATCCTGAAGAAGATGCCCTAGAAGGAAACGAAGAAGAAAACCTCGATAATCTTATGCAAGACACCCAATTCGTGGAAGTCAAAATAGAGATTGAAGAAGATGACGAGGAACATCCTATGAACTTCCAAGTGCCTTTTCCATGGGAAGCAGAAAATTGGGATGCTCTTGTCTTAGCACCACCACCATCTCCAGAAGAAAATGAAGAACCTGAACCAGAAGCAGGACTAATGGATGACGAAACAACCATCGGAACTAGAACCTTGAGCCTACCGGAATTAAATTCAATGGTGGAAGAAATAGCTATGAGACGTGTGCAAAATCAGGATCTCGAGGCAATGGTGGAACATAGGACAGAGCAAATAGATGCCTTAATTGAAGAGAATGATCATTCACACGAAGAGATAATCATTCTCAGGCATGAGCTACAAGAAGTTAGACAACAGTTACAGGCAGAACGAGCAAGGGCTAATGATTTAGACATAGATAATGCACGCCTAAAGATGATGTTGTATGGACAACAACCAATAAGATATTAGCCGCCACCCCGTGGACCTAACGGAGGATCATCTCCCAATATAAAACCATAGAAGTGTTATTTACTTTTCTATGAATAAGAAATTCACTATTTGAGGAATAAACGATTGTAAAATAAAATTTCTAGTTAATATAACTATTGTGATCAAGTATATAATGCTCAATTTGACTATAGTAATTAGTAACCTAGAATATGAAGTTAAAGTATTCTAATATAAAAAAAAGAATTTTAGACAATGGCACCGTCTAGAAGAGAGGAGTCTCCTGAACCCATCCCTATGATCTCCCCACTAGCAGGAGGCCGAAGGGGCAGACCAATGACTAGGCCTCGGGTCACTAATAACGAATCTGAACCAAACCCATCCCAAGAATTTTCTCTGATGTTACGGGCTGCCGTACCTGGTATACTAGAAGAACAAGGGTATCCTCAAAGACCCAATAGTTCTACGGTAGAAAGGGAGTGCACATACAAGGAATTTGTAAGTGCTAATCCTCCAGAATTTAATGGAGAAGTTGATCCAATTAATCGACTAACTGGATAAAAGTAATGGAGAACATCTTTTGCATAAGCCGGTGTGGGGATAATAGGAAACTGGTTTATTCCACCATGATGTTGCGGGGAACAGCCATCCATTGGTGGGAAATGTTAATGGAAACTATTGGTATGGGAGACATAGAGAATGTCACGTGGGAAGAATTTAAGAGGTACTTTCTTGATGAATATTGTTCTCAAGGTCTGCTAGACGCTCTTAAAGAACAACATCTGAACCTGAAACAAGGCACTCAAACTGTTACGGAGTATGCCAATAGATTCAGTGAAATGTCTCGCTTTGTTACCTACCTTGTAGCCACTGAAATGCTAAAAGCAAATAGGTTTGTTGTCGGATTAAAAACCACCATCAGGGAGCCGACAACAATGACTCAACCAAGAACATATCGTGAAGCAGTAGAAGCAGCATTGGTGGCTGAGAGAGAGTATGGAAGAAAGAGAGACGAAGGACGGGTTGATAAGAGGAAACGGGAGGAAGAGAAAACACGTCATCCAGAAAACAAGAAGTTTAAAGGAAAGACTCATGAGAACAATGCATTTAGATCCCATATTGCAGGTTCGGGTAATCGATACGACATTGACAATAATGGAAAAGCTTGTGATAATTGCGAGAAGTTTCATGGTGACAAGACATGTGTGGCAAATACAGGTGCTTGTTTTACGTGTGGAAGAATGGGCATAAAACCCGCGACTGTATTGTGAAAAATCGTAGGTGTTTTATTTGTCAAGATCCTAACCATTTAGCACCTGACTGTCCCCAACGAACAGACACAAAAAGAGGAGCAACAAAGAAAACACTTACAGGGACCACCACTGTAAAAGAAAATTGAACAACAAACAAGACCACTGGAAGAGCATTTCAGATGACTGCACAGAAGGCTAGAGAAATCAATGATGTTGTCTCATGTACACTCATAATCAACTCAGGTTACGCTAAAGTATTGTTTGATTCGAGCGCATCTAGATCATTCATATCCCATCGTTTATGTGAGACATTATCTTTACCAGTTGTGCATATGAACATAGGGATATAAGTAGAAATAGCCACCAATGATCGAATATACTTGAATAAATGGTGTCCTGACTGTGACATAGAAGTCGAAGGGAATAAGTTACCTATTGACCAATTCCAATGCCGTTAGGAGAATTTGATATTATCATTGGCATGGATTGGATGTTCAAAAATAATGCATCAATTCTTTGCAAGACCAAGTTTGTTAAATTTTACACACCTGAAGGAAAAGAAGTAATTTTACGGGGAGAACAAAACATGTCGTCATCTAACTTTCTAACCTCGATTCAAGCCCGAAAATGTCTTCGTAAAGGATGCATAACTTACTTGGCTCATGTTATTAAGAAAGGAAAGAAATGCTTAAATCTTAATGACATTCCCGTTGTTCGAGATTTTCCTGAAGTGTGTCCAGATAATTTACCTGGGTTACCTCCTGATCGGCAAGTGGAGTTTGCCAATACCTGGAAC
Organism: Centrapalus pauciflorus; assembly: GCA_020465985.1. Lineage (NCBI taxonomy): Eukaryota > Viridiplantae > Streptophyta > Magnoliopsida > Asterales > Asteraceae > Centrapalus > Centrapalus pauciflorus. The sequence goes on from JAANYP010000996.1 coordinate 161,729, forward strand.
AGCTCCTATATCCAAAGCTCCATATCGATTGGCCCCTATGGAAATGAATGAATTGAAGAACCAACTCCAGGAGCTATTAGATAAAGGATTCATTAGGCCAAGTGTCTCACCTTGGGGAGCTCCAGTACTATATGTGAAGAAGAATGATGGGTCAATGAGGTTTTACATCGATTATAGGGAATTGAATAAAGTCATTATCAAAAATAAGTATCCAGTCCCAAGAATTGATGATCTTTTTGATCAACTTCAAGGAGCTAGTCATTTTTCAAAGATTGATCTAAGGTCAGGGTATCATCAATTGAAATTCAAAGAATCTGATATACCAAAAACGGCATTTAGGACAAGGTATGGACATTATGAATTTTTAGTTATGCCGTTTGGTTTGACCAATGCACCAGCAGCTTTTATGGACTTGATGAAACGAGTCTGTAAACCTTATTTGGATAAGTTTGTGATCATCTTTCTAGATGATATTCTCATATATTTCAAATCTGAAAAAAGAGCATTCTCGACATCTCAGAATAATATTGGAACTTTTAAAGAAAGAGAAACTTTATGCAAAGTTCTCAAAATGTGAATTATGATTGAAAGAGGTGCAATTTTTGGGACATGTAGTAAGTCACGAAGGTATTAAAGATGATCCTGGAAAGGTAGAAGCAATAACCAAATGGGGAAAACCACGAACTCCAACAGGAGTTCGTTGTTTTCTAGGTTTGGCAGGTTACTATGGAAGATTCATACAAGACTTCTCCAAGATTGCAGCGCCGCTTATAGCATTAACACGAAAGAGTGCTACGTATGAATGGAATGAAACACGAGAGGAAGCATTTCAGATGTTAAAGAAGAAGTTAGTGAGTGCACCTATTTTGTCTCTACCGGAGGGAAGAGGTGGATTTGTTGTGTATAGTGATGCATCCCTAAATGGATTAGGATGTGTTTTGATGCAACATGGAAAAGTGATATAGCTTACGCATCCCGACAACTCAAAGTACATGAGAGAAAGTACCCAACACATGATCTAGAGTTGGCAGCTGTGGTGTTTGCATCAAAGTTACGGCGTCACTATTTGTACGGAGAAAAATGTGAAATTTATATAGACCACAAAAGCTTGAAATACATATTCACTCAGAAGGAATTGAATATGAGACAAAGGAGATGGTTGGAATTACTAAATGATTACGACTGTGAAATATTATACCATCCAGGAAAAGCTAATGTAGTAGTTGATGCGCTAAGTCGAAATACAAGTGAAAGAGCTACAATGGTAAAGTTGTGTGTCATGGAAGTACGTCTTGATTTCCTAGATCAAGTCAAGGAGAAACAACAGGAAGTCCTCAAGGAAAGTAAGCAATGTGCAGAAAGAATAAAAGGGTGCGAGCTAACCATGGACGAGAGAGGGATACTATGCTTCGAGGGAAGAGTTTGGATTCCATCGATAGGAGGACTACGAAATCATGTATTGGCTGAAGCGCACAATACAAGGTATTCAGTACATCCGGGTAGTGTGAAAATGTATAGAGATTTGAAAAATAACTATTGGTGGCCACCAATGAAAAGAGATGTTGGAAAGTGGGTAAAAAAGTGTTTAACATGTCAACAGGTTAAAGCTAAACATCAAAAGCCTTATGGAGAATTACAACCGCTCGAAATTCTAGAGTGCAAATGGGATCACATCACAATGGACTTTGTGACTAAGCTTCCGAAAACCCAAAAAGGAAATGATGCCATATGGGTGATAGTTGACCGTCTAACCAAGTCAGCCCACTTTTTACCCATTAAGGAGACCTTTCCGTTAGACAAACTAGCACAACTATACATAACGGAGATTGTATCCTTACATGGAGTCCCGGTATCTATAGTGTCAAATCGTGACAGTCGATTCACCTCAAAGTTCTGGAGGAGTTTTCAACGAGAGTTAGGTACCCAGATAAAAATGAGCACTGCTTACTATCCTCAAACACATGGACAAAGTGAACGCACAATTCAAACATTGGAAGATATGTTGTGAACTTGTGTATTAGATTTTGGAAGGAATTGGGATGAACATCTTCCATTAGTTGAATTCGCTTATAACAATAGTTATCATTCCACCATACAAGCAGCACCATATGAAGCATTATATGGACGAAAGTGTCGGACACCATTGTAATGGTACGAGGTTGGAGAAAGAAGACAATTGGGTCCAGTGTTAATACAAGAAACAGCAACCAAGGTAGACCAAATTAGAGAACGTTTGAAAACAGCTTAGAGTCGTCAAAAGAGTTATGTTGACAAGAAAAGGAGAACAGCAGTGTTCCACCCAGGCAATCGCGTTTTCTTGAAGGTATCCCCTTGGAAAGGAATTGTAAGATTTAGAAAAAGAGGGAAGCTGAGTCCTAGGTATATTAGGTCATTTTCAGTCACGGATTGAATTGGCAATGTGGCTTATCGTCTAGATTTACCCCCAGAACTAGGAAACCTGCAAATGCGTTTCACGTGTCAAATCTTCGTAAGTGTTTGTCCGATGAAATGAAAAAGGTTACATATAAAGATGTACAAGTAAACAAAAAGCTAGCATACGTGGAAGAATCTGAAGCTATCCTTGATAGAAAGATCAAAGTGTTACGAAACAAATAAATCCTGATTGTAAAAGTCCAGTGGAAGCATCATAAAGGGTCAGAAGCCACTTGAGAACTAGAAGCTGACATGAGGAAACGTTATCCAAATTTGTTCAAAATCTAAATTTCGAGGACGAAATTTTCTTAAGGGGGGCATGATGTAACATCCCGAAAATTCATCGAGGGAATAGCAGGTAATTATTAAATCGTATCGAATTATACATATAATGATAATGATTATAATCATAAAAAGGTGCTAAATATATATTTATGATAGATGAGGGGTGGTTATACGTAAATATATGAAAGATTAAGGGTATATAATGAAAATGTGCATTTAATGCACATGTGATGAGAAATTCTTGAGAGTGTCGGTAAAATGATCATCTGACAAAGGGCGTCAGTAAAATATTCTTATATACACAATTTACGTTGACGGTCGAAAATTTTAGTCTATAAATAGACACATCTCATTCGAATGAAAATCGTACCAATACTCATAAATATCTTTATTAAACAAAGAGTCACATTTTGAGTAATTTTCTACTTCTTTCTTACGAAATTCTTATAAGCGTTTCTGGACTACTGTAAGTTTCTAGTCACTTTCACTTTTAGCCTATTATTCTATTCATGATGCTGAATCATTATATCTGACTCTGTGATGTTTATATGAATTATGTTATGATTCAGTAATTCTTATGATAATTGTGACGTTATTTATAAATTTAAAGTTACATATTTTTAGAATATGCATAATAGTTGTTGGTATGACTTCGTGAATATCAACGTAATGATACTGGTAATATTATAAAAATGATATAGCCTTTTGAGATGACAACATAATGATGCCAAAATGGCGAAAACTTTTGAGATGGCACGACGGATACTTCTCTGTGATTTATCCGGGTAATATATACCAATAAATTTTATAACGATAAGTGATGGAAAGCTTTTATGAAAATAATAGTATTTAATTTCATTCACAAAAATACCCATTTAACTCGGGTATGAAATGAAAAAATCAATATTCATTGTATCATGGTTTGTTCACAGCTTTCAGTTGCAGGCCGTTGTATTATTGTTACAGAAAATATATTTTTACAAAATGTTATATTTATACATTTTCTGACCAATCTTAAATTATTTTTGAAACACATCTTTCCACCCTAGGTGTTTAGTACTTGTTGGGCGTTGTCGCTCACCCTTACATTTTTATACTCAGGTACTGAGGAAGGAACCTCTAATGGCAAAGGAAAAGAGAAAATTTATGATTAATGTGTCTATGTTTTAATTCCGGAATTATGTATCATGTATTTCCATTGAATAAGTTGTACTAAAACACTATTAGAAAATAATAGTTGTTATGTTCTTTCACCACGAGTCGATCGATTGTATGATGAATTTGACTCCGCCCCACATACCATGCTATATAAGGTATTTAATATTAAAGTAGTTAAAAAACAAGGTTAACCATATAGAACTGAAAAAACATACGATATGTACTCGTGCCTAATCATCAACCCATATTGGCTCCTCCGGCCCTCCCTTCGTGGCCTTGTTCCTTTCCTTTTGTGTGTGTGTGTGTAAAGAACTCTCTGGATCCAACCGGGCGATTAAGTTTAGCTTCCTACAAAAGCCATGTATTTAATACTTATCATATTATAAGTCAAAAGATGACAAATTGAAGGTATCATACCATAGCTACTCTAGTAGCAGTATAGCTACGAGATCCACATGTATGGTGGCCACCGACTAGTTTTGATCTGTTCACTTGGTTTTGTTTTGATTTCTTTTGCCATTCGTCTTGTGCTTTTTTCCAAGCTCTACACATCGTGTCACTTAATCGTTTATGAAGTTGTTTATAGAAACGACCTCGGATTTTGACTTCAAGCTCGATATTCCAACAAAAGTAGCCCCACACATTTAATCACTTATTAATAAACATTCTTTCGTTTATGAAGTTATAAACATAGGAAGTACACACCTGGAAACGCTCCCACATCCGCTCGCGAGCCTCCATAGGTACATCATCCCAGTATCCCCAAGCACCACCGTCCATGTTTCCATAAACATCTATGATAACACGACATACTTTTTCTTGTTTATCGAAACTACACAATAATAAATGCACAACAAATAACATTAGAATCAACTATGTACATATGTATGTATACACACACACACGGATACACGTACTCATCCCCATTTAGTGAAATCTGAATACGATCCGATCGTGTAGCTAATGGGATCGGGATACTCGACCCTCTTAGTACATGTGACTCCTCTTCTTCCTCCTCACTAAGGGCAATATCTTCTAATCCAACTTCTTGAGAAACACTAACTCTAATGCATCCTGATCCTTACAAAATTCCTCGTCCACGTCCACCACGACTTTGACTCCTACTAGCAGAACTGCGTCCCGTAATGATATCTACAAAAAAAAGATTCAAATTATAAGAACCATGATTTTAAAATGTGCAACAAAATATAACTCATAATACAAAGTGATTACAAAAAATATAAACCACCAACTATTTACTTATTAGTCGACTTAGCTTCCTCAAAAGAAACTACAATATCATCATCCGTATCTAAATATTTGTCTTCAAACTCATCTTCTTGCTTTTCATCATGATCTATATCATCTTTTTCTTCTTCATCATTAATAACATGTACATCTCATTTTATTAGGGAAACAACTTCTATATCATCATTTTTTCTTGTATAGATAAGCCTATCATTCTCTTGAAAGAATTGTTCCTCATCCACATCATCATCATCCACTTCATTGACATCTTCTGCTAATTCATAGATGCCTCTAGGTTTCGTCTTAACGACAGCCCACCAATCTTTTATTGAAGGATATGGTACATAATACACTTGGTGCGATTGTGATGCTAGGATAAACGGGTCATCAACGAATCCCTTTTTCAAGTGTTTGACATCCACAAATTATGTTTACGGTCGATTCTTAACCCTTGAATGGGATCAAACCAACTACATTTGAACATGACAACGATGCAAGGTCCTAAAGGGCTATGATATTCAACCTCGATGATCTCATCCAATAATTCATAATAGTCGCTTTCAGCTTGGTTATATGTAGCCCCTTTCACCCATACTCCACTGTTTTGTGTGACCTGTCCACTAAAAGTTGTTTGTGTGTGAAACTTGTAACCATTCACAAGATAGTCCTTATGCGACTGAACATTAATGAATGGTCCATGCCCTAAGTGTGTCAAATGTCCATTGCTTTGATTTGAACCAGACGTAACCTAACCTGGAATTTATAAAAGAACTTTTGTTATGCCTATTATAACAATATTAAAGTATTTCATTGTTTATGTGATATACTTACCTCATTGTAAAACCACTTAGCAAATAAGTTTTCTCTTTTTATATCAAGTTGTTCATCATCAATCAAAGGTTGTGTTTCTCTTATCCAATTGTCAAACGACCACATTGAATCATGAACCTCTTAACAATTGAGTAGGATATATGTATGAATCTTATGCATCTCTTCAATAGTAAAGACTCTATGTTTTCCATCATTCTTATATAATCTTCGTGATGGAACTTTGAATATGCTTAATCGAGAGACGGTACTTGAAACACAAGGAATTTCAGGGGCAAAAGTCTAAGGCTCACGGTTCAGTCGTGTTTGTACACTTGGCGTAAATATAGATTGTAATAGGTAGTGAGTAATCTACAAGATACGATTCAACAATAGACCCCTCAACCCTTGCTTTGTTTCTAATCGTTCTCTTCAACAAGCCCAATTTCCTAAAAAATAATGTTGAAAACAAATATCAGCGATTATGTTGTATTATGTCACATGAAAAAATTAGTGAGTTAACGCAATTACCTTTTGTAAAGATACATCCATCTATAATTTGCAATGGACCACCAAGAATAGCCTCATTTGCCAAATGAATTACAAGGTGTTCCATTGAATCAAAAAAGCCCAGTGGAAAGACTTTTTCCAATTTGCAAATGGTTACAACAATACTTTTTTGAAATTTTTCTAAGTCCTCAAGATGTAACACCTTTGAACATATAGCACGAAAGAATGTACATAACTCTGTTATTGTGTGTCCCATATCGCATTTGGTAACATCCCTTTTAAGACAATAGGTAACAACCATTGCATAAACACATGACAATCATGGCTTTTGAAGTTAATTATAAAAGCTTCCTTCTTTAACATTTACACACGTCCCTATATTTGAAGCATACCCATTGGGAAATTTAACATCCTTCAACCACTCGCATACTTTCTTTACTTGTGGTTTGGTTAAAGTGTATGATGCTTTTGGTTTCATAATTTTGCCATTGTTTCCTTTCCAAATATGCAACTCTCGTCGATTGAAAATCTATTCTATATCCTGCCTTGCCTTAATATTATATTTTGTTTTGGGAGTATCCATTACGGTGTTGAATAGATTCTTAAAAACAATCTTCTCAATATGCATTAGATCAAGGTTGTGTCACATTAACAAAGTATGCCAATATGGAAGCTCGCAAAATATGCTTTTCTTTACCCGAGTAACTTCATAACCTGAAGGTCTTGGATTATTTTTCGAGTATGGACGACCTTCATAAACAGTTGGAATTTCAGAAGTTGGAATAGAATTTCTCCACCTACATGATCGGTGTTGTGATAGATGACAATACAGCACTTCGAGCCCGAAATCCTTTTTTATCACAACGAAATGGATGGATTTCTGGTAAAAATCTTCGATGACAGTCACACCAACTTGATTTTCCTCCAGCAGATACACTTTAGTGTCACCCAAAGAATACGGGCAAGCTAAGTGACAATGTGTGCTCCAGCCTGACAACATTGCATATGCAGGGAAGTCACTAACTGCCTATAAAAGTATAGCTCTCATTCTCAAATTTTGTTTACGGTAAGCATCATAAGTTTCAGCACCATCATCGTATAAGTCTTTCAGCTCATCAATTAGCAGCCTTAGAAACACATCCAGGATGCGCTATTTCTCCCAGGAATAACCAATGATAGTTTAACGCACGAGTCTTTCAAACTCATCCATGGAGGTAAGTTGTATATTATAAGAAAGACGGGCCATAACGAATATAGATTTGAAGTGGAGTTATTTGGACTAAAACCATCTATACATAACCCAAGCCGAACGTTCCGTATCTCTTCTACAAATAATGGATATTTTTCATTAAAATGCTTCCACGCCTTACCATCACTTGGATGTACGATGCTTCCCTCCTTTGTTTTTGCGATCAAAGTGCCAAGTCATCTCTTTAGCCGTCTTTCGTGACATATATAACTTTTGAAGTCTGGGACCAATTGGCATGTACGTCAATACCAAATTAGAGATCTTTTTTTGCTCACTCTTGTAAGGAGATGCACCGCACCATCGATAATAGCTCAACTGTGAATCTTCCTTATAAAACAAAATTCAATGGTTTTTAGAAGCATCAATCCTCTCTTTTGGGAGACTAAGTTCACGCAAACTCTTCTTTGTATCATAAAAGGTCTCTGGGAGGTAATTAGCTTTTGGTAGCATACTTTTAAAGATGGGAAGTACGTAATCAAAGGTAGAAATAGGTACATTACATTGTGACTTCCAATTCAACAATGTAGTGGCAGCCTGTAACTTTGACCAATTTGTACACCCCTTCCCGAAAGGGTTGGTCAGCATCTTCTAAAATCTCATAGAACCTGTAGGTCCCGAGAGGTTCCCAAAGTATATAGCTTTAAGCTGTAGAGGGGGGGTGAATACAGCTATTTAAAAGCTACACACTATTTTCTCAATGTTTGTATGTATTATCAACAAATTGTTAATTACAAACAAGCTTGAATGCGAAAAGGTTCAAGCTGAGATGACAGATACAACAGTATGTTCACTAGTCTAAGACAGACTCAAACTAGTTTACAATGAATACACCCACTAAGAAGCACTCACTGTGTTTACAAGACTCAGAGGGACAGCTTATGTAGAACAGCTTGGACACAAAGAAACTGTATTACACTAGCAGGCTTGCATGCATGAAAAACACACTTGCACGTTCACTCTTGGCTTCAGCACTTAGCTTTTTGGCTTAATCTTTCTGTCCTTAGAAGCTTCCATTTATACTCACTCAGAGGATCTAAGAGAAGTTTCTTCATTGGACGAAATGAAAAAGGAGAAGTCTTGTTGAAAAGACAACATAACCTTTTCTGCACTTTTCTGAAAAGCAGATTTGTCTTCACATGTGCAGAACTTTTGTCTTTTCACTTTGTCTACTGTTGCATTGCCTTTAACTAAATAAGGAATGTCAACTTTGCGTCTTTCTTCCTTGTAAAGGCCTATTTTGATATAAGAAAAAGGTCTGTCACCCTTTTTCAAATAACCTTTTGTCTTCATGTAACAAAACAGCTTGGGCAGGCTGAGCAGTTCTGATTTCCACTTTGTCTTCGACTTTGTAAACTGATCTTGTAGCCAAAAACAATACATGAGGACTTGGAAACACATTCCATAAAGTGTTTAGCCTGTTCACAAAGAACAGGTTCTGTTCACAAAGAACAGAACACTTTTAAACTGCCTAAGCTGCTCACCAGTGTAGAGCAGCGTAGACAGTTTATGTCCAGTCTGTTCAACAGACTGAACAGCTTGGGCAAAATTGTCTTTATTGCAACACATGCAACACATAGAACAGCTTTAGGCTGATATTGCAAATCTTTTTCAGGTTTCAATAAGGCATATAACAGGCCTTAAATTCAACCTTCAAAGACATCAACAGGTTTGATTAATAATCTCCCCCTCAGATGCAGAACAGGTTTGACTGAGGCCTTTTTGTGCCTAACAATCTCCCCCTATTTGCAATAACCAGTCTAAGCTGGCCTTATCAAAAATCACTATATATTTTTACAGTACATTTGCTGAAATAAAATTACAACATCAAAGTAAAGTAAAAGATCATTTTATATATACACTGATTCTTGATTACATAAAACAACACATGTTTTTACAAAAGTACAACTGATGTACTGATGTATATTACAACTAATGTAACATAGAAAATTACAACAAGTGTAAATAAAGTACAACTAATGTAAATTGGACTGTTTTTGTTGGGAACAGATAATGGTAAGCCTGTCCAACTAATGGACAGTTTCCATTCTTCACCTGCCCAGATGGCAGATGGACTTCACCACTCTGGAGGGGGAACCTGAAACATCTTTTCCATCTCTTCCCTTGTATCCTCAAGTTCTTGAACTTCACTTCTTATTATCATGAACTTGGGATCATCAAGTTCACCTCTTTCAAAGAAGCCTCTGAGCTGATCCCAGACGGCTGCTCTCCACTTACTAGACTGCCTGAATGAAACTGCAAGTCTGAAGGCCACAAGTTGTCTCAGATCCACTTTGTACAGACCTGATTCTCTCTGAAAGCATTTCTTCTGAGTTAAGGGATCCACAAAGAATGCCCCCAGCTCAGGCTCTTCAATAATCTTGCCATCTTCAAACTCTATTCCACTAGGCAGGTTGTGATCAACTCCTTCAATGGCATAATCGCCTTGTTCAATCAGTGCAAGGAGTAGTTCCATCTCAGTGTCCTTCTTTGTCCTCCTGGCCTTAATTTTTGGATGTGTCACAAAGACACCTTCACTAACTTCTTTGGAGATCAGGCCAAGGTTCTTTACTCTCTCCATTAGTTTCTTGACATATGCCCTGATTGTCTTAGCCGTTTCTGACTTTGACTCACTCAGAGCAACTGCCAGCTCAATCCATTCTCTGTACCCCATCTGTGCTACGTCAGTGTAGTCATATGTTTCTAATTCTGGGCCTGCTGCACCCATCCTTGTTATTTTCAACTTCCACTGACTGCCTTTCTTGATATAGGGACATCTTTGACAATTGCTTCCTTGGCAAGCCTTCTTTCAGCAACATCTTGAAATTTTTTTTTGCCAGGTTGTCAAAATGGAACTGAGCTCTTGCATGAGGCACTGTAGGCTTGGTCACTGAGACCATAGTACCTTTTTCTTTTTCTGCTTCCTTCTCCCCTGCCAATCCCTTAGCAGCTTCCAATATTCTCTTTTGCACTTCCAGAGTAGACATTTTAACTTTCTTTGCTTCTTGAAGTGCAAATGATTTAGCAGCTTTGGCAGATTCTTCTTCTTTTCTAAGAACTTCCAGGGCTTGAAGCTGTTCTTCTCTAAACTCAAAATATTTGTGCATAGGAAGACCCATTTCTTTGGCCCTGGCTTTGTGAAATTGGATTTCTGCTGCTTTCTGCTGTTGAGGATCAGTTGCTGCTTTTTCTTTACCTTTAGCTGCTGTAGTGACAGCAGCTTCAAGACTTTCCTCCTCCTCTTCTTCTTCTTCTAAGATCAGATGCCTCCTTCTGCTGCTTGGCCTGCCCTAAGGAATAGTTTCTCCCCCTTAGACTGAGCAGGGATTGGAGATTCAACCTGAGTAGACTGAGCAGCATGGGAGGCACCCTCCAGTGTACCTGTAGAAGCTCCTGCTTGTTGACCAGTTTGTGCTGCAGGCACTGGTTTCTCCTTAGGAGAAGAAGTTTTCTCCCCCTTAGACTTAGTCTTAGAGGCAGATGACTGCTCCCCCTTTGAAGGAGATGGACCAGTGCCTTCAACACCTGGTCTGCCTGAAGACACTAAGTCAACAGGCTTGCCAGTAGTTCTGGCAGCAGGCCTGGGACCAACAAGGCTATTCACTAAGAATGCCAAGTTGTCCTTCACTTCTGCAAGCTGGGTAAGACAGGACTGAAGAGAAGAGGATTGTATATCAGCAAGGGAGGTCAGCTTAACAATGTTTTCCCTATCAGACTCAGTGAACAGCAAACTTTGAAGCTGTGCAAGATGTAATTCGAGAGAATCTTGCACATCAGCAAGGTTTGATGACACAGAATTTGAAAGGGAGCTAATAAGAGTGTTCAAGCTGGCCAAAGTATTAGGAAGAGTAGTGTTGCAAGAAGTTAAGAGAGATGACAGCTGTTGAGAAATAGCTGTTATTGAGGACACAGAGTCCTGTTGCAGTGAAAGAATGGAGGAGAGGGAGTTGGACACATTTTGCAGCTGTGCAGTGAGTGCAAGCAGCTGTGGAGAAGTATCTGTTTGTGGAGTAGCAGGGAAGGAGTCTTTGAACAAATCAAAGAACCCCTTAAGCTGTTCAGACACAGAGTCTGAAATAAGAGAGGGTAGAGAGGTCATAGCAGTTTCCAAAGAACCAACTTTGTTGGTCAGCAGAGAAAGCTGATCATTCAAAGGCAGGTCTTTGGGAGATGGAGGTGTATGGGTTGAATGTTTAGATTTGGTTGATGGAGAAGATGATGATGAGGCTGGTGTATGAGGATGTGATGGAGAGGGAAGAGGAACATTGGATAGAAGCTCCATAGCTTGGGCAAAAGTAATGTGGCCCAGCTTGGAGGGGTCAAAGGGTCATTCAGCAGCGGCTATAGCTGCATCACCAGAAGAGAGGTTGATGTTTGGGGCCTTTCAGATGCTGCTTGTGTTGCAACATCTTCATGAAGACCAGTGGTGGTTCCCTCTGCAGTGCCTTGGTTTAAAAGCACCTCATCATTGGAAGATGGGATATGCATTTCAACATCAGCAGTGGTAAAACCTGCTGATGGAGTTTGCATGGAGGGAGCAGCCTCACCAGAGGGATGGTATGATCCCTGATGTTCATCAGCGTGGGTGGTTGGTCCCTCAGCAGCTGTTTGGTGTAGAACAGCTGTATCATGGGGAGCAGAAGTTGAAGGCTGATCTGCTGGTTGGTCTAGACCAGCAGGTTTGACACCTTGTGCAGACTCAGGGTGTGAAGAAGTTTGAGTGGGGGACAGTGTGGACGTAGTGTGGAGTGGAGAGGGCTCCTGTCTTTCAATATCCTCAACCTGTTGGGAGGCTGGGATAGTTGATGTGGCTATCTCCGTTTGTACAACTGGTTCCTGTTGTGAGGAATCAGAGGGTCTAGGCTGACTCTGGGTAGACTCAGGTTGGAGTGAAGCATGCTCCAATTGGGCTGAACCTTCTTCCAATATAGGAGAGGCAGCAGGGGTTGCTTCTTTTACAACTGAACCCTGTTGGGAGGGAACAGAGGAGGTAGTTGTTTTGGCTGGTTTCTTTTTGGAGATGGATTTTCGTTGATAGTGAAAGGATGAAGTGGGTGATTGTGGAGAGGAGATGAGGGGTTCAGACTGGACAGATTTTGAGACTGGGTCAGAAACAGGTGGGTTGCCCTGTTCCATAGTCTCAGGTGCCACAGAGGCACCAGCCACAGAGGCTTGAGGTTCAACGAATGAACCAGGGTGAGGAGCCTGCTCCCCCTCAGCCACAGAGGCTAAGGGTTCAGGCTCAGACTGAGCTGTTTTGACCTTCTTTTTCACAGGCCCAGCTTCAGTGGTTGCCATTGTCCTCTTAACAAGTTTGGACCTGGCTTTGGATTTTCTTGTGGGAGCCGCAGCTTCTGGATCCACCCTCACATCAGAGGGTCCTTCCACCAATCCTAACAACCTCCTCATTGGTGTGGACAGAGGAGGCTCATTGGGTAGAACAGGTGTATAGAAAACTCTATTCCCTATGACAGGGAATGCAGCAGACTTAAGTAAAGGCTGAGAGTTGTATAGATGCTCACCACAGTGATGCTTGAAGATGAGGCTCATAAACCTGGGATATCGGACAGCAGCTGGTCTTGGCTCTTGCTGCACCAGGTTCCTCATGTTAAGAAATATCCACTTAGCCATATCAATTGTAGTCCCATCCACCAGCTGTAGGACTATTGGGATTTCATCTCGGCTGAGTTGGTCAAATGAACCAACTTTGCTGCTGAAGCTCATCATTGCCGAAGCAAATAAGAAGCTGTAAGTGGGGGACAACTCCTTCCTGAATAAAGTAGCTCCAATTTTGGGTTCTGCTACACCACAGAAACGTAGCAGATTTTCATTTGTTCATCCTCAGCTTGAGGCATGTCATAAGTTTCAGCAGTTGGAAGATGAAGCACCTCCCTGAGAAGATCAGTACTAATCTCAATGGTCTGAGTCCCATTGAGAATAGTACCCTTGATGACTTTGGTGTTGGGGTTGTAGGCACAGGTGTACCAGAACTCATACACCATCTCCTGATACAGGACACCAGGGGATGCAGTCATTGCATAGTTCAACGGATGAACTCTTAAGAACTCCACCATTTCTTCATACCCTTTTCCCACATAGTTCTTGGGTATGGTCAGATTTGCAATGTAGTTGGTGGGTTTGATGGTCAGCATTGTGGTGACTGATGAGTGTTTGACAACATCATCACCAACGAACACTGGAAGAAGGGGATTAGGTCTGTGAGCCATTTGGGAAGTTTTGAGGTTTGGAGAAGCAAAAGACACTTAGTCGATTTTTAGGGTTCTTGAGGATTTCTGGAAATGATGAGGAAGACGAAGATGAAACAGTAGTTTGGTATTTATAGGATTTAAATGTGAGTGTGTATGAGAGAGAAGGTTTGGGCGGATTGATTTGAAATGTTAGTTCACGGAAAACGGAACGGTTGTCCATGTCAGAAACATTTGTCAGACCACTTGACCTTTTTAATCACTAACACACGTAACCCACATTATCCGCAGTAATTAAGTTAAATAAAACATAAATTAAGTAACTTAATTGTGAAGAAAGGTATTAAAAACTATTGGTCTAGGCTGTTGGTCAAACCTGTGATGAGCAGGGTCATCACAAGCTGTTCAATCTTCAAGCTGTTCATTCTTCAAACTGTGCCTTCAGCCTGCTCTCTTTTGTAAGAACAGGTTGTGTTCAATAGTTGAACATGTTACAAGACAATGGCTTGTAAGACAGTGTGAAGGAGTGAATCGGGTGAAGATTGGACCATCAGAGCAGGCTGGACTAGTAAACTATTATTGTTCAGCCTGATGTGTGCTCAAGCTGTTCAAGTTTTTCAGACAAATTGCTAAGTACAGAACATGTATAACCTGTTCTGCCTAATCTGTTCTAAGAAACTTGAGCAGTGTGAAACACACAAAGTCTTAGACCTTTGAGAAACACTTAGTCACTCTTGTTTAACATGCCCAGCTTGCTGACAAGGTAATTAAACCTGTTTTCATCAAGAGGTTTGGTGAAAATGTCTGCAAGCTATTCATTGGTGGAAATAAAACTTACCTCCACATTACCTTACTGAATGTGATCCCTGATGAAATGATGTCTGACTTCAATATGCTTTGTCCTAGAATGAAATACTGGATTGTTGGAAATGGCTATGGCACTTGTGTTATAACACATAATAGGAATTTTCCTATACACAAGCCCATAATCTTCAAGCTGATGCTGCATCCACAGAATCTGCCCACAGCAGCTTCCAGCAGCAATGTACTCAGCTTCAGCAGTAGAAGTGGACACAGAGTTCTGCTTCTTGCTGCACCAACTTATCAACTTTCCACCAAGGAGTTGACATCCACCTGTTGTGCTTTTCCTGTCTAGCCTGCAGCCTGCAAAATCAGAATCTGAATAACCTGTTAGTTTAAGGCTTGAGTCTTTGGGATACCAAAGACCCAAACCTGGTGTACCCTTTAGGTATCTGAAGATTCTTTTAACAGCAGCTAGATGAGATTCCTTTGGATCAGCTTGGAACCTAGCACACAAACAGGTAGCAAACATAATATCAAGTCTACTAGCAGTTAAGTATAGCAAGCTCCCAATCATGCCTCTGTAAGCTGTTACTGAAACAGCTTTGCCACTGGCATTAGCATCCAATTTTACATTGGTTGCCATTGGGGTTTTAATAGGAGAACTTTGATCAAATTTGAACTTTTTCAAAAGATCTAAAGTGTACTTTCTTTGATTTATAAAAATTCCAGTTGAGGTTTGTTTAACCTGTAATCCTAAAAAGAAAGTTAGTTCTCCCATCATACTCATTTCATACTTATTGGATTTCATGAGTAATGAAACATTTCTTGCACAACTGCTCCATTAGTAGAAACCAAAAATATTAGTCCATCCACAAAATTTGAAACAAGCCAATTTTATCAGACTCATTTCTTATGAACAGTGTGGTATCCACTTACCTCTGGGAAATACCCTTGCTCATAAGGAAGGAAATCGTAAGAGTGTCATACAGGCTTAGGGCTTGTTTGAGACCATAGAGCCGGCTTTGTCCAAATCTATAGACAAAACCTGGATGTTGTTCATTTTCAAAACCTGGAGGCTGCTTGACATAAACTTCTTCTTGCAGCTTCCCATTTAAAAATGCACTCTTCACATCCATTTGAAATACCTTAATGCTCTTATGAGCAGCATAGGCTAGATACAGACGAATTGCTTCTAGCCTGGCCACAGGAGCAAATGTTTCATCATAATCAATTCCTTCTTCCTGTCTGTAGCCCTGAGCAACCAGTCTAGCCTTATTTCTAATGACATGACCTTGCTCATCCATCTTATTCCTGAAAACCCATTTGGTGCCAATTATGGTTTTACCTTTAGGAGCAGGGACCAGTTTCCATACCTTGTTTCTCTCAAACTGATTGAGTTCTTCGTGCATGGCAGTGATCCAATTGGCATCTTTTAATGCTTCATCCACCTTCTTTGGCTCCATTAGTGAAACAAAACTAGAGAACATACAAAAGTTCCCTAAGCTGTCCCACCTTGTTTGTACCCCTTTGTTGATGTCACCAATTATTTGATCATTGGGGTGACATCTGATCCACTTAGGATCATTTTTCAATGACGATTCACCTGAGTTGTTAACATCTTCAGCAGGTCCTGTTGAACAGCTCTCAAGATTTTTAGACACACTGTTGTCTTGAGCCTGTTCACTTGTTGAACATGTCTGACCACTGTTGAACATATCAGCAGTAGAACTAGGAAAATCAGCATTGATAGGTTCAGGACATGCAGTTGTAATTAAGTCAGTACACTTATTCACACAGGGTGTATTGACATAATCATCATCATGCCCATCATGATTAACAGGTCCCACACTGGGTGTAGTGGAAGCTTTTGAGTCCTCTTCACTGTTTGAATGCATCAGATCGTCAAAGTTAAGTTCTCTTGAAATTGATTCAGGAACAACTTTGGTGGAAGCATTCTTGGACTCTTCAAAGGTGACATTGATAGATTCATCTATCACCTTTCTTTTGTTGTTGTATACTCTGTAGGCTTTGGAGATAGCAGAGTAGCCAACAAACACACCTTCATCAGCTTTTGGTTCAAACTTTGACAGTTGATCCCTTTGATTCAGAATGAAACAGGGACACCCAAACACATGGAAGTAACTGACATTTGGCTTCCTCCCTTTGAGCAGCTCATAGGGAGTCTTGTTGAACCTTTTCACCACTAAGGATCTGTTTTGGGTGAAGCAGGCAGTGTTAACAGCTTCTGCCCAGAATGATGAAGGTAAACCTGATGCACACAGCATGGTTCTAGCAGCTTCAATGAGAGTTCGGTTTCTCCTTTCAGCAACTCCATTTTGTTGTGGAGTTCTTACAGCTGAAAAGTTTTGAGTGATTCCTTTCTCTTCACAGAAGTCTTCAAGAGTACTGTTTCTGAATTCAGTACCATGATCACTTCTAAGCTGCTTTACTTGGGCAGAGTTTAGCATTTCCATCTTTTTCACAAATCCAATAATTTCTCTAGCAGCCTGTCCTTTGCTCTTCAGAAACATCACCCATGTGTACCTGGAGAACTCATCAACCATTACTAGAGTGTATCTTCTTCCTCCTAGACTTGGGACATTTACAGGTCCAAACAAGTCCATGTGGATTAAGAAGAGTGGAGTATCAATAGAGAAATTATGTTTGGATTTAAAAGATGTTTTTCTCTGCTTGCCTTTCTCACAAGCTGTGCAGAGTTTATCTTTAACAAAGGTCATAGAAGGCAAACCTGTCACCAACTCTTTCGTACAGAGTTTATTGATGTTCTTGAAGTTTAGATGTGACAGCCTTTTGTGCCATAACCAGTTTAAGTCTGCATTTGTTCTTGTGAGAAAACAGGTTTCAGTTGTGGGATCAGCAGATTGCATGTCCACAACATATACACATTTCTTTCGTTGAGCACATAGCACAACTTTGCCTTTGGGATCCAATATGTAACCCAGGTGCTCATCAAAATTAACCTTGTAGCCAGCATCACACAGTTGACTTATGCTGACCAGGTTATGTTTTAGCCCAACCACATAGGCTACCCTTTTGAACACTGCAGCACCAGCTTTAAGAGTTCCATATCCCTCAGTGGATCCCTGTACATTGTCACCAAATGTGACTTTTGGCCCTTTTTCAGGCCTGAGATCACTCAGCAGGTCCTTACAACCTGTCATATGCCCTGAGCAGCCACTGTCCAAGTACCAAACCTGGGATGGTTGTTTTTCCTGCAAAGTGATAAGAAGAATATTAGATATTTTTAGGGGAACTCATCACAGAGATGAGTTCTCCTACTTCATCAACATTTGTTGATGGACTTATAATATCCACACTAATATTCCCTATTACCACTTTCATTGACTGAGATGTTTCCAATACTGCTTGTAACAGCTGTGAGAAAACTATCAGAGTCAACAGGCCTCATGTCCTCAGATTCAGAACATTCCTTGGCCAGATGTGTCTTCTTTCCACATTTATAACATTTCCTCTTTTTAGAATTTTTGGAAGAAGAACTTTCAGAAACACATTCTGAGTTATTTTTGTTGATTCTGTTAGTAGGTTTAGCAAACTTATTACTATTTGATGAATCAACAGCTTGAGTGGAGGGTTTAATAGCCATAGCTTTGTCTGTCTCTTCTTTCCTCTTTTTAGGAGGACATATGTCAAAGACAGGAAGCTTAATTGGCTTTTGAACTTCCATAGGTTTGGGAAACTTATTCCCAAGTTTCTCAGGCTGAGCAATGACTTTGCCTTTGCCCCTACTGAGATGTGATTTATGCTGCCTATCAGCATAATCATTATTTCTGGTTTTGAAAAACTTATTCTCATTTAAAACCAGTTTACCACTATGATTAGAAAACTTATTAGAAATCACAGCAGGTTTGCTTTCAACATGAGACTTGCCCTTGTTGAAAACAGACTGCTTAACTTTTGAAAACTTATTTTCAAAATGTTTAGCATCAAAAGGATTATCATGCCTTTTACCATCAGCTTTGAACCCAGAACCTGTTTTGTCAACAGGTTTAGTATCCACAGCTGCAGTTTGGACATGTTTTCCTTTCTTTTGCTTTTGTGAATCAGCAGAGCACTTAGCAAGCTTATTACATGAAAGACTGATTTCATCAACAGCTTTTGATCTGGGTTCACACAAGCTGTCAGTGTTTTGAGGCCTGACAAACCTGTTTGTCGAGATTAGTTTACCATTTATTTTTTGAATAAAAGTGTTTGGAAGCTCACCAAGAGTGGATAATTCTTCTTTCAGATTGTTAATCTCAACAATGGAAGCTACTATGTCAAGATCCCCTTCAAGATAGGCTTGAATTTGTGCAGGGATCTGTTGACTTAGACAATGGCTGACTTTTTGTGCAGATTGGCACCAAGAGTCAACTATCTTTTGAAGCTTAGCATGCTTTATATCTGTTTCTCTCTTTTCTTCCAGTAAAATAGAGTTGATGTGTTTTAATTCATCAATCTCAATTTCCAACTTAAGGAAATTGTCCAGTTTACTGGATTTTGTTTTAAGATCAGTTTTAAGCTTAGAGATTTCAGATAATAAAGCATCATGCTTCTCAACAGCAGCTTTCAAATCAACTAGCATATATTCAAACATTTTAATCTTTTCTTCAGAACTGTAAACCATAAAATTTTGTACCTTATACATCATTGTAGGATTCCAGTTCTCCAAGCTGCTGAAAGCTTCAGCTTCTGCCAGATCCTGTTTGAAACTGCTTGTTGATGGGACATCAGTGTTGGCCATCAGACATTGATTGTCTTCTTCATCAGATGATGAATCAGATTCCTCCCAGTCACAAGTCTCTGCCATGAGTCCCTTTTGGCGGTTGGAACCCACTGAGTTTTCCAACTTCCTCAGCTTAGCCATGGCCATAAGGTACTTAACCCTATAACCATCATCCTTGTTTGTCTTGTATGGTTTGGATGACTGACCAACAGCTTTTGACACACAGTCAGCAGGTATATGGCCAGTTTTGCCACATTTGAAGCACTCAGCCTTGGATTTATCAAATGCCTTTTTTTTGCCAGCACCTGAACTTCCTTGCAGCATGTTTCTTCCAAACCTTTTCTTGTTGAACCTTTTGACAAGCATAGCTATCATTTGCTCATCATCCTGTTCAGCAAGATCTGCATTATCTTCCTCATCTGACATCTCCTCCTTATCATCATCCTGTTGATCTGGTTGAGTGAACACATCACTCACCTGATTCACAGGCTGTCTCACATTAGCCACAAAGGCTGCACCTCTTTTAGACATCTCCAAGGCATTTCTCTTCTGTTGCCTTGATTGTTCATCATTTAGTAAAGATCCATACAAGTTGACAAGATCCATACTTCTGATGGTACCTGAATTTCTTAAGATTGTTGAAAAGTAGTTCCATTCTTCAGGTAGGATGCCCAAAAACTTGTTCACCAGGGTAAAGCTGTCCTTAGTGATCCCAACAGCTTTGAGATCATTCACAAGAGCAGTAAACCTGGTGTAGGTCTCTGTGAGAGTCTCCTTCGGTTTTGCAAAGAAGAGTTCATACTGTCTAACCAGATTGTTAATCCTGTTATCCAGTGTGATTGTGGGTCCATCATAGATGGTACACAAAGTATCCCACATCTCCTTTGCTGTCTTCATTTTCTCAACCTGCTTGAACACATCATCAGGGAGAGAAATAACCAGGTTATTCCTGGCCTTTGCATCCAGAGCTACCAATCTCTTGTCTTCATCAGTCCATTGAGCTTTAGTTTTCTCAAAGGTCCTGATTTCAGGAGCAGCTCCTTCAACCGCTGGAGTTATGGTAGTAACAAAGGTTGGCACATAGGGGCCCTCCATCACTATCTCTGGTAGTTGTACATCCAGATTCTCTAGATAGAGCATCATTCTGCACTTCCAGCCAGAGAAGTTTTGATGATTGAATTTTGGAGGTTTGCCCATAGAGCCATTGTCATAGAATGAGGAATTTGCAGCACTGTTTTCCATGGAAACTTGGGAGAATGAGAGATCTTGAATGACACACACTCTAAACAGCTTTGATACCAGTTGTAGGTCCCGAGAGGTTCCCAAAGTATATAGCTTTAAGCTGTAGAGGGGGGGGGGGGTGAATACAGCTATTTAAAAACTACACACTATTTTCTCAATGTTTGTATGTATTATCAACAAATTGTTAATTACAAACAAGCTTGAATGCGGAAATGTTCAAGCTGAGATGACAGATACAACAGTATGTTCACTAGTCTAAGACAGACTCAAACTAGATTACATTGAATACACTCACTAAGAAGCACTCACTGTGTTTACAAGACTTAGAGGGACAACTTATGTAGAACAGCTTAGACACAAAGAAACTGTATTACACAGGCAGGCTTGCATGCATGAAAAACACACTTGCACGTTCACTCTTGGCTTCAGCACTTAGCTTTTTGGCTTAATCTTTCTGTCCTTAGAAGCTTCCTTTTATACTCACTCAGAGGATCTAAGAGAAGTTTCTTCATTGGACGAAATGAAAAAGGAGAAGTCTTGTTGAAAAGACAACATAACCTTTTCTGCACTTTCTGAAAAGCAGACTTGTCTTCTTGTGTGCAGAACTTTTGTCTTTTCACTTTGTCTACTGTTGCATTGCCTTTAACTAAATAAGGAATGTCAACTTTGCGTCTTTCTTCCTTGTAAAGGCCTATTTTGATATAAGAAAAAGGTCTGTCACCCTTTTTCAAATAACCTTTTGTCTTCATGTAAAAGAACAGCTTGGGCAGGCTGAGCAGTTCTGATTTCCACTTTGTCTTCGACTTTGTAAACTGATCTTGTAGCCAAAAACAATACATGAGGACTTGGAAACACATTCCATAAAGTGTTTAGCCTGTTCACAAAGAACATGTTCTGTTCACAAAGAACAGAACACTTGTAAACTGCCCAAGCTGCTCACCAGTGTAGAGCAGCGTACACAGTTTATGTCCAGCCTGTTCAGCAGACTGAACAGCTTGGGCAAAACTGTCTTTATTGCAACACATGCAACACATAGAACAACTTTAGGCTGATATTGCAAATCTTTTTCAGGTTTCAATAAGGCATATAACAGGCCTTAAATTCAACCTTCAAAGACATTAACAAGTTTGATTAATAATCTCCCCGTCAGATGCAGAACAGGTTTGACTGAGGCCTTTTTGTGCCTAACAGAACCCCTTGGCCTTTGGATTTGGTACGTGTTCCTCCATAGGATCTGAATCCAAATGTGTTTGAAATGTTGGATTAAAACCAGTGGGATACATGCTATCCAATACCATGCGTCTATAACCATCAACATCATGCTCCTCCTCATCTTCTATTGGAGTAGAAGATTGTCCCATCTCTTGGATAACTGTTTCACCATGTGCATCCCATGTATAATAATTACGCATGAACCCTCTTGAAAGCAAGTGATTCTCAACAACTTCTCTTTCTCTATAGTGAATGTTTTTGCATCTAGTACAAGAAAATTTGATTTGAAACAATACCTATCCATTAGTAGTTAACTTCCTTTCAACAAAATGATTTGTTAGAATAGGCAAAATTTATAAACTTATTCACGTTTTCACCATAATCTAAATTAAAAAATCCATCACTTTTTTTTCAACTCATACATCCATCGCTAATCCCTAATCCATGACATAATCAATAACTACAATAACAATTGAACAAAAATCATAAGAAATGAACAATATATATTCATATCCCATACAACACATTAAAAAATCCATACATACAAAGGTCAAATCGAAAGATATTTTAATAATAATAAATCTATATCTGTATCCATTAAAATCTCAACCAACAACATTTAAAAGATATTTTAATAATAATAAATCTTAGATTTGGGATTAAAAATATTCTAATACGATAATAACCCATTTCGTTTTTATCAGTGTCAAATGCTCACAACCCACTATTGAATACAATAATAATATTCTAATATAAATCTTAGATTTGGGATTTTGCAAATCCTCTTTTCACTTTTGTTTTTCTTCTTGTCACAGTGGATATCACGTTTTGGGTTATCTAAAGATGAATTTGATCGATTGATCTGTTTCATTTAGTATAAGTGTACCATGTAGTTGTTGCCGCTGTTGGTAACTTGCTTCAAGGATGGTTTAACGGCACTATTGGTAGGTTTCAAAAACATCAGATCTTTAGCAAATCGAAAATAATAGAGATTAGAACGAAAACTGATATTAAGGTCGGCAGTGGTGGCTTTGGTTCAGTGGTGGCGGCTACGGTCGAGCTTTGATGCGAGCTATGGTGCGGCAGCGCTACGGTCAGTCCAAGCGGTCAGTGATGGTCGAGCTTGCACCAGTGAGTCCAAGCGGTGGAAATGGGGGAAAACGAAGCAGTCGTGGCGGCGCTAGAGTTCGTGTCAGTGTTGATGATTACCGGCGCGGCAGAGAGAAGAAAGTGTGTGAGTTGTGTGTGTTCGTGAAGATATATACAAGTTTTGGGCTGACTTTGGTTTTTCAAAATTTTGGGTTTGTTCTTTTGTTTTCTTTTTTTAATTTTTTGTTGGGTTTTTTTAATAAAACTTTTTATGATTAAAATAAATACAAGTTTTATGTATTTAATTGCATAATCGATATTCTTAATCGCTATTTTAGTCTTTTTGACCAGAAAATCACGAAAATAAACAAAATTCTGTCGCAAATCACTAAAAAAAATTAACATATTGCAATAGATTTGCGACGGACCTAAACTAATTATTTTAAAAAAAATCGATTATCATAAGAAATCACGGGTACTCACTACCACACACTAATATATGTATTCTTAAATGAATAAAAAATATTTTAAGTTTTAAAAAAGGAGAACTCGTATACGTGTTTTTTCATTAACAACGAATCATAAACTTTGTAATGTATATAAAACAAATACAAATGTAGACGAATGAATCTATACGCACGTGTATAAAACACATACTTATTCAAAATCAAGTTTTATGTATTCAATTACATAGTCGATATTCTTATTCTCTATTTTAGGATTTTTGACCGGAAAATAACGAAACAAAACAAAATTCTGTCGCAATTCGCTCAAAAAATTTAACATTTTGCGATAGACTTGCGACGGACCTAAACTTATTATTTTTAAAAAAATTGACTATCATAAAAAATGACGCGTACTCACTACCACAAACTAATATGTGCATCGTTAAAAAAATTAAAATTTAAAAAACGAGAACTCGTATACTCATAAACTTTGTAACGTATATAAAAAATACAAATGTAGACGAACGTATGTATACGCACGTGTATAAAACAGATACTTATTCAAAATCAAGTTTTACGTATTTAATTACCTAATTGATATTCTAACACGCTATTTTAGGATTTTTGACCCGAAAGTAACGAAAAGAAACAAAATTCTGTCGCAAATCTCTCACAAAATTCAACAATTTGCGATAGATTTGAGACAGACCAAAATCTTTTATTTTTTTAAAAAATCTTCTCTCATAAAAATTACGCGTACCCCCTACCACATTTTCATATATGCATTCTTAAAAGCATAAAAATTTAAAAAATAAGAATCAGACGACTTACATACGTGTGTACCTTTATGAGTTTCAATTTATAAACTTTGTCCGTCGCAAATCCCTCGCAACATGTCAAGATTTACGACGGATTTACGTCGGCAACTTTGCTACTAATTTACATCGGTGATCTTGTGTCAGCGACAGATGTGAATAAACCCAATTTATTTTTTCTATAAATAATATTTTTCGTCAGATCTGTGATGGAATTTCCGATAAACTATTTTCTCTTGCAAATCTATTGCACATCGTTCGCAATTTATATTTTTTTGCGACGGATTTTGGCGGTCGCAAATTATTTCAGGCAGTCGCTAACATGACGCAAATCCATCGCAAATCTATCAATTTTTGTGATGGATACTTTCCGTCGCAAAAGGTCCTGATTGTAGTAGTGAAATATAGAAATGGTTGGATTTATTATTGTATGATTCGACATGGTTGCATTGACATAAAACACGTGAAACATGAATACTTTTTATATCAACTTAATTTTTTTTGAAGTTTTAAAACTTAATGAATTAATAATTACCGTCCAGAACATTATTGGTTCAATATAGTATGTACTCCTTGACTCTCGATTCCATGATTCCTTGCTCTTTAGTTATTCGATGACGTAGTCACACTAATCTAGGTTTCTAACATTGCCAACATTTTTAATTGATAGAATAAACCGTTGATTAACAGTTCCTCATAATATTTCTTCTATCATCGATGTAACAAATACCACGAGAAAATTAAGCCAAAATAAATCCCCTGCACCCTCCTCTTCAATCATTTCAGTAACATCGGATAAGTTTCTGTTACCATACAATTGTCTCCAATCCTTAGTAAGTTCGTCACTTCCATCACTTCTATCTAACTTACGAATTTTAATTCGTCCTATGGGGATCCCAAATATTTGATGCACGTCTTCTGGAGTGATTTTTTTTTTTTTGACTCGTTGGTAGGTCCAATGAACATGTAGTGTTGAGTTTTTCTACTAACCAAAAGCGTAATGCATGAGGAATTTCGGATATTCTAAAGTTTAAGATCTCTCCAAATTCCATATCCCATGTGGGTTACTACCTTTTTTTGGGCCTCATTTATTGCCTTAAGCATAATAACCATCATCCTAGTACACATTCTTGTTCTTAAGACCCTAATCTATGTTTCTTCAACAACATCTTGACCATGATCATCTAAAGCTATATCATAATCATCTTCCACACTTACAAATTGTTTTCTTGCATTCGTTTAAGACATTCAATGTTCTTTACAATAATCTACTCTCATTAAAATCAACTCTTGCAATGACATACACAAAATTCTTTATGTTATCTACATGTATCTGATTATAATGAAGACAAAGATATCAATAAGATCAAATATTTTGTTGTTTAATGTATCAACTAGCAAACTGTAAATGGGTGTTTTTACATTTTGATTATTTAAATAAATTTAGGTACACATGATCTCACTAACTGCATTTTCCACTAACATATTACTTTTAAATCATCAGTTTTATTACACCAACAACTTACAAGATACTGAAAATAAAAGTTACGAAACTAGAAATTAAAATTTACGAAACTAAAAATTAAAAGTTACACGAAAGTAAAATTTATGAAAAACTAAAATTTAATAAACTAAAATTGCAAACTCAAACAGGCCTCAATTTCTCTTTTTTTTTTTTTTGTCTAGTATAACTTGCAATACGACACCTTCTAAATGATCATGTGGTTTAAAAACTATATATCACTTTGATATTGATATTCATTCGTCGACTCGTAGTAAAACTCTAGTTTCTTTTCTTTCATTTCTTCGAGTGTCCGCGAGTGTTGTTTCTTGTCCTCAAAATCATCAATCTGGGAAGTTATAAATCTAGAAATTGTTTGGAAATGTCTTGCCCACTTCATAATGACACTGATTTTTTCCTTTTCGGCGTGGTGAATCTGACTCTTCACCGTCATGTCATCATCTTCTGGAATACCTAACAATACGGCATCCGACGATGGTGTTCCGACATTAATTGACCCCGATGACACTTTTGATCTTTTACATTAGCGTTGAGAAAACTCGTTCATGTTGTGCTAATTTGGATGTTGGCGAAGAACATTCCATGTCGAGTTGTGTGGAAACACCCTATTTTTGTTGGTTTCCTTGAATTGTTCCTGTGTATTCCTCAAAACATCGTATTCACTCTTGCCCGACCGTCGGTTGTTCCGGTTGTTGTTGAACAAACCGTTGAGCTTTTCACATTTTTTGAGTTGAGTTGCTGAACGATGCGGGTTATTCGAGGTAATCGACTTCCAAATTTAGCCAAACGCCGCGCCCAAAATTTTTCACGCTTTTCATCATCGTCGTTCTAAAGTAGTCCACTTCGTTGGTTTTGTCGGACCTCTTTTTGGAACCGATAATGATGTCGGTTCATCATCGTCGTCGGAATCTTGTTGTGTTTCAGATTGTGATTCACGGTAACCACCTAGAAATGGATTAAAATACCTTACATCTGATGATGTACTTGCATTTCTTTCTAATGGTTCTCAAATCGACCATCAATTTTGTCAATTTGAAAATGTCTTTTTATTGGTTGGTTATTTTGTTAATATTATTATAATTTTTTTAATTGTAGTTAAGGGTAGGAAGATAATTAGCAAAAGTTGGTTATTTTGTTTTTATATATTATGTATAACAGTTCCTGGAATCATGGCAACATCGTTCGTCTGAGATTTCGATTGTTCATGGGATTAAGTCAAATTGTTCTTCCTAATTCCAATTTTGTCATTTGGTTCATCTTATATCTGTTTTTTTCTTCTAGTTGGTTATTTTTACATTCATCAAATCGATGCTTCTGTGAACAATTAGTTGTTGTCTATTTCGAATTCCTTCAGGTATTTGTATTGACTTTTTTTTTGTCTCTTTACGTTATCTATTTGATTGTTTATGTTCTATATTGTCATATTCAAAATTGAATTTTGTCAATGAATTGAATCTTATGCGGCTTATGATAATGTTACAGTAGTTATTAGTTATTAGTTATTTTCTAGAATAGCTCACATATCTCCACAACTAAAGCAACACGTGCAGCCTATATAGTATCTAAGTTACTTAAAGAACTACTTCTGACCTATATGCATATGAAACAATATCCTAAATCTGATGATGTACTTGCATTTCCCTCTACTAGTTCTGCAATCAACAATCAATTTTGTCAATTTGAAAATGTTTTTTTATTGGTCGGTCAAATTTTGAGCTTTTGTTGCTTAATGTATCAACAAGCAAACTATAAATTTCTGTACATCTATCTTATTATAATGAAGACAAACACATCAATAAGATCTAATGTGATCTTGTTTTATTTAGTCAATGTATTGAATCTTATGCATATTAATGATGCATTGAATCCAATAACCGATTATTTCTATAATATCTATAGTTTCCTTTCCTTGGCTGCAAATTCAAGTAATTGCATAGTTGTTATTCAGTTCTCCATTGGCTACAACTGTTATGTAGTTAGTCCATCTACAAAAGCAGGTTATGGTCTATTGTCCTTTTCATCAACTTGCATTATTAAATATAAAATTATACACATAAACACCATGGAATGAACACTTGCCACATCTGCGTTTCTATTGCTATCTTTTTCAGCAATGGTATCAATTCTTATGGTAATGAAAAATGATGAGAGTAATCATATTTAGATCAACTTTCGACAAATTTATTTCCATCTTCAAGGGTTGGAGTTGCGGCATATATTAATGAAAAATAAACAACGATGTCATTAGATAGGTTATAGGTCTTGTTGTATTATTTTGAAGTTCCAACAACAGAATAATGTATTAACCTCACGTATGTTCATGTTACAGCAGTAATTATTAGAATAACTCACATATGTCCACAATTAAAGCACCTCTTGCAGCCTATGTAGTATCTAATTTACTTAAAGAACCAATTCTAACCTATATGCATATGAAACAATACCGTGCATCTGATGCCTATACTGTAAACAATTTTGTCGTTTAACTTTGTTGGGGATCCAATATAAGTTGTTAAATGTGCAGGTTTAACAATTTGCATTCACTACCTATGGACTGCAATTTATCGTTTGTTAGACTTCAAATTTGTACGTGTTCTTGACTATCGTCAGGAGCATTATGCACACATCCAATTATAGATCTATTTAAAGCTTATGTTGCTTTGACTGATGAAGAGCCTAGCAGTTCACATGATTCAAATGATTCTTTAAGAGACTATGATGACGTGGATATAGAACAAAAAGGTGTCATCGTGCATACTTATGTATTTACAATTTTCTTTTTATAAACAAACTTGTTTCGGGTAAGGAGATTTTACAAGAGGATATTGACGATAATCAAAGTTGCAAAGGCGGCCAATATTGTTTCAATATGCTTCTAAGGCATACTTTAGTGATGATTTCGATTCAAGTTATACATACATATATATATATATATATATATATATATATATATATATATATATATATATATATATATATATATATATATATATATATTTGAATAACCGAATATCTTTACAAAAAAATTTCCTTTTATATATTCTTCCATGCTTGTTATAGATTATAACGATGAAGACGTTCAACCATCTATTTCTGTTAGTATAGATGATGTTCATACAGGTGTGTCCAACAACTATTTTTTTCTTTGATATGTCAAGGTGTAATATGTGTTATAGACATCTTATTGCCTCTATTCTACTCAGACCCTCCTGCTGTCGCTCTCTCAAGTATTTGATTCTGAGGTCACATCCACAAATGGTGGATACTACAATCTCTCAATAAACCCGTAATTAGGAATGTTGAGGCATACAAGAAGTATGTCAGGGAATCTGGATTTGAGCTTTGTGTTTCCACATCAAGAGTAGTTATAGACATGACAGTGCATAAGTACTACGTTTGCAACAAACAAGATACGATTCCATAGATTACTGAAAGTGACCATACTTTTGACTAAGTAATTTAAAACACCGTCGAAAACATATCAGCGGAAGAATGAACTGCCTGCTTTTGTTCGCTTTCACGTAGCATCAAAAGGGTTATACACAGTTGACATGTTTGAGGTAGACATAATAATCTAATGGTTCAACCTAAGACATACATTTTCTAAAGTCATCCCGTAGAATGAAATTCACGCATCGTGCATTAGTACATGACCTTTTAAACTACAACCTTGGACCTACTAAAGTGCATCATATATCATCTAGAATGGTTGCGGTTCTACAAAAGTTGGTGTTATAGTAGTTGATTTTAAAATTTTGAAAATGTGATATTCTGAAGTACATTAATGATACTGATGTGCAGATTCTTGTTCAAAAGCTATTGTACAAAAAAAATTGTGTCCCATATTTCTCATTTGAGTATGCTTGTACTGCAAATGGGATATTGTCATGGCGCTGATGATATTGCTAAACGAAACTATATTGCATTTGGGGACATTATGTCTTTTGATGCCACAATTAGGACTAACAAATATTGTCTTATTTCATCAATTCTATTTCTTCAAGTATCTTCTATTTGGTACTAATTTTTCATATTATACTGATTTTCTTAGATATAACATGGTTTTTGTACCTTTCACGGGTATTACAACTATCACAAATGTGTCACATTTGGGGCAGGTTTACTTTCAACCAAATCATAGGAATCATATTGGTGGCTCCTACTCTTTATTGACAGCTTTTGGGAAAGCCCCGAATGTTGTTGTTACTGATCAAGACCCGTCCATGAAATTAGCAATTAAAGATGTGTTGCCTAAGACTAGGCATCGCCTATGCATGTGGCATATCACATACAAACTTATAACTCACGTATATTATCTTGTCGATCAAAGTTTCATTAATTGCATCTTAAAAAGTAAATTATGCTTTGTTAGGTGGGTCACAAAATTTGTAGGAAACAAACTTTCGTAAGCGCCTTCATAATTTGGTATGGGATGAACATATAGATCCAATATCATTCCAATGAAATACTCTAATTAAAGTGGAAGACTGACCTTCGCGGATTTGGCTATAATTAAGAACAAAAGAATGAATAAAGCCTAAGTTATACCAAGTACGAGTGGCAGTCTACCACTCGTAAATAGTTTAGCCTTAAGCTGACCTCGGGAATTATCGATCACAGGGAATGGCAAATGGAAACGAGATACCGATACTAAGAAGTTTACTAATATCTAGCCACTCAGAAGGTAAAATGATGGATTACCTACAAACTAAACTAAACTGCCAAATGCATGAATGCACCTAAGAGAGAAATTAAACTAAATCGCTTAAACTAAAAAGAGATATAAACAAAGACTATGATGATCTAAACTATCAAAAGGAAATAAGTTATATTAAGATCAAATAATAAAAGCAACACCCACTTGGAATTGTTCTTTAGGATTTATGAAAAGGAACTAAGTGAATAAACACTTAGGTTGTTTTAGTTGAAAACAGAAAACAAGTTAGAACTAAATCCAACCGTTTTAACATTTAAAGCACAAATGTATGTCAATCAAGTGCGTACAAGACAATTAATGAACACTAATTTTAGGAATCAAGTATGGAATTCTCTAGTATTCCCCAACCTAAAAAAACTAGCGAAAACATACATTTTACCAAAGAGTCAACCAACTAAATCTAGCTTTTAAAACCAAAACATTCAACACGTCAAGCGCTTGGAATCAGTTTC
Source organism: Centrapalus pauciflorus (assembly GCA_020465985.1). Taxonomy (NCBI): domain Eukaryota; kingdom Viridiplantae; phylum Streptophyta; class Magnoliopsida; order Asterales; family Asteraceae; genus Centrapalus; species Centrapalus pauciflorus. Next base: position 192,665 of record JAANYP010000996.1, read on the forward strand.
AAACATTCATTTTAATCGAACAAACACATATCATATCCATGGAACTTAAAGATCAAATTAACCCTATGATCACAATAACGCTAATGATCAATTTCATGCAATACCTTCACAATTTATTAACTAGTTACCATATCATAATCACAATAATGCTAGAAAATAGCAACAAACTAACAAATCACACAAATTTGATAAAGTTTATAAAAATCAACATTTAAATTTAATTCTCATGATCACAATAATGCTAGAAAATCAAACTTAACACTGATTTTGTTAATTCCAGCGCATCAATTGAATCATACACAATTGAGACATACAATTTTCCAACAAAAACATCAAAATCTCTTCATATATCCATCAAGAAACAAAATTCAAGTGAGTGTTAACAAAACTACTCTCTAATCATGCTAAGAACAATAAAATAAATGAAATCTAAACTAAACAAAACCATATCAGAGAGTTTAAGGAGAGATTGTACCAAAACCGGAGCTAAAATGATGAAATAGGTGAAGAAATCGTAACCGAATGCTTGAATCACCAAGGAAAACTGAATGTTTTAGTTGATCTAACCCCAATTATGATACAAAAACGAAAAACCTACTTACACCTACTAATCACACCCTAAAGAGTGTGAAAAAGACGGCTAGACTAACATAAATACGAAGGTAACCCTAATTTGGCCTCTCTTTTTAATCAGATTTGACGTGTCGTGATCACGACAAAATTCGTGGTCATGAGATGACTGGCAACTCATTCCAGGATAGCTAAATCCGTGAATTCAACGTTTTCGCTTCATTTTTCATCCTTTTCGCAACATGGCGGCTTCAAACCTACGAAATATAAATATGAAGCAAATCAATACCATTTCCACATATATCGAAGCTAAAATCGCCAAAATGTAAGACAAAATGATACAAAAAATATATACAAATGACATCATATCAAAGACCTTGATTAAGGAATTTAGATTTCGAAGTAATTGATGGTTATCTAAATTATATAAGATTAAAAGATCCTCGATTCCAGATTTTTCAGCGACACATATATGTTTGATGCACACCACATCCCAGTCAGAAAAGTTAAAATCGTTTCTTCCGGAAACTAATGAATAATAACCTAACCTTACTAGAATTCTATAGCAATTTTGAGAATGTTATGGAGTTCCAGAGATCCAAACAATGTCTAAAGGACCTAAATTCATCGAACAAACATACTGATTTGCTAATAAAAGTTTCATTTGAGAAACAAGCTTCTAATATCTACACCCTTACTATGTTTTCACGAGTTCAGAATCAGATTAAAGCTTCTATCAACAATCGTGTTAGAGTTACTTCGTCATTGGTGGATGACATTACAACTTACGTTGTTAGAGATATCACACACACTTCATCAAACTGTTATAAAAATCACATTACACTTTGCATTCCCAACCTTTATTAATTATATCTTAATTATTTCCTATTGCATCTATTATGTTTTCCTCATGGCCCTTTAATTTTCGTGTGATTTTCAATATAGGTATCCATCATACTAGAAGTATCAAGTGTTCATGCAAGCTATTTCAGCGGAAGGGGTATTTATGTTCCCATTGTTTTTATGTTCTTCGCAAGAATTGCTTTAAAGACATCCCCCAGAAATACATTCTTAAAAGATGGTCGAAGTGAATTGTATCGACTTGGAAGAGGTCCGTCCAGCCAACCAACAAACACTCATAATACTTCAAACTTATTTCAAGATGTTCACGACATAACGACATTTGATGACTACCTTAATCTTTTCGTCGGTAGTGACGATGTTCTAAAAACATTCCGAGAAGAATGATCATGACTTGAATTCACACATTTCATTTATTGGGTCATTGACATTATAACATTAAAAACCAATTACACCGTGTAGCAGCTGCATCAACCACATCATTGAAATAACAAATGCAGATTGTAGTAAAACCACTAACTTTAACTCGTAATATCTAATAATCTTATTTTACATTAAGTACATGCCACCAGAAAATATAAAAGAAATATAAATATGATATTGGCTCCAAGGGACTTTAGAAGAAGAGCAATGAGCGTAGTGTTGAACTCTTTCAGTAAGCACCCCTTCCGAAATAGAAATCCATCCGTCATTCACAAATACTAACTTTCACGCATATGATTCGAAAATCCTGATTTATAGTTGACATAGCAACCACATGATTAAACATATGAACCACAAGGTTTAAAATCTCATTCTTTTCTCATATCAGCAGTTATGTTGCACCATCATCCATCATGTACTAAACCCGTCATTAGTAACACGTTATATATCATGAGAACTGATACAATCACAACTCTCTTGTCCCTTTTTAAATATCTTCACAAGAAGAAATAAACATACACATATTTACAAATCCATGTCTTTTCATTCATTCATACGTATTTACATATGACTTATCATCCAAAATCAGAGATTCTATCTTACATGCATTGTCTATCTCTTACCATACTATCGAAAACCAAAATAGAAGTATTTTCTTCATGACCTAAAAAACCAAACACTGATATGCATATCATAGTCTAATTAAAAACCAACTTAAAAAAAAAAGACATCCCATGATTATTCACCAATCAACACGGAATACCCAAACTCCTTTAAAACTTACCTTCATCCACTCGAGAATCATCTTAAGCAGCCATGAAATCTAAAAAAATGTGTGCCCTTGCTGCTAGCTCATTTGCTTCCCTCTGAATCTTACGAATAAACTCCCAATCTTCTTCAAAAGCCTAGTCGTGAAGTTCTGCCATCTTCTGAGTTCCATCTACACCAATGTTCTCATTATCTTCTAACTCTTTCTTCTTGTGTTTCCTTTTATAGATCAAAGGCAGAACATGCTTCACGGAGTTTCTTCATCCTCAGTAGGCCGTGCCTCTAGAAATTTTATCATAAACTTCTTTTGTATCTAGTCTTTGTCGTTCATGTCTCCAATTCTTGCTATGTGATCCATGGTCTTTGACTTTGCAGCAAAAAAGATGAACACCAAAATGCCTTTAGAGAGAAGATAATGTGAAAATGCATAAAAGTCTTTATTTAATGGAGTATTTATAGGAAAAAAATATGGCCAATTCCAAGGATATACCAAGTACCCACATACCGGATTAGTAGTTAATGCCCATTAAAGTCGTATGGGAGTTAAACTCTTATCTCTGAGGATTCCTTATATATAGAAGATATACATTTATATTTTCTTGACTAATTGACTACCCTAAACGGATGTCATAATCATGCATACCTTCTATAATTATTAAATCCCTCATGAAACTCCAACTTTATAATCAATACATTTCTTACATGCACGTCAATTTACATCCACCCATTTTTAACTTAACTCACAACAAGTAAATATTCATAGTAAATGCATTAAAAGAAATCACATCAAATACCTCAGCTGAATAATTACTTATATTACAATTTGACCACTTCCTACAATACACGATTCGTCAATGAAATAACTAGCCTATGCTATACAAATCCTCTTTCATATTTTCATATCCATGATATCACTGTATGATTTATAATGTATTCAACATTTATTCTACGGTGATAACTCCTTTAAAATTATTTCTGTTCTCTATCTTCCCAAATATACAATCACACGAACTACTCCCTATAATTGAATCCGCAACAGCTGCAGGCAGATGCATTAAACCCAATACGAGTCACAAATACACAACCCATTTGAATTTTCTCAATGTATTGAGTCTTATGCATATTAATGAACACAATGAATCCAATAAAAGCTTATTTCTATAACATTTATAATTTCCTTATCTTGGCAGCAACAACTCTAATTGCATCTGCAATAGCTACAGTAGATGCACTAACTCAATAACAGTCACAAATACACAACCCATTTGATTTTACTCACTGTATTGAATCTTATGAATATTATTAATTAATGCAATGAAACCAATAAAAGCTTATTTCTATAACATTTATACTCTCCTTATCTTGGCTGCAACTCCACCATACAGTTCCTTTCTTTATTCATTGGTATTTAGAGCTCCTGTTTTACAACTAGAAATCTCACTAGTAGATGCAATGATAAATGGCAGTTGAGGCAGCAAATTCAGTTACTTAGATATTATTCAGTTCTGTAGATGCTACAACTGTTCTGTATTTAGTCCATCTACAGAAGCATGTTATGCTCTACAGTCCTTTTGATCAACTTGCAACAATATCTAATATATTATACACATAACCCCCCTCCCTCTGCAGGAATGAACACTTGCAACATCTGTATTTCTATTGCTATCTTCTCTAGTGATGGAAACAATTCTTTTGGTAATGAACATTGATGATATTAATCACACTAGATCATGTTTCCATAAATTTATTTCCTTCTTCAAGTGTTGGGGTTGCTGCATATTTTAATGAAAAATAAACAACAATGTCATTAGATATGTTGTAGGTCTTGTTGTCTTGTTTTTAATTTCTAACAATATTATAATGTGTTAAACTCACTTATGATCATGTTACATAAGTAATTATCAGAAAAATTCACATATGTCTGTCATTTTTGCATTCACTACCTATGGACTGCAATGACTTTGATTCTGTTTTTTTTCGATAGGTTGTTTTTTTTTCGATTGTAGACTACACATATTTTACGTTTGACGTTACATCCTTAACTATGACACCATAAATATCTTGTAATCTTATTATTACTTTCTTACTTAAGTTTTTTCATGACTTTAATACGTGTCCTGAATTTAACACAGCTCCTTACAAGACTCAAAATAAAAAACCCGCAGAATCATATTTTTTAAGTCAACACTCGTTATGCACTTATCTTTTTCTGTATTTTTAAGTCATCATTTAACATATTATACTGTAATTTCATTCATGTGCCTGATCATGTAATATCCTTCAAGAAACACATAGACTAAGCCGTTAAAACATGTCCAATAAATAATAAATACTACCATCTCAAATTTATACCATACTAAACAACTTCATTATGTAATACGACAAATCAAATTAACAGACTTAAATAACTAATCCTCTATCTTACTTTAAAATCATCCGTTCCGCATGCTTATTTAGTGCCTCATCCTTCAGCTTTTCTTTTGTTTCCTGATCCAGATGCAAATATGACATCATTTCTTCATTCACTTTGCTCTTCTTTAGATTATTATCATGCATAAGAATCTTGCACACGTACTTGCGACATAGATCTACTAGTTGTTGCTTTGCTTTTGCTCTTTCCCTTCTACTCTTAAACCAGATACCAAGTGTTGAACATTTTCAGCTTAAAAGGTTTCCAAATGCCGCATTGCAAATATTCCACTATCAATAGATGTCTTTGCGTTCCTCCACTTCATTTCTAATCGCATCACATCTTTTCTTTCAATATGCCTCACACTTAGATGTCAGACTTCTTTTAGATACCTTATAAAACATTCCATCTGTAACGGTAAATCTAATAAGTATCATCCCTATATTAATATTTCATATACAACTTACCATTATTACAACTGACTTACGAGAAGGTTGGGTAGATGGCCAAACTTTAACACATAACACTCTAGTGAAATTGCTTCGTCAATAATGTACACATTACTTCCTTTCAAATCAAATGAAATAATGTAGTAATATGATCCCATAGTTATTGTAAAGAAGACATGTTCAAACGACTTTACCTTCACAAATAGCCATTCCACTATATAAATGCATATTAAATGAATGTCTACATTATCAATTCAACACCTTTGCAAAGATGTAGTAGCTTACCGGCTGATCATCTTAAATGATGTTGGCTTCTCATAGAATTCAATATCTCATTCCACCCTATCTTTGAACTCCAAATATAGCTTCTCGGCACTCACAGCTTCTCCCATCATCTTGTGAGTCCATACATTTTGATTCACACTTTAGGTAATTCTATTTTCAATAATTTATTCTCAAATCATTATTTGCATACTTACAAATACATATTGTGTGAAATACAATTTGCTTATTGACGAAGTGATTCTGTATTTTACCTCCAATGTTAGCAATGTTATCCAAGTGTTCATCACCTCTGGGTTCAACCTTCCTCAATAAACCTCCTATTGCATTGGTCTCCGTTATGTGTTTGGTATACAATGTCACTATATTCAAATTTAGGTTAGTTTCTTTTGTTTTATATATATGTTTCTACACTTATGGAATTCTTATATAAGAGACAAGTATATCATACCTTTTTTTTTAATCAAATATGTATTCATTTGTCGTCAACTTTTCTGTCAATGAAACGGTACACTTCACATATGGTGATCTCATTATATCTGGAAACTTTGTCACACGTGTCGGCCTTGGAGGCTTCCCACCACGCATTGGAACCCTCCCTTTGCTTACATTTATTCTCATTATTTTATTGGTTTGCATTTCTTAACTCATTGTGTTCGACATGCTATGCTGTTTATCCTTTTGTTGCATTTCTTCCTCAACATCTTGTGATAAACGAAGGTCAAATGATGGCATGTCATCCGATAGGTCAAAATTAATGGACCGTATGGGCAATGGAGACTAATATGCAGCTCGTGCTTTATCTACTGACTTGCCCTTCTCAGGCCTTACAAGTTCTTCTATGATTTCATCGTTCGTTAACCATTGACTAGATGTTGCTCAACAGTTTCATTTTTGGGGGCACTATGTACATGTATACCCTTGCTTCTTTGATATGCATTAAATAACTTCTTCTCCATCCTTAACTTCATTGCTGTTATCGCCATGGAATTGCTCTACCGCTTCCTTTATTACATTTTCTAAATCTGAGAAGATGTCCGATAATAGCTCCTTGCTAATTTCTATTCTTATCCTTTTCATGTGCGATTTGATCATTACCATATAAAACATATACTACCTTAAACTATTAAAAGCAACCTTGTACTCAAATTTTCAATAGGTTGTGAATCCATGTGCTTTACCTCTTTCTTGGACACTGTCAGACAATGCTTAAACTCTTCTTCACTATCACTATCTTCTTCGTCAATATTCCAAATATTTGAAATTGGTCTACTGCTAGATTCGCGAATCTCCATTCTCCATACTAATATCAATTAGTAGGGTTTTTATACATATCACATATGCCTCATAAATTTTTTATGTTAACATATTGTTTTTTGATCAACGAATATTACCTTGTTGAATGAAATTCACTCGAGACCTTTAGCCTTTGTCAATTTCATATGCTTTGCGCTTGCTTACACATGGGTCCATTCTTTGGAGCCTTGTTGACAACAAATCAACATTCAAATCATCTCCAACATTCTCTTTAAACTCCTTTGTTTGGTGTGACTCTCTTAATTTGAGCAACCCAAACCCACCCAAACTAATTTTTTCTATTTCTCTAGGTTTTAGAAGTCCATATTACCTCTAAATATAGGAATGGTTGGATTTATTATTGTGTGGTTTGACATGGTTACATTGACATAAAACACCTGAAATACCAATACTTTTGATATCAACTTAATTTATTATTGGTCCAAGATAGTATGTGTTCCTTGACTCTCGATTCCATGATTCCTTGCTCTTTACTAGTTATTCGATGACGTAGCCACACCAATCTAGGTTTCAAACATTGCCAACATTTTTAATTGATGGAATAAACTGTTGATTGATATTCCTTCTATCATGGATGTAACAAATACCACGAGAAAATGAAGCCAAAATATATCCCCTTCACCCTCCTCTTGTTCGATCATTTCAGTAACATCAGATAAATTAATTTTCATATTGTTACCATACAATTGTCTCCATTCATTAGTAAGTTGGCCACTTCCATCGCTTCTATCTAACTTACGAATTTTAACTCCTCCTACGCGGATTCCAAATATTTGATGCACCTCATCTGGAGTGATTTTTATTGACTCAGTTGGCAGATCCAATGAACATGTAGTGTTATTGAATTTTTTTACTAACCAAAAGCATAATGCATGAGGAATTTTTGATATTATAAAATTCAAGATCTCTACAAATCCCATATCGGTTACTACATTTTTTGGGTCTCATTCATTGCCTTAAGCATAATAACCATCATTGTAATACACATTCTTGTTCTTAAGACCCTAATCTTGGTTTCTTCTGCGACATCTTCACCATGATCATCTAAAGCTATATCATAATCATCTTCCACACTTACAAATTGTTTTCCTGCATTCGTTTTATAACATTCAATGTTCTTTACAGTAATCTACTCTCATTAAAATCAACTCTTGCAATGGCTTACGCAAAATTCTTTATGTCATCTACATGTATCTGATTATAATGAAGACTACTATTCAATAAGATCAAATATTTTGTTGTTTAATGTATCAACTAGCAAACTGTAAATGAATGTTTTTACATTTTGGTTATTTATATAAATTCAGGTTGTTGGGAAATAATCTAAGTATGTCAAGCTGTTAGTTAGATATTTTAAGCTGTTAGTAGTAATTCTGTGTAATTACAAAGTTCGAGCTGTCAGTTCAACAAACTCGAGTTGCTAGTTCAAAAGTTCAAGCTGCCAGAGTTAAAAGTTCAAGCTGCTCAACAGATTGTTATGCTGAAATTCAGGAAGTGATATATATTTCAAGATTTGAAGATCTTCCAAGCATATCTACTACCAGAGAAATCAAAGTTCGTCAAGGAAACAAATCAGAAGGCTATAAATATAGATAGACTAGGTCTTTCTATTGTAATTGAGGTGCTTAAGTTTTTCATCATTGTAATTGCATTCTGATAAGTTTCTTAAGTCTCTAAGGTTGTAAAACCCTAAGAACAATCTGTGTTCTTCGTCTAAGCAAAACAGATTAGAGGTGATTGTAATCAGAGATTTTGGCAATATAAAGGTTTTGATATTGGTTATGTTTATTTGAATATCTATTCTTTATTGTTCTGAAAGTTTTTCTTAAAACAGTTAAATGTTATTCCGCAAACTTCTTAATTGGACTTTGATTCAACACAAGGTTATTGGTTTAAACTCTGATCTATTAAAACCAGTTAATCTTAGGTGATTTTAATCTTGACAAGTGGTATCAGAGCCACAGTTTTTATTTGTTATTTTTTGTTTTCAAAGTCAGAAACTTTCACTATTTAAAATTTTGTTTTTCTGCAATGGAGTTTGAAAATAGCAGTAGTGGATTTGGGCAAGGACTCAAAGTGCCTATGCTCAAACCCACTGAGTTCGAGATGTGGAAACTCAGGATTCAACAACATATTCAATTTATTGACTATGCCCTATGGGAAGCTGATGAAAATCCTCCTGCTGTTGATCCTGAACTAGATGCTGAGAGCAAACCCAAAAGAACACCTCCAAAAACTGAGATTGAAAGAAAGGCTAGAATGAATGAAGTCAAAACTCTTACTCTTTTATAAATAGCCATTCCTAATGCTTATCAACATCAGTTTAAAAAGTTCTATACTGCTCATTCTCTTTGGCTTGCTTTAGAGAAAAGATTTGCTGGCAATGCTAGCACCAAAAGGATCTTTTAAAACAACAATATGAAAACTTTTCTGGTGGCAAGAATGAAAACCTTACTCAAATTTTGATAGCTTTAATAAGCTGATAGGTGAGTTGGAGAGTGCTAAGATCAGCCTGGATCAAGATGAAGTGAACAGAAAATTCCTCAGATCTCTTAGTGAAGAATGGACAGTCTATGCTGCCCAATGGAGAACCAAAGACACTCTAGATGAAATGGAGTTGGATGACCTCTACAACAGCCTGAGAGTGTTTGAATCAGAAATTGAAAATAAAAAGAAACCTTTTTCTTACAATCAAAACACTGCTCTGCTGTCATCAACATTAACTGATAAATCAAACTGTTGTGACTCTTTTTCAGGTGCTGATGGTAGCTCTTCTGAAGTTCATTATGAAGCATTTGTTGCAAGTGATGGAATTTTTGCTCTTAATGTTGAAGATCTGGAACAAATCCATTCAGATGATTTAGAAGAGATGGACTTAAAGTGGCAACATGCTATGTTGACTATGAGGGCCAAAAGATTTCTGAAAAGGACTGGCAGACCAAACTTTCAAGCCAGAACAGAAGGCAAACCAGCATTTGACAAATCAAAGGTTGAGTGCTTCAAATGCCACAAACTTGGCCATTTTGCTAGAGAGTGCATATCACAAGGTCAGCAGCCACCAAGACCCCAACAAACCAGTCAAACATCATCTTCACAAGCTCTTGTCTCTCAAGAAGACAATGTGTTTGACTGGAGTGACCAGACAGAAGAGGAGTTTCAAAATCAAGTTCTTATGGCAGAAACTACAACTGTCACTTCCACTGAACTACCATCTGAGGTAAATGCTAAACTCGCTCTCAAACATGCAAAAATATGGTTAAAAAGTACAGAGATCATAATGAGAGCATGTGCAAAACTCTAGCTAAGATGGAAGAGAGGAGATATGAGTATATGCAGGCAATAGAGGATCTTGAAAAACAGATCAATGACTATAAGGATAATGAAATTCAGATGGGGCATGATAGAATATATCATGAGTGGGAGAAAAAGAAACTAAATGAAAAAATAGAGACCCTAAATAAGAAATTAAATGAGGCTGAACATAAGATGTTAGAAGCTAACAAGAAAATAGAATATATAAACATAGACTTGGGCAGCTTCAAGCTGGCCAATCAAAAACTAGAACACCTAATGGATGTTCAATTTAAAGATAGGGTAAAATCTCAATTTAATCCCAAGGAAGGAATAGGATATAATGCTACTCCACCTCCATACAACAATAAATACATTCATCCTATGATTGAAGTTGCTGATAGGCTTGTGAATGAACCATTAGATGAGAAAATGAAAATTGTAGATCCTATCCTTGAGGACAAGCCTGAACCTAAAGAAGAATTGGTACCCAATGAAGGCTGTGAAAGTCAGGAAGCTAAGAGTGACTCAAAAACCATGAGTGCACCTCTAGGACCTCCTGTTTCCAACTCTATCAGAACCAACAGTCTGAAAGGAAAAGACAAGATGAGTGAATGCAATCATGCTCCACAGATTTCTGTACCTTCTAACTGTAATATTGCATCTTCTTCCAAAATAACTAAAAAGGGCAAAAATGTTCCAGTATGCACATGTCAAAAGCATGGTGTCCAAAAGTTTCCCACACAGCAGCAGGTCAGAGGAAATCAATGGAACAAGAACCAGTTATGGTCACACAAAACTGGTTCCCCTATCAAAACAATCAAAAGATGTTTCCACTGTGGCAGGAAAAACCATTTGGCCAGGCATTATTTATATAAACCATTTGTTGCAAAACAGACTGTGTTTCCAAAACATGCCATTGCTCAAAATTCAAAAGTTCCAAAGGCCTCAAAACCTGTCACCCCAGTTCCAAAGAAGATAGTTGATCACAGGTTCTTAAAAGTCAACAAAGGACAGTCTGTACACAAAAAAGAAGGGTTAATGAAAATCTAAGTTAAGCATGAAAAAGGTTTGGTGTGTCAAAGGCAAAAACACAGCTCAAACTGCTAATATAAAAGTTGAAGCTGTTAAGTCAAAAGTTGGAACTGGCAGTGCAAGTTCTGAAACTGCTAACACTCAACATCCAGTTCCAACTGCTAAGTCAAAAACTAAAACTGGTAGTGGATCATCTGAGACTGTTAAAGAAAAGGATGGAAAGAACACCTGAATACCTCATGTCACCTCACAGAGTCCACCAGTGGATCTCACTAAGTTTAAAAAGACACAAACAATATTTAGTTATGTCAATGCACAAGGACAACCCAAAACCAATTTGGTTTGGGTTTACTCCACTACTAACTGATCTTTTTTTGTGCAGGGCAACCACAGGACCCAACATAAGACAAGATGGCATATGGACAGTGGATGCTCTAGGCATATGACAGGCAACTCTGAATGGTTGTCAAATTTCTGAAGCTTTGAAGGAGGGTTTGTTGCATTTGGTGGAAATTCCAAAGGAGGTAAGGTAATAGGTAAAGGTACTATGAAAGCAGGCAATATGATATTTAATGATGTTTTGTATGTTGAACAGCTGAAGTATAAATTACTAAGTGTGTCTCAAGTTTGTGACAGACAAAACATTGTTTTGTTCACAAGACTCTGAATGCATTGTCCTCTCAAAAGATTTTGAAATACCTGAAAATCTTGTTTTAGTCAAAACACCATGAAAGGACAATGTCTATTGTTTGGACACAGAAGTTTTATCCAAATCAAATACTTTAAGCTGTTTAATATCCAAAGCATCATCAAATGAGTCTGCTCTTTGGAACAGAAGGATGTGTCAAATGAACTTCAAATCCATGAATGTTTTAGTCAAAAAGAACTTGGTAAGAGGATTACCTCAGAAGGAGTTCATATGTGATGATCATTGTGTAGCCTGTCTCAAAGGCAAGCAACACAAAAATTCTCATAAGGCCAAGGAAGTAAATTCAATCTCATCTGCTCTTCATCTTATTCATATGGATCTTTTTGGTTCAACATCTGTTTTGATTTTGAATAAAAGAGCCTACTGTTTAGTTATTGTTGATGATTTCACCAGATTTACATGGGTTTATTTTCTTAGGACTAAGGATGAAACTGCTGAGTTGGTCAAATCCTTTATACTAAAAATTGAATACCAAACTAACTTAAAAGTTAAGATGATCAGGTCAGACAATGGAACTGAATTTAAGAATCATATCCTAAACAATTTCTGTGACTCAAAAGGAATTGCAAGGCAGTTTAGTGCACCTAGAACTCCACAGCAAAATGGTGTAGCTGAAAGGAAGAATAGAACACTAATAGAGGCTGCTAGAACCATGCTAGCTGATTCCAAATTGCCAATGACCTTCTGGGCAGAGGCAGTAAATAGAGGCTGTTATGTTCTAAATAGGGTTTAAGTTGTTCAGTCACAAGGGAAAACTCCCTATGAGTTATTCCATCACAGGATTCCCTTAGTAGCTTTTCTAAAACCTTTTGGCTGTTCATGCACTATCCTCCATACTAAAACTCACTTAGGTAAGTTTGAAAGTAAGGCTGAAGAAGGATTCTTTGTAGGATACTCTATTCAAAGCAAAGCCTATAGGGTATATAACAGTGTGTCTAAAACCATTGAAGAAAGTGCCAATGTTGAGTTAAATGAAAACACTGCAAATGTCAAAGGCGCTGGTCCTGATTGGTTGTTTGATTTAGATTCACTAATAAATTCTCTGAGCTTTGTTGAGTATTCTGCAGGAGCTGTTGGAAACATTGTTGAAACTGCCAGTACAAATTCTCATGCTGGTAACACAAACATTCAAGTTGTTGGCACAAAGTTCCCAACTGTTGAAGATTCTGATAAATGGGATGAGTATACTGTACTACCACTTCTCTCTTGTGACCCACCTGGGGTCCTGATTGACCAACAAGACATACATACAGAGTTTGAAGTGCCAATCCCAAGTCCTGATGTAACAGCTCCAACCAATAGGGAAACACTCTAATCTCCTGATCAGACTGTTATCAAGTGGTGCAGAAGGTGATGATAGAAATCTGGGAGCTCAATTCAGACAGAAAGTGAACCTACACTCAGGGTTCACAAATATCATCCTCTCAATCAGATCATGGGAGATCCACACACTCCTGTGCAAACAAGGACAATGATTCACAAGGAATCAACTGCTACTGAATCAGCAGTCCCTGAATTTAGTCTAGCTGCCTTTGAACATGCATGCTTCATGTCACAATTAGAACCAAAGAAGGCATCTGAAGCACTGAAGGATCCATCTTGGATTGAGGCAATGCAAGAAGAACTTTTTCAATTCAAGATTCAGAATGTGTGGACACTAGTTGACTTGCCTAAAGGAAAGAGGGCAATTGGTACAAGATGGGTGTTCAGAAATAAGAAGGATAAGAGAGGTGTAGTGATAAAAAACAAAGCAAGGATGGTAGCTCAAGGATACACTCAAGAAGAAGGAATTGCCTATGATGATGTCTTTGCCCTAGTAGCAAGGATAGAAGCCATCAGAATGTTCCTAGCCTATGCCAGCTACAAAGGATTCAAGGTGTACCAAATGGATGTGAAATCTGCATTTTATATGGTACAATTGAAGAAGAGGTTTATGTGTGTCAATCCCCTGGATTTGAAGACTATAAGTATCCAGACAGAGTCTACAAGTTAGACAAAGCACTCTATGGGATTCATCAAGCTCCAAGAGCATGGTATGACACTTTGTCTTCATATCTACTACAAAATGGATTCAAGAGAGGTACTCTGGACAAGACACTCTTCACAAAGTCCATTAAATCAGAGTTCCTTCTTGTACAAATCTATGTTGATGACATCATCTTTGGATCAACCAATGACATTCTCTGCATGGAATTTGAGACTTTAATGCACAAAAAGTTTCAAATGAGTTCAATGGGGGAACTAACTTTCTTTCTAGGATTGCAGGTCAAGCAGAAACCCACTGGACTTTTCATAAGTCAATCAAAGTATGTGAATGATATCCTGGAAAAGTTTGGATACAAAGACACCAAGGTTGCCAGCACACCAATGGACACTCATAAACAGCTTGATGCAGATAAAGAAGGAGTGGATGTGGATATTCATTTGTACAGATCCTTGATAGGTTCACTAATGTATCTTACATCTTTTAGACCTGATATAATATTTGCTGTTTGTGTTTATGCCAGGTTTCAATGTGCTCCAGAGGATTCACATCTGTTTGCTGTTAAGAGAATCTTTAGATATCTCAAAGGTCAACCAAAATTAGGCCTATGGTATCCTAAGGACTCTCCTCTTGAACTAACAGCTTACTCTGATAGTGACTATGGAGATTGCAACATAGACAGGAAATCCACAACTGGTGGATGTCAATATCTAGGAGCAAGACTAGACTCTTGGCAGTGCAAAAAGCAAACCACAGTCTCCACTTCATCCACTGAGGCAGAATATGTTGCAGCTGCCAGCTATTGTTCCCAAGTTATGTGGATACAGAACCAACTAAGAGACTATGGTATGAACTTTCTATGTACTCCTATTTACATTGACAATTCAAGTGCAATCAGCATTGTACAAAATCCAGTGAAATTTCCCAAAACCAAGCACATAGACATTAGATTCCATTTTATAAGGGACTGTAATGAAAAGAAATTAATCCAAGTTACCAAAATTCATACAGATGATCAGTTAGCTGATCTGTTTACAAAGCCCTTTGATGTAGGAAGGTTCACCTTTCTGGTATCAAACATGGGTATGATAAATATGGATTAATTTGTCTTTCATTACTTCCCCTTATTTTATAAGATAAACACTTACTGAATGTGCTTAGTTAAGGGGGCGACACTGTTTCATTAAGCTGTTGTTCAAATAACAACTAACAGCTTGAGATTATTCTAAAGCTGCTACTTCATTTTCTCGAACTGTTAGTTGTTTCAGTTGGTCTGTCAAGTGTGCAGGGCATTTCAGTCATTACTAAGGAGATTGTGCGCGGGACTAGATATTTTTGAAAAGCCAAACCCTTAAAAGTCCCAGTTTCGTTTGATTACAACTATCAGTTGCAAAATATCTTCCACAATCTTTTCACATTCTCTCTCTGTGCTATTCTAATAGAATCGTTCAAAACCCTAAATCCTCGCCTCTGTGATCACCAATGGAGTTTGTTAAAGAACACAACTGCCTATCCTACTCTCTCAAACACGCTGAACTACAGCCTTTCCATGAAATAATGGATTTTCTACGTGGTTCTCATATCCATTATGCTCTAACTATCAATCCCACTATATACGTCTCTCATATTGAGCAGTTTTGGAAATCAGCCACTGTAAGTAATCATGAGGGCATCACTTCTTTTTTATCCACCATTGATGGTAATCCCATTACCATCACAGAGGAGACCATATGACAACATCTGCATCTGCAATATGTCTCAGGTATTTCTGATCTCTCTCTCACTGCTTTACATGAAGGTCTTTTTGAAATAGGGTATATGGGCCCAACAGATTCTTTTACCTTATATAAAGCACATTTTGGTCCTAAATGGAAGTATCTTGTACATATTATTCAACACTGCTTAAGCCCTCTTATATCAAGATCAAAATATCACCTAAGATTAACTGGTTTCAAAAAATCAAAGTATAAACCAATAACCTTGTATTGAATCAAAGTCCAATTAAGAAGTTTGCGGAATAACACTTAATTGTTTTAAGAAAACTTTCAGAATGAATAACACATAAATATAATCAAAATCAAATCATTTGTATTGCCAAACTCACTGATTACAATCACCTCTAATCTGTTTGATTAGACGAAGAACACAGACTGTTCTGAGGGTTTTACAACCTTAGAGGCTTGAGAAACTTAATCAGAAAGCAATTACAATTGAAGCACACAATTACAGAACTTACACGTACAGACTTACAATAGAAAGACCTAGTCTATCTATATATATAGCCTTCTGATTTGTTTCCTTGAAGAACTCTGATTTCTCTAATAGTAGATATGCTTGGAAGATATTCAAATCTTGAAATATAAATCACTTCCTGAATTTCAGCACTTTCTGTTGTTAATCTGTTGAGCAGCTTGAACTTTTAACTCTGGCAGCTTGAACTTTTGAACTAGTAGCTCGAACTGATTCAACTAACAGCTTGAACTTTGTAATTACACAGAAATACTACTAACAATTTGAGAAATCTAACTAACAGCTTGACATACTTAGAATATTTCCCAACAATCTCCCCCTAACTTAAATTCTTTACACAAGACTTTAAGTTTCTATACAAATAAGGAAATAAAACCAAGTAAAACTGTTATTTACAAACTAAGGCATCCAAAAACTTACAAGTGTGAAAGCTTCTGCCTTATAGTCTTTATGAAATCTCTCTTCAACTCCTCTTTATCACAATTAATCTTTATTGAGTTCATTTGGAGTAGCCATGCCTTTGGCAGATTGAGAAATTCAAAACTGTAAAACCTGCTGGATCCGTCTGCAAGCTTGAGTCTATATGTCATTGATTTGACATATAAATCAACCTGTACAATCTTCATATCCTTGGCAGCTTCTATGTCTACTCTGGTATACTATGGATCAAAAATGCTTCTAAGATCTTTTATATTTCTTTAACCAAACACATTGAGATCTTGAATGACTGGCAGTTCCAATATGATGCATTCTTGTCAGCTCATCTCTAGTTAGTCTTTGTGCCAGATGAACTAGGCTTTTAAACTCTTCTTCAGGACCAGCCTCTCTTCTGATTACAAAATGATAGTCTAAATCAATGTCATCCATTGACTTAGCATACCAGTAAGTAATAGGAGGTTTAGAGAAGTCATACTGATCCAGAGCCTTTTCAATTTCCATCGCCTTCTGCAACTGCTGGTCAAACAACACTCTCTTAACCTGATCAAACTTTGCTTGATGCATTGTTTCAGAAGGAGGATCACTAGCAACAGTTTGAACTGGTTCTTGTGGACCTTGGACTTGTTGGGAGGCTTTGGATGCTTTTTCTTTTTCCTTAACTTTGTCATATAAAGCTCGAAGCTTTTCTGTTGACAATGACTGAGCAATAACTCTTGATATTCCAGCTGAAGGAGAGAAATTTATCAAAAATTTTCTATGTTCTGCTTTTGAATGGCCTGTTAGCCTTTTCCTTTTCTTCTGATTTTTCTTGACCACAAACCTTCTTAGATAGTCACCTAAGGTTTCATCATCTCTCATTGGTTCATGGGTTTGCTGGTCTAAGATTTCATCTTGTTCTTTTGCTAATTTCCTTGCTAGTTCAGCATCATGTGCAACTTGGGCTTCTTTAGAAGTGAACTTGATCTTTGGAGTCTCATTTAGAATACCTTTGCCCTTGTCTCTGGAAGCTGATGCTGTGGGTTGGACTGCAGTGACAGGAGCTTGAGAACCTTCTCTGATGACAACTTCAGTTGTCCTGGTGTGAGCAGCTTGAGTTTCTAGACTAACAGCTTGAGTAGCTGTTGGGACTGTTAGCCTAGAAACTGAAACTGTTGGAGGGGAAGTTGAAGATGTTTGGACTGGATCAGGGATCTCCTGATTCTCCCCCTTTATGGATGCATTAGTTTGGCCAGGTGGACCCAAAACCTTTGCAAGTAGGGTTCGAACTAACTTCTCAAGCTGTATGTTCTTGTTACCACACAGAGTGAACCCACGATGAAAATAATCCAATCTTTGTTGTTAGGCTGTTGTTGAATGTTGAAAAGCTGTGATTTGAGCCCCCTGTGCAGCAATAATGGACTTATAATGTTCCAATATAGCTACAACAGGTTTTAGCTGTTGATCCGTTAAAGCCGTTAGCTGCAGACTAGCCTCAAGATCTTCAAATGATAGTGGTATTTGAGATATATCACTGGCAGAAATTCTAGAAATAAAAACATCTGGGCCCCTTTGTTCTTGGCACTAGGGACTTCCAGAAGGTGCTTGCACACCCTCTGTTGCCATGAGTGTGGTCTTAGATATGTTGACACTGTCCTGTGCCTCTTGTGTAGAGACATCAGTAATATCAGCCACAAAACCCATATGGACATCCTCTGATGGGATGTCCACCTCCAAATTGAGGGTGAGAGTGTCCTCAATGGGTTCCCTTTCGATA
The DNA here is from genome assembly GCA_020465985.1 of Centrapalus pauciflorus. NCBI lineage: Eukaryota > Viridiplantae > Streptophyta > Magnoliopsida > Asterales > Asteraceae > Centrapalus > Centrapalus pauciflorus. The sequence continues at coordinate 211,205 of JAANYP010000996.1, forward strand.
TTCTGTGCAGGAGTGTCCTCCTGCACAGGGCTATTTGGCTCTTGTAACTGGGTTAAGGAGGAAGGAGCTCCTGAAACCCATTGTCTGGTATACTTTAGCAGTGTGGGGGCTGGAGATGAATGTGTAATAGAAGGAGCAGATGGGATGTTTATATCATGAGGAGAGGGTTAGGGTCCTGGGGGTGAAGCACAAATGGATGGCTGAGCCTGCTCAGGACCCTTTCCTCTGTTTCTTGGATTGATGTCCAGCATTGCAGAAGGCAATGGGACATCTACATTTTGAAAATTGGCACTTGGTTTCAAAAGTCTTTTGATTGATGGTTAAGAGTGCCTATGAGAAACATGTATCCTTTTATGTATTTTAAAATTATTGCAAGACTTTGTAATTATTTCTGCCAAAAACCGTGGATACATCAAAAATTCCCATTCTTTAGGGCATGATGCCTTAACATCCCATGAAAAATCATGTTTGAAAAATTGAACTGTTGGCCTGTTGATAAGCACACTAATGCAGTGGCAATATTTGAGGAAAACTCAGACCAAGCAGTTCTTTTAGGGCTTATACACTGTTGTATAATGTGCACAAGATACTTCCATTTAGGGGCAAAATGTGCTTTAAAGAACGTAAAAGAATCATTAGGGCCCCTATACCCAATGGCAAAAAGTCCTTCATGTAAAGCATTAAGGGAGAGGTCAGTTATACGTGTGGCATCTTGAAGATGCAAATGTTGATGTATTGTCTCCTCAGTGATGGTAATGGGGTTACCATCGATTATTGATGCAAAAGAAGTGACTCCATTGGAGGTATTGACTGTGGCAGATTTCCAGAACTGCTCTATATGGGCGACATAGATGGTGGGATTAATAGTGAGAGCATGATGGATATGGGAACTTCAAAGAAAGTCCATCATGTCATGGAATGGTTGAAGGTCAGTGTGTTTGAGAGAGTAGGGAAGACAGTTGTGTTCTTTGACAAACTCCATTAGAGATCAAGACGGTGATTTAGGGTTTGAATCGACTGTGTGTTAATCGCTTAAAGAGAGAAAGAAAAGATCGTGGAAGATATTTTTGCAACTGGTAGTTGCAATCGAACGAAACTGGGACTTTTAAAGGATTTGGCTTTTCAAAAATATCTAGTCCCGCGGACACACTTATAAGGAATCACTGAAATACCCTGCACACTTTGACAGATCAAGTGAAAACAACTAACACTTCAAGTAAAATGAACTAGCAGCTTGAGGATAGACTCAAGCTGTTAGTTGAAAATTAAGCATTTTCTTATGAAACAGTGTCTCCCCCTTAACTAAGCACATTCAATAAGTATGTTTCTCATAAAATAAGAGAGAATAGTGAAAAACAAATTAATCCATATTAACCATACCAATATTTGATACTAGGAAGGTGAATCTTCCTATATTAAATGGTTTTGTAAATAGATCACCTAACTGATCATCTGTATGAATTTTGGTAACTTGGATTAATTTCTTCTCATTACAGTCTCTTATAAAATGAAATCTAATGTCTATGTGCTTGGTTTTGGGAAATTTCACTGGATTTTGTACAATGCTTATTCCACTTGAGTTGTCAATATAAATAGGAGTTGATAGAAAGTTCATACCATAGTCTCTCAGTTGGTTCTGAATCCACATTACCTGGGAACAGCAGCTTGCAGCTGCAACATATTCTGCTTCAGTAGAGGAAGTGGAGACAGTGGTCTGCTTTTTGCACTGCCAAGAGACCAATCTTGCTCCTAGATATTGACATCCACCAGTTGTGGATTTTCTGTCTATGTTGCAACCTCCATAGTCACTGTCAGAATAGGCTGCTAGTTCAAGAGGAGAGTCCTTAGGATACCATAGTCCCAATTTTGGTTGTCCCTTGAGGTATCTAAAGATTCTCTTAACAGCAAACAGATGTGATTCCTTTGGGGCACATTGGAACCTGGCATAAACACAAACAGCAAACATTATATCAGGTCTAGAAGATGTGAGATACATTAGTGTACCTATCAAGGATCTATATAAGTGAATATCCACATCCACTCCATCTTTGTCTGCATCAAGCTGCTTGTGAGTGTCCATTGGAGTGCTAGCAACTTTGGTATCCTTGTATCCAAACTTTTCCAGGATGTCATTTACATACTTTGATTGACTTATAAATAGTCCACTTGGCTTCTGCTTGACCTGCAATCCTAGAAAGAAAGTGAGTTCCCCCATTGAACTCATTTGAAACTTTTTGTGCATCAAGGTTTCAAACTCCTTGCATAGAATGTCATTTGTTGATCCAAAAATTATATCATCAACATAGATCTGAACAAGCAGAATCTCTGATTTGATGGACTTTGTGAACAATGTCTTGTCCAGAGTACCTTTCTTGAATCCATTTTGTAGAAGGCATGAAGACAAAGTGTCATACCATGCTCTTGGGGCTTGGTGGAGTCCATAGAGGGCTTTGTCTAACTTCTAGACACTGTCTGGATACTTATAGTCCTCAAATCCAGGGGGTTGACACACATAAACCTCTTCTATAATTGTACCATACAAGAATGCAGATTTCACATCCATTTGATACACTTTGAACCCTTTGAAGCTGGCATAAGCTAGGAAAAATCTGATGGCTTCTATCCTTGCTACTGGGGCAAAGACATCATCATAATCTATTCCTTCTTCTTGAGTGTATCCTTGAGCTACTAATCGTGCTTTGTTCTTGATCACCACACCTCTCTCATCCTTCTTGTTTCTGAAAACCCATCTTGTACCAATTGCCCTCTTTCCTTTAGGTAATTCAACTAGAGTCCATACATTCTGAATCTTGAATTGCAAAAGTTCTTCTTGCATTGCCTCAATCCAAGATGGATCTATCAGAGCCTCAGATGCCTTCTTTGGTTCTAATTTTGACATGAAGCATGCATGTTGAAAGGCAGCTAGACTGAGTTCAGGAACTGCTGATTCAACATTAGTGGACTCCTTGTGAACCATTGTCCTTGTCTGCACAGGAGTGCATGGGTCTCCCATTATCTGGTTGAGAGGACGATACTTGTGAACCTTGAGTGTGGGTTCTCTTTCTGTCTGAAATGATGTTCCCAGATTTGTATCATCACCTTCAGTACCACCTGAGAATTCTGCTCCAGTGACAGCTTGATCAGAAGATGAGACTGTGTCCCTAGTGGATGGAGCTGTTACTTCAGGGCTTGGGATTGGCACTTCATACTCTGGATTTGTGTCTTGTTGATCAACCAGGACCCCTGGTGGGTCACAAGACAAAAGTGGCAGTACAGTATACTCATCCCATGTAGCAGACTCTGCAATTGTTGGAAACTTTGTGCCAACAGCTTGAATATTTGTGGTACCAGCATGAGGATTTGGACTGACAGTTTCAACACTGTCTTCAACACTGTTGTCAGCAGTTCCTGCAGTATACTCAACAAAGCTCAAAGAATTTGTTAGTGAATCTAAATCAAACAACCAATCAGGATCAGTGCCTTTGATATTTGCAGTGTTTTCTTTAAACTCAACATTGGCACTTTCTTCAATGGTTTTAGACACACTGTTATACACCCTATAGGCTTTGCTTTGAGTAGAGTAACCTACAAAGAAACCTTCTTCAGCCTTACTTTCAAACTTTCCTAAGTGAGTTTTAGTGTGAAGAATAGTGCATGAACAACCAAAAGGTTTTAGAAAAGCTACGAAGGGAACCCTGTGATGGAATAACTCATATGGTGTTCTCCCTTGTGATTGAACAATTTGAACCCTATTGAGCACATAACAAGCTATATTAACTGCCTCTGCCCAAAAGGTCATTGGTAGTTTGAAATCAGCTAGCATGGTTCTAGCAGCCTCTATTAAAGTTCTATTCTTCCTTTCAGCTACACCATTTTGTTGTGGAGTTCTAGGAGCAGTATATTGCCATGCAATGCCTTTAGACTCACAGAAACTGTTTAGTATATGATTTTTAAACTCAGTTCCATTGTCTTACCTGATCACCTTAACTTCTAAATTTGATTGGTTTTCTATCTTAATAATAAAGGATTTGACTAGCTCAGCAGTTTCATCCTTAGTCCTAAGAAAGTAAATCCATGTAAATCTGGTGAAGTCATCAACAATGACTAAACAGTAAGCTCTTTTATATAAACTCAAAACAAATGTTGGACCAAAGAGATCCATATGAATAATATGAAGAGCAGATGAGATTGAATTTACTTTTTTGGCCTTATGAGAAGTTTTTGTGTTGCTTGCCTTTGAGACATGCTACACAATGATCATCACATATGAACTCCTTTTGTGGTAGACCTCTTACCAAATTCTTTTTGAATAACACATTCATAGATTTGAAGTTCATGTGACACATCCTTCTGTGCCAAAGAGCAGACTCATTAGATGATGCTTTGGATATCAAACAGCTTAACGTATCTTATTTGGATAAGATCTGTGTCCAAACAGTAGACATTGTCCTTTCTTGGTGTTCTAAGTAAAACAAGATTTTCAGGCTTTTTAAAATCTTTTGAAAGGACAATACACTCAGAGTCTGTGAACAAAACAATATTTTGTTTATCACAGATTTGAGACACACTTAGTAAATTGTACTTCAACTATTCAACATACAAAACATCATTAAATAACATGTTGCCTGCTTTGACAGTACCCTTACCTGTTACCTTACCTCCCTTGGAATTGCCTCCAAATGCAACAAACCCTCCTTCAAAGCTTTTGAAGTTTGACAAGCATTCAGAATTGCATTTCATGTGCCTAGAGCATCCACTGTCCATATGCCATCTTGTCTTATGTTGGGTCCTGTGGTTTCCCTGCACAGAATAAGCTTAGTTAGTAGTGGAGTGAACCCAAACCAAATTGGTTTTGGGTTGTCCTTGTGCATTGACATAACTAAACACTGTTTGTGTCTTTTTAAACTTTGTGACATCCACTAATGAATTTTGTGAAGAGTATTTAGTTATGACATGAGGTATCCAGGTGTTCTTTCCAACCTTTTCATTAACAATCTCAGAATATCCACTACCAGTTCCAGTTTTAGACTTAGCAGTTTGAACTGGTTTTTTAATGCTAACAACTTAAGAATTTGCACTACCAGTTTCAAATTTAGACTTAACAGTCTCAACACTTTCATCAGCAATTTGATCTGTGTTTTTGCCTTCAACACACCATACTTTTTTAATGGTTGCTTTGGATTTTGCTAAAACTTGGTTTTGGTGTGTAGGCTGTCTTTTGTTGACTTTTAAGTACCTATGGTCAACTATCTTCTTTGGAACTGGTGTAACAGGTGGTTTGGCCTTTGAATTTTTTTAGTTTTGAACAATTGCCTGTTTTTGAACCACAGTCTGTTTTGCAACAGTTGGTTTATATAGACAATGTCTGGCCAAATGGTTTTTCCTGCCACAATGGAAACATCTTTTGACTGTTTTGATTGGAGAACCAGTTTTGTTGGACCATAACTGGTTCTTGTTCCTTTGATTTCCCCTCACCTGCTGTTGTGTGGGAAACTTTTGTACACAATGCTTTTGGCATGTGCATATTGGAACAATCTTACCCCTTTTATTAGTTTTTGAAGAAGATGCAATGTTACAGTTAGAAGATACAGAAAAATGTGGAGCATTATTGCATACACTCATATTCTCTTTTCCTTTCTCACTGGGGTATTTGATGAAACTGGAAGTAGGGGATTCTATAGGTGCATTCATTGTTTTGGAATGCCTCTCAACTTCTTTACACTCACAGCCTTCATTTGGAATCAGTTCTTCTTTAGATTCAGGCCTGTCTTGAAGGATAGGATCCACAGTTTTTATTGTTTCATCTAATGGTTCATTCACAAGCCTATCAGCAACTTCACTCATGGGATGAATGTATTTGTTGTTGTATGGAGGTGGAGTGGCTTTGTATCCTATACCTTCTTTGAGATTGAGTTGTGATTTTACCCTATCTTTTAATTGGACCTCCATTAGGTGTTCTAGCTTTTGATTGGCCAGCTTGAAGCTACCTAAATCTATATTAATAGATTCTATTTTCTTGTTAGCTTCTAACACCTTCTGTTCAGCCTCATCTAGTTTCTTATTTAGGGTCTCTATTTTCTTATTCAGTTCCTTTTTCTCCCACTCATGATATGTTCTGTCATGTCCCATCTGAATCTCATTATCCTTATAGTCATTGATCTGTTTTTCAACATCTTCTATAGCCTGCATATACTCATATCTCCTTTCTTCCATCTTAGCTAGAGATTTGCACATGCTCTCATTATGATCTCTGTACGTTTTAACCATATTTTTGCATGTTTGAGAGCAGAGTTTAGCATTTATTTCAGATGGTAGTTCAGTGGAAGTGACATTGGATGTTTCTACCATAAGATCTTGATTTTGGAACTCCTCTTCTGTCTGATCACTCTAGTCAAACACATTGTGTTCTTGAGAGACAAGAGCCTGTGATGATGACGTTTGATTAGTTTGCTGGTGTCTTGGTGGCTGTTGACCTTGGGATCTGCATTCTCTAGCAAAGTGGCCAAGCTTGTGACATTTAAAGCATTCAACCTTTGATTTATCAAATGCTGGTTTGCCTTCTGATCTGGCTTGAAAGTTTGGTCTGCCAGTTCTTTTCAGAAATCTTTTGGCGCTCATAGTCAACATAGCATGCTGCCATTTCAAGTCCATCGCTTCTAAATCTTCTGGATGGATTTGTTCTAAATCTTCAGCATTAAGAGCAAACAGTCCATCATTTGCAACAAACGCTTCATAATGAACCTCAGTAGAGTTACCATAAGCTCCTAAAAAAGAATCACAACAATTTGATTTATCAGTTAATGCTGATGACAGCAGAGCAGTGTTGTGATTGTAAGAAAAGGATTTCTTTTTATTTTCAATTTCAGATTCAAACACTCTCAAGCTGTTTTAAAGGTCATCCAATTCTATTTCATCAAGAGTGTCTTTGGTTCTCCATTGTGCAGCATAGACTGTCCATTCTTCACCAAGTGATCTAAGGAATTTTCTGTTTACTTTATCTTGATCCAGGCTGACTTTGGCACTCTCCAGTTCACCTATTAGCTTATTAAACCTGTCAAAAATCTGAGTAAGTTTTTCATTCTTGCCACCAGAAAAGTTTTCATACTGCTATTTTAAAAGATCTTTTTGATTCCTTTTGGTGCTAGCATTGCCAACAAATCTTTTCTCTAAAGCAATCCAAAGAGAATGAGCAGTATAGAACTTTTTAAACTGATGTTGATGAGCATTAGGAATGGCTATTTGTAAAAGAGTAAGGGCTTTCACTTCATTCATTCTAGCCTTTCTTTCAAGTTCAGTCTTCGGAGGTGTTTTTATAGGTTTGCCCTCAGCATCTAGTTCAGGTTCAACTACAGGCTGATATTCAACAGCTTCCCATATGGCATAATCAATAAATTGAATGTGCTGTTGAATCCTGAGTTTCCACATCTCGAACTCAGTGGGTTTGAGCATAGGCACTTTGAGCCCTTGCCCAGATCCACTACAGCTATTTTCAAACTCCATTGCAGAAAAATAAACTTTTTAAAAGAAAGTTTCTGACTTTGAAAACAAAGAATAATAAACAAAAACGTGTTAGCCCTGATACCACTTGTCAAGATCAAAATATCACCTAAGATTAACTGGTTTCAATAAATCAGAGTATAAAACAATAACCTTATATTGAATCAAAGTCCAATTAAGAAGTTTGCGGAATAACACTTAATTGTTTTAAGAAAACTTTCAGAATGAATAACACATAAATATTATCAAAATCAAATCTTTTGTATTGCCAAACTCACTGATTACAATCACCTCTAATCTGTTTGATTAGACGAAGAACACATACTGTTCCTAGGGTTTTACAACCTTAGAGGTTTGAGAAACTTAATCAGAAAGCAATTACAATTGAAGCACACAATTACAGAACTTACACGTACAGACTTACAATAGAAAGACCTAGTCTATCTATATATGTAGCCTTCTGATTTGTTTCCTTGAAAAACTCTGATTTCTTTGATAGTAGATATGCTTGGAAGATATTCAAATCTTGAAATAAAATCACTTCCTGAATTTCAGCAAATTCTGTGGTTAATCTGTTGAGCAACTTGAACTTTTAACTCTGGCAACTTGAATTTTTGAACTTGCAGCTCGAACTGATTCGACTAACAACTTGAACTTTGTAATTACACAGAAATAGTACTAACAGACTGAGAAATCTAACTAACAGCTTGACATACTTAGAATATATCCCAACACCCTAAAAGAACTGGTTGGTCTGAATTTTCTTCAAATATTGTCACTGCTTTAGTGTGCTTATCCACAGGCTAACAGTTCAACTTTTCTATATGATTTTTCAAGGAATGTTAAGGCACCATGCCTTAAAGAATTGGAAATTTTTGATGTATCCATGGTTTTTGGCAGAGATAATAGCAAAATCTTGCAATTCTTTTAAAGTACATAAAAGGATACATGTTTCCCATAGGCACTCTTTACCTACTATAAAAAGACTTTTAAAACCAAGTGCCAATTTTCACAGTGTAGATGTCCCTTTGCCTCATGCATTGCAGGATGTCTATCCAAGAAATAGAGGAGAGGATCCTGAGCAGGCTTTGCCAACTATTACTACTTCACCTCCAGGATCCCAACCCACTCCTCATGATAATATTTCCTCTGCTCCTTCTACTATACATACCTCCCCAGCCCCATCACTAAAAATATATAAACGACAAAGGGCTGTAGGAGATCCTTCCTCCTAAGTCCAATCCCCAGAGCCAAATAGCTCTGTGCAAGAGGACACTCTTGCACAACATATCGATAGGGAACCCATTGAGGACATTCCCACCCTCAATTTAGAGGTGAATATCCCATCTGAGGATGTTCATATGGGTTTTGTGGCTGGTGCTACTGATGTCTCTGCACAAGGGGCACAGGACAGTACCAACATCACTAAGACCACACCCATGGCAACAGAGGGTGTGCAAGCACCTTCTAGAATTCCCCAGTACCAAGAACAAAGGGGCCCAGATGTTTCTACTTCTGGAATTGATGCCAGTGATAGATCTCAAATCCCAATATCATTTGAAGATCTTGAGGCTAGTCTGCAACTTATGGCATTAACGAATCAGCAACTGAAACCTGTTGTAGCCATTTTGGAACATTACAAGTCCATATTAGATGCACAGGGTTCCCAAATCACTGCTCTACAATAACTCACAACTGTCCAACAGCAAAAACTTTCCCAGTTTCAGCTTGGGTTGAAGTTATATGGAAACAAGATTGTGCAGCTTGAGAAGATGGTTCAAACCCTATTAGCAAAGGTTTTTGGTCCCCTGATCAAACCAATGCATCCAAAAAGGGAGACAGCTGGTGTGTCTAACGTTATAGCTCAATCATGATCAACAGAGAAGCTTCAGGCCCTATATGACAGAGAAAAAGAAAAAGAAAAAGCCTCCAAAGCCTCCAATCAAGTCCAAAATTCCCAAGACCTGCCTCAAACTGTTGTTGTTGCTCCTCAAACTGAAACTATCCATCAAGCAAAGTTTGATCAAGTAAAGAGAGTTTTGTTAGACCAACGGTTGCAAAAGGCTATGGAGATAGAAAAAGCTTTTGATCAGCATGACTTCTCTAGACCTCCAATTACTTACTGGTATGCCAAGTCAATGGATGACATTGATCTGGTATATCATTTTGTAATTAAAGGAGAAGTTGGTCAAGACGAAGAGTACAAAAGCCTGTTTCTATTGGTCCAGAAATTGACTAGAGATGAGCTAACCCAAATGCACAATATTGGGACGGCTAGCCACTCTAGGTCACCAATAGTATGGGTTCAGAAAAACCTAAAGGACCTTAAAAGCATTTTTGATCCAGAATCTACCAGAGTGGATATAGAAGCCGCCAAGGAAATGAAGATTACACAGGCTGATTTATATGCAAAATCTATGACATATAGACTCAAGCTTGCACACAGATCAGCAGATTCTACAGTTTTGAATTCCTTGATTTTCCAAAAGCATGGCTACTCCAAATGAGCTCAATATTGATTGAATGTGATAAAGAGAAGTTAAAGAGAGAGTTCATAAAAGCTAGGCAGAAGCTTTCACAGTTATAAGATTTTTGGATGCCTTAGTTTGTATATAACAGTTTACTTTGTTTTATTTCCTTATTTGTATAGAAACTTAAAGTCTTTGTAAAGAATTTAAGTTAGGGGAGATTGTTGGGAAATAATGTAAGTATGTCAAGCTGGTAGTTAGATTTCTTAAGTTGTTAGTAGTAATTCTGTGTAATTACAAAGTTCGAGCTGTCAGTTCAACAAACTCGATTAGTTCAAAAGTTCAAGCTGCTCAACAGATTGATAACAGAAAGCGCTGAAATTCAGGAAGTGATATATATTTCAGGATTTGAAGATCTTCCAAGCATATCTACTACTAGAGAAATCAGAAGGCTATAAATATAGATAGACTAGGTCTTTCTATTATAATTGAGGTGCTTAAGTTTTTCATTATTTTAATTGTATTGCATTCTGATAAGTTCTCAAGCCTCTAAGATTGTAAAACCCTAAGAACAATCTGTGTTCTTCGTCTAATCAAAACAGATTAGAGGTGATTGTAATCAAAGATTTTGGCAATATAAAGGTTTTGATATTGGTTATGTTTATTTGAATATATGTTCTTTATTGTTCTGAAAGTTTTTCTTAAAACAGTTAAGTGTTATTCCGCAAAACTTCTTAATTGGACTTTGATTCAACACAAGGTTATTGGTTTAAACTCTGATCTATTAAAACCAGTTAATCTTAGGTGATTTTGATCTTGACACAGGTTCAGAGGATCTCACTAACTACATTTTCCACCAGCATATTACTTTTAAATCGGCAGTTTTATTACACCAACAACTTACAAGATATTGAAAATAGAAGTTACGAAACTAGAAATTAAAAATTACGAAACTAAAAATTAAAAGTTACACGAAATTAAAAATTACGAAAAACTAAAAATTAATAAACTACAATTGCAAACCCAAATGCGCCTCTATTTCTCTTTTTTGGTCATGTATCACTTGCAATACGACACCTTCTAAATGATCATGTGGTTTAAAAACTTTAGATCACTTTGATGTTTATATTCAATCGTCAACTCGTAGTGAAACTCTAGTTTCTTTTCTTTCATTTCTTCGAGTGTCCGCGAGTGTTGTTGCATGTTCTCAACATCATCAATCTGGGAAGTTGTAAATCTAGAAATTGTTTGGAAATCTCTTGCCCACTTGATGATGACGCTGATTTGTTTCCTTTTCGGCATGGTGGTTCTGACTCTTCATCATCCTCATCTTTTGGAATACCTAACAATACGGCATCCGACGATGGTGTCCCGACATTATTTGACCTTGATGACACATTTAATATTTTACGTTAGGGTTGAGAAAACTCGTTCATGCCTGGTATGTTGTCCCAATTTGGATGTTGGCGAAGCACATTCCTTGTCGAGTCGTGTGGAAACACCCTATTTTTCTTGCTTTCCTTGAATTGAACCTGTGTATTCCTCAAAACGTCGTATTCACTCTCGCCCAACCGTCGGTTATTCCTGTTGTTGTTGAACAAATCGTTGAACTTTTTGCATTTTTGGTTCATTTCTTTTTTTTTTGAGTTGATTTGATGAACGATGCGGGTCATTCCAGGTAATTGACTTCCAAAATTATCCAAACACCGCGCCCAAATGTTTTCACGCTTTTCAGCATTTCCAAGTGTTAGATCCTCGGAAGTAAAAATCCATGCTTCTGCAAACGTTTTTCTTCTAAAGAAGTCCACTTCGTTGGTTTTAAGAAAAAGTCGATTGAATAATTTGTTGTTGAGGTGGATGAAGTGGTTAACTGGTTCGAGGATCGGTATTACCGCGTCGACGGCACGAGGCAGGTTGTTTGCTGGTATTCCCGATTTTTTTAATTAATAAAATTGGAATGGGTTTGGTTTGATGTGAATTGTTGAGATGGTTTGGAGAGAATTTAGATGATAGAAATATGACATGGTTTGGTGTGAAATGGTTGTATTAACATGGAGTGTGTATATATATATTGTTGGAGAAATACTGGAGAAATATTTTCTATTATTTCATGTATTGAAAGACAAGCCATTTTATAGGCAAACAAGACACAAAGAAATTGAAAATAGAAGAGCTAAAAAGACACGAAATAAAGTCTCGTGTAACTGAATAACATCAACACTCAACAGTCACAAAAATAACTATCAAAACAGTAGAAAATTCAGGAACATTTGAAGCATTAATTTACACTCCCCCTTGCTACAAATCATGTCACACCCATGTGCTTCGTGAAGATCTCATGCTTCATGCTTGAAAGAGATTTAGTTAAAACATCATAAATCTTCTGATTTGTACCACAATGTTTCAGCATAACCTCTCCTTTAGTTATTTAATCCCGAATGAAATGATAGCGTATATCAATATGTTTGGTCCTGCTATGAAAGGCTGGATTTTTCGACATTGTAATTGTAGCCTTGTTATCACAATACACTTCACTTCCACCTTCTTGAACTTGACCAAAATCAGCAAGCAATCTTCGTAACCAAACTGCTTGACAAGCTGGTGAAGTAACAGCAACATACTCAGCCTCTGAGGATGACAAAGCAACTGTTGCTTGCTTCTTTGAACTCCAAGAAATTGCACCAGATCCAGGAGAAAAAACATATCCTGACGTACTCTTTCGATCATCTAAACATCCTACCCAATCACTATCAGAATATCCATACAATCTAAAAGTTGATGCCTTTGAGTACCAAACTCCATAATCTATAGTTCGAAGAATCCTTTTTGCCACTCCAAGATGATGCGTTGTTGGGTTGTGCATAAATCTAGAAATTACACTGACTAAGAATGCTATGTCTGGCCTTGTATGACTCAAAAATTTAACCCGCCAACTATTCTCCTGTAATATCTTTCATTCGCAAAAACCTTACCCTCATTAGCTCTTAATTAAGGACTCATTCACATTCATGGGTGTTTGTGTTGGATTACAATCCGACATATTGAACCTTTTTAGCAAATCCATGGCATATTTCTCCTGTGAGATAAAGATTCCGTCTGGAACTTGGAACACCTCAAGTCCGAGAAAATAATGCAATAATCTCAAATCAGACATCTCAAAATTTCTCATCACGGAAGATTTAAAGTCAGCAACAACAGATGCACTTGATTCCATATATATATATAATATCATCAACGTATAGACATACTACCAGAAAACTTGAACCTTGCCTCTTAACATATAGTGTTGGCTCATTTTTGGATCGTTCAAACCAATCTTTTAAGAAATAAGAGTCGATTTTGCTGTACCCAGCACGTGGAGCTTGTTTAAGGCCATATAAAGCCTTCTTTAGCTTGTAAACCTTATTCTCAGAACCACTTACTTCATAACCCTGTGATTGAGCAACATAAACTTCTTCTGCAAGCTCTCCATTTAAAAATGCTGATTTGACATCGAGTTGGTATACCGGCCATTGAAAGTGTGCACTTAGAGCAAGGAATGTTCTTACGGTTTCAAAGCGAGCAACCGGAGAGAAAGACTCATCGAAATTAACACCATCTTCTTGTGCATACCCCTTAGCTACTAAATGCGCTTTATGCTTCTGAACAGTACCATCAGACTGATATTTGGTGCAATATACCCATTTCAACCCAATAACATTCTTTTCTTTCGAAAGATCATCTAACTCCCAAGTATTATTTTTACATATGGATGCCATCTCCTCATTCATAGCCTCCTGCCAAACCTTACTTTCAACTGCTTCATCAAAATACACAGGATCTGAAGTGTATAAAGCAAAAATACTTGAGGCATAAATATCGGTTAAGGATCTAAACCTTTTGGGAGTATGATCATAAGCAGATATGGATGAAGAAGACTCCCTTGTGTTGCTATTGGGGGATGACGAGTTGCTGTCACCGGTAACAGGGCTGGATGGAGCTGAGTTTTGAACACCCAAAACAGGACTTGTTGGCACTAAATTTTCCACATCAGGTGCATCTTGTGTAACATCAAAATCTTCAACTTCAGTTGATTTACAACCTGCATTTGAAGAATTATTGGTTTCCAAAAACCAACTTTCTGATTCATTAAACTTCACGTCACGACTTATCAAAACTTTTCCTGGATTGTATAGCTTGTATGCTTTGGACTGATGATAATATCAAACAAAAATGCATTTCTTTGATTTAACGTCTAATTTAGTACGAGATCGAGACGTATCCAAAGCATATGCTACACATCCAAAAAATTTTCAAATGACCCACTTTTGGCATTCTTCCTTTCCAAGCTTCGTATGGGGTACGATTCATAACTGCTTTGGTCGGTGAAATGTTTAGGAGATAAACTGCAGTTGCCACTCCTTCTGCCCGAAACTTCTTAGGAAGACAATTCATAGCCATCATACTACGAGCCATCTCAAAAACTGTTCGATTTTTTCTTTCCACCACTCCATTTTGTTGCGGCGTGTGTGGCGATGATAGTTCCCTGTGAATGGCATGTTTCTCACAAAAAACGGAAAATTAGTTAGAAGTAAATTCACCGCCTCTATCTGTCCGAAGGGTTTTAATATTACAACCACTTTGATTTTCAACCATGTCCTTAAACTTATTAAAGCACTCAAATGTTTCAGATTTGTGCTTTAAGAAGTATACCCAACTCATTCGACTATAATCATCAATAAATAACAAGAAATATCTACTTCCACCCAAGGACTCAACACTCATTGGACCACAAACATCGGCATGGACTAGTTCAAGAGAAATAGATGCCCTCCAAGACTTGTTTATAGGAAATGAAGTTCTGTTTTGCTTCCCATAAACACAACTTTCACAAAATTCAAGTTCCTTTATACGAGGCAATCCAACAACCATATTTTTCTTGCTTAACAAATCCAACCCTTTCACGTTTAGATGCCCATATCATAGATGGCATAAGTTTGTTTCATTGTTTTCTTTAAGTACTAAAGCTTGACCCACTACTGCTGAAACATCAAGAGGAAACATTTTATTGTGTGTCATGTGGACAATGACTAAGGCTTTACCAGTTTTTTCATCATCTACAGAACATGCATTTTCAGCAAAAATAACCTTATATCCACTAGACATGAGTTGTCCAATACTCAACAGGTTATGGGCTAAGCTAGGCACATATTGCACATCATAAAGAAATTTAACATCACCTTGTATTGTTTTGATGACGATGGTACCTTTGCCTTCAACTTGCATTTTTTTGTTGTCTCCAAGTCGAACTTCACCTTTAACAGATTCATCTAGCTCCTTGAATAAAGACTTTCTTCCAGACATGTGGTTAGAGCACCCACTATCTAGAAACCAAACACCATCGTGAGCATCTAGACATTGTGAATGGGCCATGAACAGCCTGTTCTCTGTAAAATTTGCCTGCCGGTTATCTTTAGGCTTTTGTCTTTGCTGTTCATCTCTCTGTTTTACCCAACATTCTATGTATTTATGGCCAAATCTAGTGCAGTAACGACATTGAATAGAGCTTCTGAATTGTCGTTGGTCATCAAATTGACCACGACCTCTACCTCTTCCGCGAAACCTGCCTCGAAATTCTCCTTTATTCTGTCCACGACCACTTGAAAATCCTCCTCTACTCTGTCCATGACCACCTGAACATTCTACTTTTTCCTTAAATGAAGGCTCCTCTTTCACCTGAAAAGCTTTTTTCCTTTATCTTTTTAAAGGACCTGTTGAGACGATCTTCATGCGCTAATAAAGAACTCATTAATTCATCAAAAGAAAATGATGAGAGGTCCTTAGATTCCTCTATCGCAACAACAACATGATTGAAATCAGAAGTTAGACTCCTTAAACATTTACTTACAATTGTCTCATCGGTTACCATTTCACCATACGACTACATTTGATTCACTATTGCAGACACTTTAGCTAAATAATCTTGCACAGACTCTTTTTCTATCATAGCCAATGTTTCAAAATTACGACGAAGTGATTGAAGTTTCACCGTAATTACCTTTTAGTTGCCCAGATACTCCATTTTTAGAAGTTCCCATGCCTCATGTGCAGTTAGTGCTCCTGAAATTCGAGGAAAAGTTTCATCATCCAGTGCTGATTTGATGGAAAATAGTGCCTTGGCATCCCTCTTTAGATTCTCCATCAGTTGTAGGTTTGATTGGATGAGAAATAGTGCCTTGGCATCCCTCTTTCGATTGTCCATCAGTTGTAGGTTTGGTTGCTCTGGTTGGGTCTGGTTCTTCATAACCAATCTCCACCATTTCCCAAAGTTCCTGTGATTTGAGCATCTTGAGACTCCATAGATGATATATATCTCCTTTAAATATTGGAATAAGGGATTGAGATATTAACAAAGAGTTGTTGTTTCCTACCGTGGACTTCTCAATATCTTCTCTTGCCTGTAGAGAATGAAAAACATAGTATAAAAATGGACAGAACCAAAATTGTTGGAGAAATACTGGAGAAATATTTTCTTATATTTCATGTATTGAAAGAGAAGCCATTTTATAGGAAAACAAGACACAAAGAAACTGAAAATAGAAGAGCTAAAAAGGCAGGAAATAAAGTCTCCTGTAACTAAACAACATCAACACTCAAGAGTCACAAAAATAACTATCAAAACAGTAGAAAATTTAGGAACATTTGAAGCGTTAATTAACATATATATATATATATATATATATATATATATATATATATATATATATATATATATATATATATATATAGAGAGAGAGAGAGAGAGAGAGAGAGAGAGAGAGAGAGAGAGAGACCCAAGATCTTTTGTGAACAAGATGCTTGATGTGAACGGTGTGAAGCAATGAGTGCATGCAAAATCAACCTATTTTAAAATTAATAATTTTTTTAATTGCAGTTAAGGGTAGGAAGGTAATTAGCAAAACTTGGTTATTTTGTTTTTATATTTTATGTGTAACAGTTCTTGGAATTATGACTTCTCTCCTGCAATTTTACGTTGCAACATCTTGGTGTGAGACTTCTATTTTTCATGGGATTAAGTCAGTCATTCGTTATATTGTTCTTCCAATTCCAATTTTGTCATTTGGTTCATCTGATATCGATTCTTTCTGGCGGGTATATTGATGTTTGAGAGTATAAATTTTGATCTATTTGGTTTCTTCGGTACTCTGCGTGTGCCATCGCTCTGTTTTTTCTTCTTGTTGGTTTTTTTTTACAATTATCGAATCGATGCTTTCGTGAACAATCAATTGTTGTCTATTTCGAATTCCTTCACGTATTTGTATTATGTTTTTATTGTGTGTTTACGTTATCTATTTGATTGTTTATGTACTATATTGTCATATTGGAAATTGAATTTAGTCAATGAATTGAATGTTAGGATAGTGATCATGGTAGAAAGACATCCTATTCTCTCAGAAGTTTGATGCTCCCAATTGTCTTGCCATTTACACAAATATGTAGAAAAGTTTCTGTGATTTCTGTGTGTGAAGTGTGTATGTCGAGAGGCAGAAAAAACAGAGGGAAAAAAACACAGAAGTTTATAACTAACTTAATACATTCAACACACATTAATAATTACATAATCATTTCTCCCTTTTATAGACAATGAACCGGTGCCATGAACCATTGCAATGGTTCATGTGGTGGTTAATTTTGGAGGGAAATGAACTACCAATAACTACCTATGCTATCCGATTTATATATATTTACATACCGGTCCCATTTTCATAAATAATCTAATATACTAACTTATATAACTTAAAGTTTACTAACACTTATAAAGGAATTTCCAACATTCACCCCCTAAGTGTTATAAACTTTAACTTGAGTCTTCCATCTTGAGCTTCACACAATGATGACAAGGTCATCATCTTCTTCATTGCCATTATCTTCATTTGCTTCACTTCCCTTCTTCAATATCACATTAATCGTTCCATCTTCTTTCTTATTGATGCTTGTTCCTTCAACCACCTTCTTTTTGCCCTTTGTGTTCACATCTTTCATATCATCAATCTTGCATCCTCGTTCTACACAATCCTCAAAGTTTGGTTCATCTTGGCCAACTTCTCCCTTAGTTGTGCCCACAACATTCAAGTCACTTGAATGCTTCCATTGCCGTTTCTCGGTTTTCTTAATGAACTTGTAGTACTCTTGAGGGTGTACTAGGCATGCAACTTAGATTTCCTTTAACCCATTTTGGAAATCAATTGGAAAGCCTAAACCATTGGCTATTCCTCCCTATTTATCTTTTGATGTAACACATTCAAATCCTCCATTACTTTCAACAATTTTGTAAAGGTCAAACAAGCATATCTTTGCTCCAAACATTTTTAATGGCAAATTTAGCGTTGAACCGGTATACATGATACCAATCCAATGCTTTTTCAAAAGCTCTTTTAAAAACATCTTTGTGTGCCATAACAAAATGATTGTTATTTATCAAATCCATAAATTTGACAAATTCTTCAATGCTTTCAATCTTTAATGACACAACTTCCCAATCATCATCATCTTGATTTTCATGTGACTTGACATCATCAATTGAGTTGTCAATGTCTTCAAAGTATTTTGTAAGATAATCATCTTGCTTTTTTAAACCACTTTCTTCAACAAAACTACTCTCTTCTTTTTCAGGATCAAACACATGTGACACTTTTCAAGTAAGACCATCAAAATCAATTTCAAAGCCTTGCATGATTAGTTGCTTCATGCTAAGTAAATTGATGTTGATTTCCGGCACATACGATACATATGGTATTGCGTACTCATTGTGGGTTGTTTTCAATTTGATAACCCCAATACCATGTATGAAAAGTATGTTTGTTTCATGCTCTTTAGTGTCCACAATGAAACAACTCTTCAATTTGTCAAACAATTCTTTGTTCGGTGTCATGTGTTTAGAGATTTTAGAATTCACATACCACAAATTGTTCCAATTGGTGTCGTCCGATCCTTGTACTAAGTACTCTCCATCAAAGCATATACGTTCCTTATAACTTGAACATATGGTTTCAATGGTTCAACTTTCTGGTTTGGAGAGGAAGGGGTGTATTCCTCCTTTGATTCATTCACAGACGGATCATCACACTTTGGTTCAACCATCTTCTCTTTTCCCTTGATCGATCCATTTGATGTGCAGTCCCAAGCGAAATGTCCTCTGGTTCGACACTTATAGCTTCTTGATCGTCTCTCTTATCTCTCCAATTGCTCGATCCTTCGATCTTCTTCCCAGCGCTGCAAACGCAGCCTTCGATCCCTCATTCTGCGCAGTTTTTCTTTCATCCATGATCCACTTTCAACGTCTTCTTTCAGTCCCAATCAAAGCCTGCTCTGATACCAATTGTTAGGATAGTGATCATGGTAGAAAGGCATCCTATTCTCTCGGAAGTTTGATGCTCTCAATTCTCTTGCCATATCTCACAAATATGTAGAAAAGTTTCCGTGATTTTTGTGTGTGTAGTGTATGTCGAGAGGCAGAAAAAACAGAGGGAAAGAAAACACAGAAGTTTATAACTAACTTAATACATTCAACACACATTAAGAATTACATAATCATTTCTCCCTTTTATAGATAATGAACCAGTACCACGAACCATTGCAATGGTTCATGTGGTGGTTAATTTTGGAGGGAAATTAACTGCCAATAACTACCTATGCTATCCGGTTTATATATATTTACATACCGGTCCCATTTTCATAAATAATCAAATATACTAACTTATATAACTTAAAGTTTACTAACACTTATAAAGAAATTTCCAACATTGAATCTTATGCAGCTTATGATCATGTTACAGTAGTTATTTTAAGCATAGCTCACATATGTCCACAACTAAAGCAAGATGTGCAGCCTATGTAGTATCTAATTTGCTTAAAGAACTACTTGTGACCTATATGCACATGAAACAATACCCTACATCTGATGTGTACTTGCATTTCCCTCTACTGGTTCTGAAATAAACAATCAATTTTGTGAATTTGAAAATGTCTTTTTATTGGTCTGTCAAATTTTGA
Organism: Centrapalus pauciflorus; assembly: GCA_020465985.1. NCBI lineage: Eukaryota > Viridiplantae > Streptophyta > Magnoliopsida > Asterales > Asteraceae > Centrapalus > Centrapalus pauciflorus. The sequence goes on from JAANYP010000996.1 coordinate 231,202, forward strand.
GCTCTTGTTGTTTAATGTATCAACAAGCAAACTGTAAATTTTCGTACATGTATCTTATTATAATGCAAACAAACACATCAATAAGATCAAGTGTGATCTTGTTTTATTTAGTCAATGTATTGAATCTTATGTATATTAATGATGCAAAGAATCCAATAAACGATTATTTCTATAATATTCATAATTTCCTTCCCTTGGCTGCAAATTCAAGTAATTGCATAGTTTTTATTCAGTTTCCAACTACAGAAGCATGTTATGGTCTACTGCCCTTTTCATCAACTTGCACTATTATATATAAAATTATACACATTAACACCATGGTTAGAACACTTGCCACATCTACATTTCTATTCTATTGCTATCTTTTTCAGGAATGGTATCAATTCTTATGTTAATGAACAATGATGATAGTAATCACATTTAGATCATATTTCCACAAATTTATTTCCATCTTCAAGGGTAGGAGTTGCGGCATATTTTAATGAAAAATAAACAACAATGTCATTAGATAGGTTATAGGTCTTGTTGTATTATTTTAAAATTCCAACAACAGAATAATGTATTAACCTCACTTATGTTCATGTTACAGTAGTAATTGTCAATTATCAGAATAACGTCAACAATTAAAGAACCTCTTGCAGCCTATGTAGTATCTAATTTACTTAAAGAACTACTTCTAACCTATATGCATATGAAACAATACCATGCATCTGATGATATACTTGCATTTGCCTCCACTAGTTCTGAAATAAACAAACAATTTTGTCGTTTAACTTTGTTTGGGATTCAATATAAGTTGTTAAATGTGCAGGTTTATCATTTTTGCATTCCCTACCTATGGGCTGCAATGACTTTGATTCTGGTAATATTCGTTTGTTAGACTTCAAATTTGTACGTTTCTTGAGTATCGTCACGAGCATTATGTTGCAATGATGTTGTAGCTAATTTATAGCTATTATTCTATTCTTCATATTTTAATCACACATTTGTTGGTACACCCTGTGTGACGATAGCAGTCTAAGTAGTATTAGCATTTTGTGTAAGTCATGTAAAAAATTATTGAATATTAACAAGTGTTTGATATATGTTTTTATATATGTTTGATAGTTATTGGGGTGGCCGAACGAAAGAACAGGACGTTGATAGAGGAGGAGCTGCCAAGGGGTGATGATGATGACGACAATGATCCCAGTGCACAAAAAGATAATGAGCCAGTAGATTTTTCTGCTGGTCAGCATGCTGAGGTTCAGGGGGAGCCGAGCCAGTCGGGAGCTGCAGGAGGTGAGGCTAGTTCCTCAAAAGTCACAGAGTCTGAGATACATGAAATGATTGAAGCGTTAATGGATATCGATGAAGACCCTCTAGACTTTGGTTTTGATTACGAGGACGAAATGGAAGAGTTAGAAGAAGGAGAATTTGTGCCTGAGGACGTAACCGATTGGAAGTCTGATGACGAGGTTTATGTTGATGAAGATGACGAAGCAAATGAAATCATTGTTCAACAAAACCTTATCACAGATACAGATGTGACAGAAGGAAATAATGTGATTAACATAGAAGTAGTCAAAGCGGCTTTAAATGTTCATTCATCAAGTGAAGTGCCTGCCAGAGAGCTTACGAACGAAGAAAAAAGAAAATTGTGGTTCAGGGCAGAGCAAAAGGAGTTGGAGCTGAAAAAGAAGATGCGTGTGCCGGGTGCTGGAGAGCTATCAGGAAACATTTTGAGCTGGTTCTTTGATAGAGAATTGCAGCTATTCATTATCAAACGTAAAGATGGTCTCCAGTATCTCAGAAGAACTCTGAAAGTCTTCAATTCCTTGCCAAAGATTGAAATAAAAGCGTTAGCATGGAAGGAGCTTATCAACATCGGCGACGACCCTTATGCTGAAATAATCACGAAGATCATCAGAAAAGAAGGGAGGTCTAGGAAGTTCGAGCGGCTCAATCCAAGGGTAGGTAAACTAGTAATAGACAATACTCGAATTGACCCTCTAACTGGTCGTCCGTGGATGAAAATTCAATACAAACCAGTTAGATGTCTGAAGAAGGTTCCTCTCAAGCCAATGCCACAGGACGTCATGAAGAATCTCAATTGGTGGTATGTGGAAAGTGAGACAGGAGAAGCAGTGATGGAGGACTTAGAAGAAAAAGTAATTCTTAGAGTCAACGATCCGCTACACCTAGTGAACCTTTCCAAAGATGACCTGCAAGTGCTTCACGCTCATAAAATCTCAAGCGACGCACATATGGAAGGTGAGGCTAGAAAATATCAAAATGTAGTTAAACTATGTATTGAGCAAGGTTTGTATGCTGGCAGCAGTTTAAATAAACAAAGCTCTTAAACAACATGTAAATAATTAGAAGCTATCGTCAAGGGGGAGTCTGTTGGTACACCCTGTGTGACGATAGCAGTCTAAGTAGTATTAGCATTTTGTGTAGGTCATGTTAAAAAATATTGAATATTAACAAGTGTTTGATATTTGTTTTTATATATGTTTGATAGTTATTGGTTGTATGTTTGAACTTGATGTAATGTATTACAAGAAGTTCAAACATAAAGTTCAAAGATAAATTCAAACATAAGTTAAGTTAAAACATAAGTTCAAATATAGGTTTAATATGTGAAAGTCGAATTTAGAGTAAATTCGAATTCACAAGTAAATAGCATTCGAATTTATGGCAGATTCGAATGTGAATGGCAGATTCGAATGTGAATTATAGGGTAGATTCGAGAGTGTCAAGGGGACAAACTCGAATGGACCTTGGGCCTGATTCGAGTTTGGCCCAAGGCAAACTCGAATGAGCCTCTATAATTAGGGATTAACTCGAATCATTAAGGGACTTTTGCAGAATTCGTGTGAGATTAAGCAAAAGGGCGATCTCGAGTTTATCAGTATTGTGAGTGTTATTTCGGAGAGAATCATCTCGTAGGTGCGTTCGTCGTCGTCCGTACAACGTTGTGATAGTCTCCGTGTTCCGTGTGAGAGTTGTATCCGTCAAGCCGTTAACGAGGATTCCGCACTCGTTGACGGTATCGCGTCTAGATAGATCTGTGTAGTGCAAGACCTTACAAGTGGTATCAAAGCCTAAGGGGTGTTCTTTGTGTTCTTCGTGTTCATAGAGATACATCCTAGGTTTCTTGACGCTTTTGGACGGTTAATCACAAATTTTTGAGGTTTTCGAGTTTAGCAAATTTGGTTTCAGGAAATACTTTGTTATTTTTAACCTTTGTAATCGAAATTAATATTTTTACTCGCAAAAATATTGATTAAATCTGAAAAACGTTAAAAATTCGAGGTGTTAGCCGTCTCTCGAGTTTGCGGCGCTCGAATTTGTTATGGAGTAATTAGGGTTTTGCTCATCTTCGAGTTTGATCAAAAATACGCTCCTTTCGAGTTTCATATAAGGGTTTTCGAGTTTTGAGGTTTCGAATTTATCTAAGATTCGACTTTGCATTAAAGTCGAATAGGGGGGGATTCGAGTTTCTCTTGTATTCGAGTTTGAGTAGGGCTCGAGTTTACCTGTTTGGAGACCTTCGAATTTGTCATATATTTCGACTTTAATTGGACTTAAATACTTAATTCGAACTTTGAAACAATGTCAAATCTACAACGGTTTCTTGAAATGGATCTCGAGGTCGGAAAAGCAAATACTCCGCCAAAATTGATGAAGCTTGAAGACTATTATTGGTGGAAAGATCGGTTTGCCGACTTTGTGCGATTCAACGATATGCGTATGTGGATCTGTATCGACGAGGGATACATTCCACCGACAGCTGAGATAGAGGGACGACAAAAGGTTGTCACGTATTCTAAAATGAAGGACGATGACAAAAAACTGTTTGAAGCAGAGAACCGCGCATACGCTATTATACGAATGACGTTACCTCAGGACATACTGCACACTTTCCGAAATCAAAAGACATCAAAAGAGCTATGGGAGTCTTTGGAGAAGAGGTGTGAGGGTAACCCGAAGGTTCGGAGGAAGTGTATGGAGATGCTTAGACAACAGTTTGCGATCTTCAAGGCATTAAAGGATGAGAAGTTGGACGACACCATCACGCGTTTCCTTCATCTGCTGACTGAGCTAGAAAGTCATGATATTGAGTATAGCGACACTGAAAAGAATAATAAGCTTCTGGATGCCTTACCAGCCAAATGGGCGATGTACGTGGCCATGATTAAGCTTGATGAGGATAAATACTATACTCAATCTCTGGAGGATGTGGTGGGAACGCTGCGGGCGTATCATTTTGAGTTACTGAAGGCAGAAACGGATTATGAACAAGTCCAAAATCCAGCCATGTATTTTGGAAAATCAAAACCTTCAGTGGCAGCTGAAATGGAGACAACTACAGCCTTTTTTACGGGAGAAATGGCGTCACCAGCTGAGCCAGAAGACACACAAAGTAGAGCTTTCTTAAGGTTTAGTAGACCAGAAGAACAGCAACATCAGGCTACACCGGCATCAACATCTCAGGGCTATTCTAAGATGCCTATGAGCGCTAAATCGGCTGAAGACCATCTTAATCTGTTGGCTTCATTTGTGGCCGCATATGGAAACTGCGTTCAGGGTAAAATCAACGATCCTGCTCTCTGGGATGAGGATTACGATCAGGTAGACCCTGATGACCTTGAGGAGATGGATCTCAAATGGCAACTGGCCATGGTAACCCAACGGGTTAAGCGATTCATTAAATGGACAGGAAGAAATCTGAATATGAATAACAAAGGGATTGGCTTTGATAAGTCCAAGGTCAAATGCTACAACTGTCAAGGCTTAGGACACTTCGCCAGAAAGTGTCAGAGACCGAAGGTAGAAAATTACCAAGGGCAGAATCAGAATCATGGACAGTATCAGAACCAATCACAATAGCGATATCTTCCGAGTACATCAACCAGTCAAGCCAACGTAGCTGGTCTGTTATCTAACGTCTCATCAGACAGACAGCTGGACGGTACTTATGACTGGAATACACATCCCGAAACGAATGCTAGAGCCTTTATGGCTGAAGTGACTGAGAGTGGTTGTGAAGGAGCATAGCAGAGCACTGGGGACAGCAATCAACAAGAAAGCAGTCCGATATGGGTGGAGAAGTCGGATGATCAGACAATTTTGGAGTTTGCTGCTCAGATGGCCAACGTCGAATCAGATCATGCAAAGGTAAGTCTGAAATTCTCTCTTTTCCATGAATTGTGTGTTTTATGTGCTACATCTAACGATAGGTTAAATTTAGTGCTAGAATCACATCATAATATCTCTGCTCAAAATGAATCTTTAAAATTAGATAATGCTAGCCTGATAGATATAAAGCAAGATCTTAGGGATAAGCTTAAGGCCGATGCACAAGACGTTATAGTTCTCAAAGGACAAACTGAGCGAACAGTGCGTTAGGTTAGAACTCATGTATGAACATGTCGAGGCATTAACCAAGGAGCTGAAAACCAAAGACATAGAGCTAGCTGAGTCTAAGGTGAAGGTAGCTGAGGCAAGTAGTAAGCTAGAGAAGTTTAGGAACTCAAGTCTTAACCTAGGGAAAATTTTAGATGCTCAACGCCAATCTAAAAAGCCTGTAGGTCTAGGATTTCATGAGATTCCTCCACCATTTAATGACAACTATGTGCCTCAACCTCAGGAGAAAACTGAAAAATCAGTAGACTTAGAGGAAATACCTGAACCTGTTGGTACATCCTGTGTGACGATAGCAGTCTAAGTGATCTAACATTGTGATTTAGCAAGTATTAGATATATATGTTTATGTGTGGTTGATAATTATTATTGTTTGTGTGTTTGAACTTGATGTAACGTATTACAAGAAGTTCAAACATAAAGATCAAAGATAAAATCAATCATAAGCTAAAAACATAAGTTTTAATACTAAGTTGAGTATGTAAAATATTAGATTCGAATTATATAAGGTTTGACATTCGAATCTGTGATAGATTCGAATGTAGTCCTAGATTCGAATATAGGCAGATTCGAGAGTGTCAGTGAGGACAAACTCGAATGGGCCTTGGGCCGGATTCGAGTTTGGCCCATAACAGAGTCGAATCAGCCTCTATAATTAGGGATAGATTCGATTAATGATGAGACTTTTTGCAGAATTCGAGAGTGATTAAGCAAAAGGCGATTTCGAGTTTATCATCAGTGTTAGTGCCGTTTCGGAGAGAATCAGATCGTAGGATCGTTCGTGTGTCGTTCGTTCAGCTTCTGATAGTCTCCGTGTTTCTGATTGAGAGTTGTTTCCGTCTACCCGTTAACGAGGATTCCGCACTCGTTCACGGTTCCGCATCTAGATAGATCTCGTAGTGGTAGACCTTACAAGTGGTATCAGAGCTACTGCGAGTCAAACACAGGCTTCAAGGCCTTCTACAAGCCAACAGCCAGAAGTACAAGAGGCCGGACCTTCGAATGTCCCAAGTGAAACTGATCAGCTGTGCCAGACTCTATATGAAATTTGGGAAGCAGGACCTAACGCCAATGAAGAAATATCTGCAGCGTTGGTGGGAGAATTACTTGAGCCTCCAGAGGGAGAAGAAGATGTGCTGAGAGATGTTGATGAATATGTGCCAGAGCAGACTGGTAATGATGAGTCATCATCTGCCACTGAATCAGAAGAGATGGAGGAGATAGAAGTTGAAGCTCCAGCGTCAGTGTCTACAGAACCTCATGTTCAAATTGGAACTTATGGATCACCGTTGGTAGTAAATGACGAAGCTTCGAGGAGGGGAGTATCAAGAGAGTCTGATGACTCCGATTTTGAAGAAGAGGAGGTTGCACCTTTAGTGACGAGGCAACGGGCCAAGCGTCATAGATTTATGCAAGGATCATCTTCAGCATCGGCAGAACAACCAGAAACTCCTCAAACTCAAACTCCTCAATCTCAAAAACCTCAAACCACCATTCCACCACCACCAACTCAAGATGAACCGTATATCCCATCGCCAATCATTCCAACTCCACTTCAATCCATCCCATCAACCTCGACCACCTACGCCGACAACCAAAGGTTTCTGCAGCTTAAAGCTCGCGTTGACTTCCAAAATGTCCAAATCTTAAGCCTAACTAAGGCAATCGGTGAAATTCAGGCTCATAATGCAAATCTTGATAAGGAGAATGCTGATTTGAAAAGGATTGTGGAAAACGTTCAGGGAGAGAACGTAGAGCTAAAGACTTTTGGCTGCGATCAGGCAGCTGAGATAAGGTCGATGCGCTCCCTAATTGAGCAGTTAATGAAAAATTTACAGGCTCAGGGGGAGACGTCGTGCCGTGATCAAGAAGTACAGAGGCCGAGTGATGATGATGAAGAAGATAACCAAGGCAATGATCCCAGCTCTCAAAGACAGGATGAGCCAGTAGATTTTTCTGCTGCTAATGCTGCTCAATCTCAGGGGGAGCCAAGTCAAGCAGGCGGAGAAGTAGGAGAAGCGAGTTCATCTAAGCCTACGGATTTTGAGATTAGTGAGATGATTGATGCTCTCATGGATCTTGATGACGATCCGATGGAATTGGGTTTTGATTTTGAAGATGAAATGGAAGAGCTGGAAGAGGGTGAGTTTGTGCCTGAAGATATTGTTGACTGGAGATCAGATGATGAGGTGTGTGCTGATGAGGACGATGAAGCTGATGAGATCATCGTGCAGCAAAATCCTATCACTGATACATATGTGATAGAAGAAGATGATATTGTTAACATAGAAGTGGTGAATGCTGCGTTAAATGTTGAGCCATCAGTAGAGGAACCTGCCAAAGAACTAACGAATGAAGAGAAAAGAAAGTTGTGGTTCAGAGCTGAACAGAAAGAATTAGAGATGAAAAAGAATATGAGGGTGCCAGGGACTGGAAAGCTATCAGGAAGCATATTAAGCTGGTTCTTTGATCGAGAACTGCAGCTATTCATAATTAAGAGAAAAGACGGGCTCCAGTACCTGAGGCGAACTCTGAAAGCATTCAATTCACTGCAAAAGATTGAGATCAAGGCGTTAGCATGGAAAGATCTGATTAATATTGGCAATGATCCCTACGCAGATGAAATTGCAAGAATCATAAGGAAAGAGGGAAGATCAAGGAAGTTTGAACGCCTGAATCCAAGGATAGGAAGAAGAGTAGAGGATCCTTCTAGAATTGATCCTCTAACTGGGCGTCCTTGGATGAAGATTCAGTACAAACCAGTAAGGTGTCTAAGGAAGGTGCCGCTCAAGCCTATGCCACAGAATGTCATGAAAAATCTGAATTGGTGGTATGTTGAGAGTGAGACTGGAGAAGCGGTGATGGAAGATTTTGAAGAAAAGGTTATTCTTAGAATCTATGATCCTCTTCATCTGGTAAACCTTTCTCGAGATGATCTTCAAATTTTGCATACTCATAAGATTTCGAGTGACACTCATATGGATGGTGAGGCTAGGAAATATGAGAATGTAGTTAAGGTGTGTATTAAAAAGGTTTGTATACTGGAAGTAGCTTGAATAAATAATAAACAAAGTTCTTAATCAAATGTGTGAATTGTTAGAAGCTATCGTCAAGGGAGAGTCTGTTGGTTCATCCTGTGTAACGATAGCAGTCTAAGTGATCTAACATTGTGATTTAGCAAGTATTAGATATATATGTCTATTTGTGGTTGATAATTATTATTGTTTGTGTGTTTGAACTTGATGTAACGTATTACAAGAAGTTCAAACATAAAGATCAAAGATAAAATCAATCATAAGGTAAAAACATAAGTTTCAATACTAAGTTGAGTATGTGAAATATTAGATTCGAATTATATAAGGTTTGACATTCGAATCTGTGATAGATTCGAATGTAGTCCTAGATTCGAATATTGGCAGATTCGAGAGTGTCAGTGAGGACAAAATCGAATGGGCCTTGGGCCGGATTCGAGTTTGGCCCATAACAGACTCGAATCAGCCTCTATAATTAGGGATAGATTCGATTAATTATGAGACTTTTTGCAGAATTCAAGAGTGATTAAGCAAAAGGCGATTTCGAGTTTATCATCAGTATTAGTGCCATTTCGGAGAGAATCAGTTCGTAGGATCGTTCTTGTGTCGTTCGTTCAGCTTCTGACAGTCTCCGTGTTTCTGATTGAGTGTTGTTTCCGTCTACCCGTTAACGAGGATTCCGCACTCATTGACGGTTCCGCGTCTAGAGAGATCTCGTAGTGGTAGACCTTACAGAACAGTGTCTGAGCCTGTAACGGAAAACACACCTAAGGTGACTGATACAAATGTCAAGATTAAGAAAGTCAAATTTGTGTCTTCCTCTAGTGAAACACCTGTAGGAAAACATAAAATTGATTTTAATGATCAGGATGATGAACCAGTCACTATAGATGCACAAAAAGAACCAGACACTAGTGAGACACCTAAGTCAAAGGGCACACACAAGAAGTCTATTGACAAGATGTCTTGCTTTAGATGTCACGAAAGGGGGCATGTTGCTTCTAACTGTCCGCATATGAAAGTTGACATTACACCTAAGACAGGGAAGCCAGAACAAGCTAAGCCTTCAACAAGTGTGGCGAGCACTAGTAGTTCTCAGAGTACTGAGAAAACTGTGCAGGCTACACCAAAACAAGCTGTGAAACAATTACCGGTGAAAGGTGGACCAAAAGAAGTGATTAGGACTAATTCACCGAATCGAGTCATTAATCAATCTAGGTCTGGACCACAACAACAATATAGGAGCACAACACCTAGCAGAGCATACACTCCGGTTAGGTCACACACTCCTGTTAGACATCACACACCGGGTAGAGCTCAGGGATATCAATCTGAAATGCAATATAATCGTAATTATTCAAGAGCTCCACAACAAATGCCTACTCAAAGGCAAAGAGCGAACTTAAATCACTCAGCACCACAACAAACTCCAGTTCAACGACCCAAGTCACCTGAAAGGCGAGATGGGTATTTGAAAGAGTTTAAGTATGTGGACGAGAATGGTATAACCAAGTCAGTTATGGCTTGGGTTCCCCGTGATAACTAACCTATTTTCTTTCATGTGCAGGAGATAACCACAGGTCTAAACAACAAATGGTTCGTCGACAGTGGGTGCTCCAGGCACATGACAGGGGAAAGAAGTCTACTTACAGACTTCACGGGAGGGAATCGGGGATTTGTATCATTCGCGGGCAATAAGGGAGGAACCATCACGGGTACTGGAGTGGTCACTAATGGGACGATTACATTGGATGAAGTTTATCACGTTGATAAACTGGTTCATAATCTCATTAGTGTATCTCAAATCTGTGATAAGAAGAATTTAGTGCTGTTCACTGATAGTGAGGCGTTGGTGCTAAAACCGAGTTTCAAGATACCTGAAGCCTGGATTCTGATGAGGGCTCCAAGGAAGAACGACTAGTATATGCTCGACATGAACAAGCCTGAATCTTCGATGGGTCCAATCTGTCTGTTATCTAAAGCTTCAGAGACTGAGTCGGTTCTATGACACAGACGCATGGCACACTTGCACCTAAGAAAGATGAGTTATATAACGAAAAATGGATTGGTGCAAGGTGTTCCTATGAAGAGTTTTCAGGTCGAGGATAAGTGCTTACCATGCAAGAAGGTCAAACAACACAAGAAGGCACATAAGTCCAAGACTCAGAACTCTATCGCTGCCACATTCGATTTGTTGCATATGAACCTCTTCGGATCAATCAACAAAAGGAGTATAGGTGGTAGTTGGTATTGTTTAGTTATCACTGACGATTACTCACGATTTTCTTGGGTTTTCTTTCTAGGTACAAAGGACGAGACGGTTTCCAAGCTCATCGGGTTCTTAGACCAAGTGGAAAATTCCTATGGAACAAGGGTTAAACCGCTTCGTAGTGATAATGGAACTGAATTTAAAAACACTGTAATTGGTGTATATTGCCTATGAAAGGGCATAATGCATCAATTTAGTGCACCCTATGAGCCACAACAAAATGGGGTGGCCGAACGAAAGAACAGGACATTGATTGAGGCTGCAAGGACTATACTTTCGGATTCAAAGCTTCCTACCATGTTTTGGGACATTGATAGAGGAGGAGCTGCCAAGGGGTGATGATGATGACGGCAATGATCCCAGTCAAATCTTTGAACAAAACCTGTTATGAAATTTTGAATAAACAGCCACCTAATTTAACTGGCTTCGAACCTTTTGGGGTACCATGTACTTTATTGCGAACAAAACATCAACCTAAGTTTGGTGAAAAGGCTGACGAAGGATACTTCCTAGGTTATGTGCCGAACTCACCAAACAAACGGGTTTATAACAAAACTAACGGTACAGTAGAGATTGTGTATAACATTGAAGTTACTAGTTATACACATGAACCCCAAACAGGTCCGGAATGGATATTTGACTATGATAAATTGTTTGAGTCATTTAACATTCCTATGGATGAAAATGCAGGTAACATCGAAAAGGACATGGCGACGTTGAATCTGAATGACGAAGGTCATACCTTTCCGAGGACCACTTTTCAATCCACATCCAGCCTACTTCAACTGAAGATGGATCTCCAGAAGTCACTGATTCAGAAGCACCTTCAACTGAGAATCAAACTCAGACAACTAATTCCAACTCTGAGGAAACTGTCCACGAGGAGGAAAATGTGGAATCTGAGGTTGTTCCCCCATTAGGTGAAATAGGATCAAATTTAGGAGATAATCTGAGAGTTGACGAGATAGAGACATCTCGGATCAACAAGAACCATCCTATAGAAAGCATCATAGGAAATCCTAATGAGGGTGTGAGGACTAGGAGTAGTTTAAATAAGAACACTGTGTTGTTGTCGATGATAAATGACTCCGAGGCCTTTCACACCTGCCTCTATTCTTGTTTCATCTCGCAAGTAGACCCGAAAAACGTGCAAATTGCACTAAAGGATAACTCCTGGGTTGAAGAGATGCAGGAAGAACTCTCTCAATTTAGGAAACTAGAAGTGTGGGAGTTAGTTCCATTACCTCGAGGGGAAATAGCAATAGGAACCAAATGGGTTTTTAAGTGCAAAAGAGACGATCGGGGTATAGTCACTCGCAACAAGGCTAGGTTAGTTTTAAAGGGTTTCAACCAAGAGGAGGGAATCGATTACAATGAGGTGTTCGCACCAGTAGCAAGGTTGGAAGCAATTCATTTGTTTCTGGCTTTTGCTTCCTTCAAGGGCTTTAAGGTATATCAGCTAGACGTTAAGAGTGCATTCCTCTATGGGAAAGTGAAGGAACTAGTGTATGTAGAACAACCGCCCGGGTTTACAGATCCGAAATATCCAGACAGAGTATATCAATTAGATAAGGCTCTGTATGGATTGCATCAAGCACCGAGGGCGTGGTACGAGACTCTGTCCAACCATCTGTTAGAAAATGGGTTAGAAAGAGGTAGGATAGATAGTACGTTGTTCGTAAAGAGAAAGGAAGAACACTTCATCTTGGTACAAGTGTACGTCGATGATATCATCTTTGGATCATCAGACGAGCAAATGTGCAAGGATTTTGAGAAGGTGATGAAGTCAAAATTCGAGATGAGTGCGATGGGTGAGTTGAATTTCTTTTTGGGTCTGCAAGTTGACCAGAAGAAGGAAGGGATGTTTATCCATCAGAGGAAGTATGTCTACGACATATTGGAGCGCTTCGGGATGGAAGGGACTAAATTGACAGCTCATTTCAGCATGCCGATTCAAGTGAATCACAATCTCGGACCGGGTACTGAAAGTGATACCGATGTGGATCCGACGTTATATCGGGCCATGATTGGATCACTTATGTATTTAACTGCTTCAAGACCTGACATTATGTTTGTTGTGTGTATTTGTGCTAGGTTTCACGCTAATCCGAAAGAGATGCACATGAAAGCTGTGAAGCGGATTCTACGATACCTCAAGTCGAAACCGAAGCTGGGACTTTGGTATCACGCGGAGGGAGATCTGGAATTGCAGGCATTCACGGATTCAGACTACGGAGGATGCAGCTTGACGCGCAAGTCAACAACTGGAGGTTGTCAGTTCCTTGGGGGGAGACTGGTTTCCTGGCAATGCAAGAAACAGACGTCGGTAGCCGTGTCAACGTGCGAGGCCGAGTATGTTGCTGCTGGTAGTTGTTGTTCACAGGTTTTGTGGATACAACAACAATTGCGGGATTACGGTTTGGCTTACACTCAAACTCCAATTAGGATAGATAACCAATCTACAATTGCCATAACAAATAATCCAGTTAAACACAGTAAAACAAAGCACATAGACATAAGACATCATTTTATACGTGATTGTGCTGAAAAGAACTTAATCAAGCTGGTAAAAGTGGCAGCAGATGATAATAATGCTGATTTATTTACCAAAGCCTTTGATAAGTCACGGTTTGAATATTTGATTCAACTAAATGGAATGCGCAACCCAGAGTAAATTGACCTTAGTAGAAGTTTTATTTCATTTTATAGAAGTAGTCTTTCTTTCTTTTTATAGTAAGTTCTATTTTTAGTACGTTAGTAGTTTATGTTATTTCTTGCTATTCTTATGAAAAACAAAAGAAAAATAGAGAGAAAACCATAAAAAATTCAAAAAAAGAGAATATCAGAAAAAGAGTGAAGTCTTAGATGCATAGGTTCAAAGTGACGAAAATTAGCACAGTCGTTACAAACTCTAAGTGTTTAGGCTTTCACACATAATGCACCTAAAATTCTAAGTGTTGTACATTATCTAGTTTGATATGTTGGTAGGCATAATACATATAGGGAGTCTCAAGGCTAATAAAATATTCAAGAAAAAGTCAAACGTGTCACTAACTTAGATGTATGACCAACTGGTCTTAATTTTTATGTTAGAGACATACAGATATTGATTCTAAATGAGGTATGCAAACCTTCTGGGGATGTATAGCAACATCATATACATCTTAAAATGGAAATCATAGAAAAATCATACTGAATTGAGAGTCAAAACAAGTAACTCTGTTGTACGTAAGTACAGACCTGTTGCCTCTGTTTTGATTCGGGTTAGCAAGATAAGTTGCTTTGTTGTACGTCGGTACAGACATGTCACCGCTGTCTTACTAGCTTTAAAAATAAACCTTAAGACAAACTAAGACACTTTGTTGTATGTAAATACAGACCTGTGTCCGATGTTTGCCTTTTAAGGAAAGTTTGGAATACCAAAAAGTTAGAATCATTGTGTGTATGCCTTGATCATAAAAGTATGTCAATGTCTGAGTCACGTAAGATAATTTCATGATAAATAAAAAGGCCAAGGGATATTCCGAAATGTAACATGTTTAAAGGGGAAATAATACCAACAATCGGCTAGAAATGTATGTCACGCCAAACAATCAAGAGGGATAAAAAATTCCTAAGTGTGAAAGTTTAAATACTGAAAGTGCGTATTTGACACCGCTATCTGATTGAACCTTTCTTTGACTATACTCATCAAAAATATTCTGTTAAGTCTTAGTATAGGTGGTAAATTTTAAATAAAGTAGATTAGTCTAAAGTTTATTTTTTGTTCAAAATTTTAACTTTAATTTATTTTAATTTTATTTTCTATTTTTTTTATTTTTAGTTTAGCTTATTTTATTTTATTTTTACTTAAAAAAAGGTCAAAATTACTGAGGGTGCATTCCAAGTTGAATAAAATAAACATTGCGTGAAAATCTTGTGCTTAGGGTAAAAGATTTGGCATAGTTTATTCCGTTACTCGAAAAGGTTGAAAAAGTTGAATTTATTTCAAAAATTTTCGAAATTTTCAAAAGCTTCAGATTGAATTCGAGTCTAAGCTGTGAAGACCTCCCCTTCCGGGTCAGTCCTCAGAGTCTAGGTCCCACAAATAGCAATACGATATCAACCATACTAAGATAGGGTAATTAAATTGCGGAATAATAAAATTACATGTACATACAAGATTAGGATTAAGTTTACATATTTCAAAATAAAGTTGTAAAAGGGTAACATCTAATCTAATCGTAATATCACACATTACATCAAATCTACCCAGAACCACCACAATTGTTGTCTTCCAATCAGTACCAGAAATATTTGTTGAGTAGTGGTCTAAGAAAGCTTCAAAACTTGGATCTTGAATGACCTAAGTACTAGGTCCTGCAGGTGATTTTCCTTTGGCTTTTCCTGTAAAATATTAAAGCAACATCTGTAAGCAACGCTTAGTGAGTTTATAGATTTTCAATATCAACATGCGTGTCAAGCGGAGTCATTAGTCTTAGCGTGATATGTCTTGGCTGCCGCTACAGCCCTCATGATTGAGATATAGAATCATAGAATCGGATGATGTTCAAGCCACACTCACGCTTAAATCGTGGGGATCAGCCACATACTGGGCTAGCTACCAGTAAGTCAATATGGCGGAACATCGGAGGTCATTACCAAGTTAATAAGAACTGGTGAAATAGCCGGGTCTAGAACAATAGACCATAAGGGCTAGTCAAGCTGAATCAATCTGTCAAAGGTCTGGTCAATAATGGAAGCATATGTCTTAGAAGTCATGATAGCAATGAATCATAAGGCAAAGTCTGAAGCAATATTAAATGCAATATGAAAAGATAATCAAATAGCTATCATGATTCACTGGGCAACACCCATCCATGGTGTGCACAGGTCTCAATCCAGCTGATAAATGAATGTCAATAAATATAACAGTAGCAATATATCTCAACCGGATCTACGCATGTTCAATCTGAATATCTATAACTCACAGGTCTGGGTCTTGGTCAAACAGATATATGAATCTGCCACCTGAGTTATCTTAGGATTTTGTAAATCTGTAATCTGTCAATTCAAATCTTTGACCCGCTTTAAATCTTTAAATCTTTATATCTGTGTTCAGAATTTCACTGAACCTGTCCAGAATTATATAATATAATCTCATGTCAATATCATCATCATTATCATGGAATTTCATCATCTTTTGGTCTTTAAATCTTTAATTTTATCTGATTCTGATAACTGATAATTTCACAAATCATTCTTTGTCTCAATATTTCTCAAAAGTCCGCTTTTTATATATTTAACAATATATATAATCATTCATTTAGTTGAAATATCAAATACATAAAATTGGGTTTTCGGATCATAAATTTCGGATCAGCCCGGATTGGGATCCGGATTCGGATCTAACCGAAATGAGCATCCAAATCCGAAATAAAAATCGAATTCGGACCAAATCATCCGAAACAGTCCATCCGAAACAGTCCATCCGAATTAGTACCATCCGAACTCGGGTCATCCGAGTTCGGACCATCACTTAACAAAACAATAATCTTATTATCCGAAGTATGGGAACCGAAGTGGTGCATCATCCGAATTCGAACATATCCGAATTCGGATCCTTCATGTTCATAAATTTCCAGATTTTGTTCTTCATGTTCATACTTATACTCATACGAATTTTCACATAAAATTCGCAAAACTTATTTATATTAACATGCAACGTTTTATTTTGTTGTATTATCATTATTTGAGTGTTTTTATATAATCTTTTTAATCAAAAACATCTTAATTTAGTCAAGATCATCCAAAAACTCATAATTTTCTCAAGAACACTTTATTATAAAAATTCATATTTTCTTGCTTATTTTTGATAATCTGATCTCATATTTTTGTTTTTATTACATCTATTATCATTAATTCATCATAATCTACTAAGATCTAACACATGCAACCTTAAATTCATGTTTTTACATCTTTGGTTTCGGGTTTTATCAAAACCGAACCAAACCTTTTAAAAAATCTTACTAATATAACTCAAAATTACCTCAAATCTTGTAGATTCCAATTGTTTGATGATAATTGTAACTCCTTCTTGGCTTTAATCTTCAATTTAATGCCGATTTTATGGAACTTTTGATGGATTTGTGAGAAATCCGTAGGTTTTAGAGAGAAGTTAGAGAGAGAGAGTTAATTGTAACAATGATCTTAAATGATCATCATTTAGTTTATATACTTCATTTGCATTTAACCCACTTAACTTTTTGTATAATACATCTCTTTTATTTTACTCAATTTAATTATATCATAAATATAATATAAAATTATATTTACTTAATATATTTTTATTCTTAATCAATATTTGCAAATACAAATAATATAACAAAAATTATATTATTATCTCAAAATATACATTACATAACTGATCAAAAGTTAGGTTGTTACAGAATGGGCTCCACCACGCACAAACTTCGTCCTCGAAGTTAGCTATGTTCGAACAGATTGGGATAAGTAGCTTTCATAACATCTCTAGATTCCCAAGACTGATGCGAACCTTTGTGGTGTTTCCACTGAACGAGCACCATCTGTATCTCCTTATTTCTAAGCTTCTTAGTCTTTGAGTCCAGAATACGTTCTGGCTCTTCAACCACTCGAAGCTTTTCATAAATTTGCAGGTTAACATGTGGTATCTGCACTTCTCTTTCGTCAGCTAAACTCTTTCTCAAATGACTAACATGGAATACAGGATGTATTCCAGCTAAGTCCGCTGGTAGATCAAGACGGTAAGACTGATTCCCAATCTTTTCAATGATCTTGAACGGTCCGATAAATCTTGGAGCTAACTTGTTTCTTTTAATGAACCGTACCACATTCTTCATTGGGGATACTTTCAGCATCACCCAATCGTTATCTGCAAAACTGATTGATCTGTGTCGGTTGTCATAATATGACTTCTGCCTGCTTTGAGCTTCAAGAATATTTCTTCTAACAAGTTGAATCTTTTCATGAGTCAACTGTAGAAGGGCAGGTCCTGCCAGTGGCGATTCACCTGTTTCGCGCCAACAGGTAGGAGTTCTGCATTTTCTTCCGTATAAAGCCTCAAAAGGAGCCATCTTGATCGTTGAATGATAACTGTTATTATATGAGAATTCGACCAACGGCAAGTGGTCATCCCAGTTACCACCTAAATCAAGAATGCAGGCACGAAGCATATCTTCTAGAGTTAAGATAGTACGCTCACTCTGGCCATCTGCATTTGGATGATAAGCAGTACTCATAGAAATCCGAGTACCCATCCCTTCTTGTAATGCTTGCCAGAATCTGGATGTGAAGCGACTATCTCGATCAGAAACGATAGACTTCGGCACACCGTGACGAGAAATAATTTCAGAGATATACAGCTGCGCCAATCTATCGAGAGAATATGTTTCTTTCATCGGAATGAAATGTGCTGATTTCGTTAATCGGTCAACGACTACCCAGATGGAGTCGTGCTGTCTTTTGGTCTTTGGCAGCTTCGTAATGAAGTCCATTGTTATATGCTCCCACTTCCATTCAGGAACTGGCAGTGGTTGCATATCCCCGAAGGGTTTCTGGTGTTCTGCCTTAACCATCTGACATACTTTACAGCTTTCAACACATTTTCCAATGTCCTTCTTCATTCCTGGCCACCAGTAATCAGCTTTCAGATCAAAATACATCTTTGAGCTGCCAGGATGAATAGATAACTTGGACTGATGAGCTTCGGACAGAAGAGTGCTACGAATAGAACCATATTTAGGAACCCAGATTCGGTTTCCCTTGAGACAGTGAAGTCCCAAATGGTTCAGAGTTAGAAATTGTAATTGCCCTTTTAGATTTTCAGAATCTATGTTCTCTTCTTTCAGCGCTTCAGTTTGAGCAGCTCGAATATCTTCAATAAGATCAGAAGAGAATATAACTGGAGTTAGGGCATAACAGCACTTTTCAGGATACACTTTTCTACTCAACGCATCCGCGACAACATTTGCTTTGCCGGGATGATATAAGATCTCGCAGTCATAATCCTTGATAAGCTCCAAGGATCGACGCTGTTTCATGTTCAGATCTTTCTGAGTAAAAAGGTATTTGAGACTCTTATGATCGGTGTAGAGCTGACACCGAGTCCCATAAAGATAATGCCGCCAGATTTTTAGAGCAAAGGTGACGGCAGCCAACTCAAGATCATGAGTTGGTGCACTTTTCTCGTAATCCTTTAATTGCCTTGAAGCGTAGGCAATTACTTTTCCCCTTTGCATAAGAACACATCCTAAGCCAGTACCAGAAGCGTCGCTGTAAACAACGAAATCGTCGTTACCTTCTGGCAAGGCTAGGATCGGCGCTTGAATCAACTTTTGTTTCAGAATATCGAATGCCTCTTGCTGTTTATCGGTCCAAACGAAAGGAGTATTCTTCCGTGTTAGCATTGTAAGCGGCACAGCAATCTTTGAGAAGTCCTTTATGAATCGCCGATAATAACCGGCCAATCCAAGGAAACTTCTTATCTCTGAGGCATTGCGAGGTGTTTGCCACTTCTGAACAGCCTCGACTTTTGAAGGATCAACGGAAATTCCTTCGCCAGAAACAACATGGCCAAGGAACTGGATCTATAAGAATTAAGATAGAATTTCAAATTCTGAGGTGAATCATAGAATAGTTAAGGAAACAGCTCAAGACTTATATAATAGATATTATACCTGTCTGAGCCAGAATTCGCACTTAGAAAACTTTGCATAGAGTCTTTCTTTTCTTAATAACTCTAGCAATTGCCGCAGATGAATAGAATGATCAGCCTCCGTTTTGGAGTAAATCAGAATATCGTCTATGAACACGATAACTGATTTATCCAACATTGGTCTGCACACGCGATTCATGAGATCCATGAATGCCGCTGGTGCATTTGTCAAGCCGAACGGCATCACGAGAAATTCGTAATGACCGTATCTCGTACGGAAAGCTGTCTTTGGAACATCTTCTTCCCTGACTTTTAACTGATGATACCCAGATCGGAGATCTATTTTTGAAAAGTAACCGGCTCCTTGTAACTGATCAAACAGATCATCGATTCTGGGCAGAGGATACTTATTCTTTATTGTAACCTTGTTCAACTCGCGGTAATCGATGCACATACGGAAAGTTCCGTCTTTCTTTTTAACAAATAGTACTGGTGCACCCCACGGAGAAGAACTCGGTCGGATAAATCCCTTCTCCAACAGCTCTTGCAGTTGTCTTGACATTTCCTGCATTTCTGCAGGTGCAAGTTTGTATGGAGCTTTTGCGATAGGAGCCGCACCAGGAACCAAGTCAATACTGAACTCGACTTGTCGTTCCGGTGGCACTCCAGAAATGTCATCGGGAAATACGTCTGGAAACTCACAGACGATTGGAATATCGGATAAAGACTTCTTTTCAGAGCTGGACTCAGATAGAGCATAACAAAGGTAAGAGTCGTGACCTTTAGACAAATATTTGTGAGCCTTTTCTACAGATATAAAGCAATGCGCACCTTTCCGCTTCTCGCCCTTGATCTCAAGTACTCGACCGTCTGAAGATTTGATTCTGATTACTCGTCGGTTGCAGATAATTGTGGCCTCGTTGTTCATTAGACAATCCATACCGATGATGACATCAAATTCTTTTAAAGGAATCGGGATGAGGTCGAGATTGAATACAATGTTATTGATAAGTAGAGTGCAGTTACGATAAACAGAATCAGCCATAACATAGTTGTTGCTGGCTGTCTCGATATCAAGTATTACGGGAAGCTTCGAGGGAGATTTATATAGTCTTTGAGCGAAAGTAGTTGATATGAAGGAACGACTAGCACCGGAATCAAATAACACACGAGCAGGAATTGTATTTAACAGAAACGTACCGGTGACTACGTCTGGTGTTTCTCTCGCCTCTTCAGCTGTAATTTGGAAAGCTCGAGTCCGTGCAGTCGGCGTTGCAGCAGAACTTTTCCCTGTAGAACCTCCTGCTGATGATTGAGACTGATAACGCGGTCCGCTACGACACTGGTACATAAAGTGTCCTCTTTTTCCACACTTCGCACATCCTCGTCCCTGCTGCGGACATTCATCACTGCTGTGACCGATCATGTTGCACGCGAAGCAAGTAACGTCTTCTGGATTACATAACCCCATATGTGATTTTCTGCATCTCTTGCAGAATCGTGGCTCGTTTGTCAGTGAGTAGGCTTGCGCTTTCGGCTGTGAACTGTACTGATGGGTTTGCTGAGATTGCGACTTATTTGGCTTGAAAAATCTGCCAAACCGCTGTTTCTTTGGAGGAGACGGATTCATCGGATTAGTAGACGGAGCGTAGAGCTGATCGCCGTACTCTAAGTACCCTCGTTCAATCTGTCTAGCTGCTTCTACCATTTCTAGATAACTCTTGTATTTAATCGCGCTCATCGGATGTCTGTATCTAGGATTGAGTCCTACTCGGAACCTATTCATTTTCCTTTCCTCTGTTGCTACTTGGTAAGAAGAGTAGCCACATAATCTTGAAAATTCGTGTTCATATTCATCTACAGTCTTCGTTCCCTGAGTCAGTTGCATTAATTGGACTTCCATCTTATCTTGCTGGTCAACTGGGCAGTATTTCGCGTTGAACATGTCTAGAAACTGCTCCCATTCTAAAGTCTGAATCACCTCCTCTCCATAGATACTTCGCTGGGTTTTCCACCAGGCACGAGCAGCTCCCACAAATAGTGCAGACGCATAGCTTACTTTCTTCGAATCTAGACAATCAGAAATCCTGAAGATTTCTTCAGTATGACTAATCCAATCCATCGCCTGGATCGGATCCACAGTACCCTCGAAGTTCAGGGCACCGCTCGCTTTAAAATCTTTAAATTTGCAGCCTTTTGGCTGAGCTATTTGGGTTTCTGGATTTGAATTATCAGAATCAGATTCATTGGTCTGGACTTGCTTTTCTTTTCTCTTATTTTTCTTTTCTTCACGTCTTTTAGCTTCGGCCTCATCTCTGGCACGAAACTGTTCTTGCATCATTTTGTTTTGTTGTTCTGAGTGTTGGGCTAGAAATTGTTGCATCATTTCAAACATTTGTTGTTGGGTCATATTGTTGGGAATATCACCTGATCCTGATCCTGACATCTTCTACTGAAAATTACAAGCATTTAACTATCAGTTTATAGACTTAGATCTATGTACCCTTTTTCCCATCCTAATAGTCTGTACATCCTATCTCAGTTCAAACCACCTAAATGATTGATACATATGTATTGCTTCAGTTTGAGACCAAGTATACTTACGTAATACTTGATTCACTCAAACTATGGCTCTGATACCATCCTGTGAAGACCTCCCCTTCCGGGTCAGTCCTCAGAGTCTAGGTCCCACAAATAGCAATACGATATCAACCATACTAAGATAGGGTAATTAAATTGCGGAATAATAAAATTACATGTACATACAAGATTAGGATTAAGTTTACATATTTCAAAATAAAGTTGTAAAAGGGTAACATCTAATCTAATCGTAATATCACACATTACATCAAATCTACCCAGAACCACCACAATTGTTGTCTTCCAATCAGTACCAGAAATATTTGTTGAGTAGTGGTCTAAGAAATCTTCAAAACTTGAATCTTGAATGACCTAAGTACTAGGTCCTGCAGGTGATTTTCCTTTGGCTTTTCCTGTAAAATATTAATGCAACATCTGTAAGCAACGCTTAGTGAGTTTATAGATTTTCAATATCAACATGCGTGTCAAGCGGAGTCATTAGTCTTAGCGTGATATGTCTTGGCTGCCGCTACAGCCCTCATGATTGAGATATAGAATCATAGAATCGGATGATGTTCAAGCCACACTCACGCTTAAATCGTGGGGATCAGCCACATACTGGGCTAGCTACCAGTAAGTCAATATGGCGGAACATCGGAGGTCATTACCAAGTTCATAAGAACTGGTGAAATAGCCGGGTCTAGAACAATAGACCATAAGGGCTAGTCAAGCTGAATCAATCTGTCAAAGGTCTGGTCAATAATGGAAGCATATGTCTTAGAAGTCATGATAGCAATGAATCATAAGGCAAAGTCTGAAGCAATATTAAATGCAATATGAAAAGATAATCAAATAGCTATCATGATTCACTGGGCAACACCCATCCATGGTGTGCACAGGTCTCAATCCAGCTGATAAATGAATGCCAATAAATATAACAGCAGCAATATATCTCAACCGGATCTATGCATGTTCAATCTGAATATCTATAACTCACAGGTCTGGGTCTTGGTCAAACAGATATATGAATCTGCCACCTGAGTTATCTCAGGATTTTGTAAATCTGTAATCTGTCAATTCAAATCTTTGACCCGCTTTAAATCTTTAAATCTTTATATCTGTGTTCAGAATTTCACTGAACCTGTCCAGAATTATATAATATAATCTCATGTCAATATCATCATCATTATCATGGAATTTCATCATCTTTTGGTCTTTAAATCTTTAATTTTATCTGATTCTGATAACTGATAATTTCACAAATCATTCTTTGTCTCAATATTTCTCAAAAGTCCGCTTTTTATATATTTAACAATATATATAATCATTCATTTAGTTGAAATATCAAATACATAAAATTGGGTTTTCGGATCATAAATTTCGGATCAGCCCGGATTGGGATCCGGATTCGGATCTAACCGAAATGAGCATCCAAATCCGAAATAAAAATCGAATTCGGACCAAATCATCCGAAACAGTCCATCCGAAACAGTCCATCCGAATTAGTACCATCCGAACTCGGGTCATCCGAGTTCGGACCATCACTTAACAAAACAATAATCTTATTATCCGAAGTATGGGAACCGAAGTGGTGCATCATCCGAATTCGAACATATCCGAATTCGGATCCTTCATGTTCATAAATTTCCAGATTTTGTTCTTCATGTTCATACTTATACTCATACGAATTTTCACATAAAATTCGCAAAACTTATTTATATTAACATGCAACGTTTTATTTTGTTGTATTATCATTATTTGAGTGTTTTTATATAATCTTTTTAATCAAAAACATCTTAATTTAGTCAAGATCATCCAAAAACTCATAATTTTCTCAAGAACACTTTATTATAAAAATTCATATTTTCTTGCTTATTTTTGATAATCTGATCTCATATTTTTGTTTCTATTACATCTATTATCATTAATTCATCATAATCTACTAAGATCTAACACATGCAACCTTAAATTCATGTTTTTACATCTTTGGTTTCGGTTTTTATCAAAACCGAACCAAACCTTTTAAAAAATCTTAAAAATATAACTCAAAATTACCTCAAATCTTGTAGATTCCAATTGTTTGATGATAATTGTAACTCCTTCTTGGCTTTAATCTTCAATTTAATGCCGATTTTATGGAACTTTTGATGGATTTGTGAGAAATCCGTAGGTTTTAGAGAGAAGTTAGAGAGAGAGAGTTAATTGTAACAATGATCTTAAATGATCATCATTTAGTTTATATACTTCATTTGCATTTAACCCACTTAACTTTTTGTATAATACATCTCTTTTATTTTACTCAATTTAATTATATCATAAATATAATATAAAATTATATTTACTTAATATATTTTTATTCTTAATCAATATTTGCAAATACAAATAATATAACAAAAATTATATTATTATCTCAAAATATACATTACATAACTGATCAAAAGTTAGGTTGTTACATAAGCCAATTTCGAATGTGGCAGGGCCTCGAGTTTGGCATTAAACTCGAAAGTGGCCACAAACTCGAATGTTGTTGGTATAAATAGGTCAATAGTGATGGTCATAAATCACCTACTTTCGAATCTATTCCTTCGAGTTTACCTGTGCGATTTCGAGTTTGTTTGTCGAGTTTGCCGTTTTCGAGATACCAACTATTTGTCGAGTTTCTGTTCGTTTGGGTTCGATTCTACTTGTAGATCTAGGTATAACCAAGTGTATTATACAAGATTTAGGTGGATTTATACTCCATTTAGGCCAAAATTATTGGATTTTGAAATTTTATTGGTAGAAAGTTTGTTTTTCAAAATTTCAAACTTTGAACCGGTGAAAAGTCAAATTGACTACAAATATCATTGATTAGAACCTAGTAGGACTAATAGATGTGATTTTCTAAGTCTAACATGGTTAAAATCTTGGATTTTTGTGATGATTATGGCCGACTCCTTCGAGTTTGTTCTTGGCCAGTTTCGAGTTTGTCATTAAACTCGAAAAGGTCAATAAACTCGAATGAGTGTACATTCGAATCTGTTGTTCGAATTTGACAGTATATTCGAATTATTTAATTAAAATTTTATTTAAACTTGTAGAAATTCATAAGTGTTGGATTTTGTCCTTATACAAGTTCAAAATAAAACAAATTTGAATTTAAACAAGTTTATTTCTTTTAAATAATTCTAATATTTTATTTATTGTGCAGACATGGCTGATAGAATATTTGTACCTAAGCATAACATGGTCATCTCTCCTGACCATGCTATTCCTGAGGCTCAAGGTTTCCGCCAGATGGTGGATTTTTTGGTGGGATCCAGAATCTCGTATGCGCTGTCTCACAATATCAAGAACGTCATACCGTATGTTCGTCAGTTTTATGATCACCTGCAAGTGGATTGCACTGTCACTCCGACAGTTTTGAGGACAAGGATTGCTGGGCATCCTTTGGTATTTTCAGCTGACATGCTATGCCAAGTGCTACAGCTAGGCACTCAGGAGCAGGAGAACGGGCCGATAGACTTCCCATTAGCCATTAGGCAAGCATCTTTTGTGAGAATGGGATATAGTCTGGATGTCACGAAGTCGTCGTATATGAAAAGTGGGCTTATTTGTAACATCCGGCACTGAACCAGGTTAGCAACAAAGCCCTAATCCACATTTAAAAGTCAATTATAGTCAAATCAATGGTCATTAGAAATTAATCAAGTGATTAACAAGGTTTATTAGAAAATTCAACTCAATTAGAATCAAATTCATCGGCGCGATTAATCGGGAAATCAATTAATCCGATCAATTTACGACATGAAGGATTAATTCAACTAAGTACATAATTAAATCATGATTAGTGACACTAATCATACACTAATACAATTACTTAACCTTAATTATGCAAGACTAAAACAATTAATTAAAACAATGCATCCAAATGTATTCATGAATTTACAAAAAAAGGGAAATACAAGAATACATTTCTAAATACTTTTATACAAAAAAAAAATACATCAAAAATACTCTATCTAGGCCGGCCACCATGTGGTACACAAGGACCAAAAGTTTGCATTATTTTACTCAACATTTCTACATCAAATCCTCATCTTTCCTTTCATCCAAGATTTTACAACTATTTTCATCATTTCACCACCTTTTTCACCTCTATAAATAGAACCACAACTTCACCTCATTTCTCACACCTTGCAAAGCAAAATCACTCTCTCAAATCCTCTCTAAAATCCGGCCAAGGCCTCAAGAACACACAAAGTGTTCTTTCAAAGTGTTCTTCATATTTTTGAAGTGTTCTTGGTGAAACTTTTGAAGATCCAACCTTCTACTCATTTTCATTCTTCTAAAAACATCAAAGTAAGTAAATATTAACCTATTACATCTTATATTTATGTTTATATAAGTCTTGCATAATATATATAATCACCTACAACAAGTTTCATAAAAAACTCAAGTTTATAAGTTTCTAGTTTTTATTTTAAGTTGTTTCTTTAAATATGTTTATGAATATGTAAACACATTATAAAAGTGTTAATATTATGAAAACATGTGATCTATATGTGTTTTTATAACTATTATGGCTTTTATACAAGTAGTCTTTGAATAAACAACAAGAATCATAAGTTGTTGTAAGTTTATAAACTACGGATTTTCGGCAGAAAATTTATATCGACTTTGAAAAATCATAACTAATTCATAACTCAACCAAATGAGTTGATTCTTGTCTCAAAAGTTAGATCTATGTCTTAACTATAGATCTGCAAATTTTCATGATTTATTTTGAAGTTTAAGACCTCCAGAAATTATTTGGGAAACCGAAAGTTTGACAGCTCAAAAATGGCCAACATAGCGTTTTTAACGAGCTTTTTCACCAACCTAAACAACTCGAAAAATGACCGTTCTTGATTCTAAAAATCCTTTGTATATAGTAGTTGAATGTCCTAGAAAACCAAAGTCGAAAACATTTTGGAGCTTGGTTAAAAACAGCCTCAAAGTAGGCCGAAAAACCTCCGAAAAAGCTGGAAAATTATATATATATATATATATATACTTAACGTTTTAAGCGCATTTTATTTATAAACTTGTAATGTTGGGTGATTTAAGACATAAAAATCTATAAATATACATATTATCATATATTAGTGATATTAAGTCCTTATGATCATTTAGGACTCGGTTAAACACCTCCGGTTTCATCAACCATCAAACAACGCACATTTGCATTTTTGCGCATAGTTTTGCCATCACAAGTTCGGTGAGTCCTCATAGCCCCTATTTTTCACAATGTTATGTTTTGGGGATGAAATACATGCTTCGTTTTTATATGGACACAACAACAACATCATTTCTATTATGTATTACACATGTGGTTCCATCCGCCCTTATGTCATTAACCGTTAATTGCATTTATTTGTAAGCGTCAATATATTGTGGATAGATCTATCGAGAGTCATGTCCTCCATTCGGGTTAGTTCGGATCGGCTAACAGTGAGTGCATATATATTTAACACACGGTATTACGTATGGGACTACTGCACAGGGCAAACTCATTTATAATTAAGCTTCGGTTGCATGATGGGTTATATGTAATACATAACATGGAATTTATGATTTTATAAATTCAAACTCTATTATTGTTGTCCATACAAGTCAGATTTACGTGTAAACCTATGAGCTCACCAACAATTTTGTTGACGTATTTTAGCGTGCATTTTCAGGAAATTAAGGCAAGTATGCCTTCAGAAGTACCTACTTTCAAGCTTCCGCACATAAGGAGTCGCATTCTTTTTTCAAACCGTCGGAGATTTATTTGCATTATTTTGGATAATTTAATTATGTATTTAAATCTCTGTACCTTGCGAACTACTCTTTATCATTTACGGGTTATGTAAAACATTTCTACCTTATAAAATCATATCGATGTATTTTTGAAAACGTCCATATAGTGGTCGTTCATTATGATTATGGTTACGCTTCCGCACTCGTCACGTCTCGCTACCAACCGAGGTAGCAGGGTGTGACAGATTGGTATCAGAGCCATAGTTATAGTGAACTAGGTTGAATTAGTACCCTAGACTATAACTGCACATAAAATTTACTGATTTTAAAAAAATATTTTTGTAACTAACTAAAAGACTATGAATTGACCTTGATAGCAGAAATCATGTCACATCCGGAAACAATCATCATATCGGATTCAGAGGAGGAGTACACTCCTGCTAGTCCCACGGCCACTGAGATTTTCCACGAGGAAGACACATCGGAAGAAGAGGACCCCTCGGAAGATCCGATGTGGGAGACGGAAGAAGAGCCGATGGAGGAAGAAGATCCATTGCCCCCAACGGTCCCTGCTCGCGTTCCATATCATCCAGCCGAACCGTCATATAAGCCGTATAGGCCTTACCCTAACGGCCCCAAAATGCTGTACACACCCCGAAAGCGGGTGAACCCACCAAGAGGGGAGTCTATTCCTGTCCCGACTCCCCAGCCCAATCCCCCACCACCACACCGACGGGTAGACGCCCGGCGATGGACCTGGATACCGGAGACCCTCCGCGAATGGAGGCAGATGGAGGGAAATCCTCCCAACTTCGAGATAGGAGGACCATCCTCCGCACCTGTCCCGACCCTCACCCAGGAGCCTACCGAGCAAACCATACCACTTCTGATAGCACGGTCGACCAGGCATGACCACCAAATCCGATCACTTAACCTAGATATCGGTGGGATAACCGCTCGTCTAGAGCGGGAGGAGTTACAAAACTCCAACATCTACTGGGCTAACCAGCATGCTCTCGCCATCCAACAACATGGTCTGAATGAGCTTCGGCAGCAACTAGCCGAAAGCCAAGCTCGGATCGAGGAGCTGACTCAGCGCCTCAACGCGATGGAAAAGGGAGAGACCCCCGATCACTCCCACACTTAGTGCACTTCTATCTATCTTTGTAATGGTAGGAAAATATCATGTAATAGCATAGGACAAAATTTTTGGGTAATAACCCGCCCCTAATGGAAGGAAATTTCGAATGATTAATGAATGAAAAATTGCAAGTTATTTGTGAAATTGTGTTTGATGATTATAGTATTGTGCTTTAAGGAAAATTTATCTCTTTAAGATTCAACTTCTTACACTATGCTTTTTCTTTAAAATTTTAAGATAATGCCGCCGAAACGAGCAATGAACGCTGCTGACATTGAAGAGCTAGTCACACAAAGAGTGGCTGCTGCTATAGCCACATATGAGGCAAATAGGAATAGCTCAGATGGTGGTGCTAGCCGCACCACGGGAGGAACTGAAATCCACGCAAAAGGTTGTGGAATTAAAGGATTTTTAAGTTGCAAACCCCGGTACTTCAACGGAACCGAAGGAGCCGTTGGCTTGATTCAGTGGTTTGAGAAATTAGAATCTGTCTTTCGTGTCAGTGGATGTGCTGAGGGAGATAAGGTGAAGTTTGCTACTCACACTCTACAAGATAGCACCCTCACATGGTGGAATTCCTATGTCAAGTCTGTAAGTATTGATGAAGCCTACTAGCTCACATGGTCCGCATTGAAACAAATGATGATGGACGAGTACTGTCCGAGGAACGAACTCCAGAAGATGGAATCGGAGTTCTGGAACCTGTCGATGAAGGGAACGTATGTGACGGGGTACACCAACCGATTTCATGAACTGAGCATTCTGTGCCCTCAGATGGTGACCCCGGAGTATAAAAAGATTGAACGTTACATTTGGGGACTCGCTCCTCAAATTCAAGGTAATGTGACAGCCTCAAACCCATCCACCCTACAAGATGCCATCAGGATGGCCAATAATCTTATGGACCAAGTATCCCGGAGAAATGAAGCCAAGGTCGGGGAAAACAAAAGAAAGTGGGAAGACAAGACCGGGAAGAATGCGGGTTCGCAATCCAAAAAGCCCGAAACCATTAAGGCTTACGCAGCGGGAGCTGAGCCAAGAAGAGGTTATACCGGTACCAAGCCTTTCTGCACTAAATGCACCTTCCATCACAACCAGGGTCCCTGTCCAACCCACTGTGGAAAATGCATACGTTTGGGGCATATGGCCAAAGATTGTAAATCTGGAGCCCCGGGAACCAATGGCAGCAATCAAAAAGGCTGCTTTGAATGTGGAGTTACTGGGCACTTCAAGAGTGAGTGCCCGAAGCTGAGGAATGGTGGAGGAGCTCAGGGGAGAGTCTTTGTGTTAGGAGCAGGCGACGCTCGTCAAGATCCCCACGTAGTATCAGGTACGTTTCTTTTAAATGACATTTATGCTTAGGTACTCTTTGATACTGGGGCTGATAGGAGCTTTATATCTGATAAGTTTAGTAAGCAATTGAATGCCGCTCCTTTTCCCTTAGACAACTCTTATGCTATAGAACTGGCTGATGGTAAAATAATAGAGGCAAGTAGTATCATTAAGGAATGCACACTGAAGCTGGCAGATCATCCCTTTAAGATAGACTTGATGCCTATAGAACTCGGAAGTTTTGATGTAGTAGTTGGTATGGATTGGTTATCACACAATCATGCCGAGATTTTGTGTGGTAAGAAAGTGGTACGGATACCACTCCATAAGAAGAAGTTCCTAACAGTCCAAGGAGAGAGAAAGAACCGACAGTTGAATGTCATATCCGGCCTAAGAACATTAAAATGCCTTAGGAAAGGTTGTCATGCAGTACTGGTGCAAATTGTAGAAAAAGAGGCGGAGAAGAAGCGACTTGAGGATATTCCAGTGGTTTGTGACTATCCGAAGGTCTTCCCAGAAGATTTGCCCGGACTTCCGCCAACTAGGCAAGTAGAGTTCCAAATCGATTTGGTGCCGAGAGCTGCACCGGTCGCAAGAGCCCCATATAGACTCACCCCTTCTGAGATGCAAGAGCTATCCAATCAATTACAAGAGTTGATGGATAAAGGATTCATTCGACCAAGTTCCTCACCTTGGGGAGCTCCGGTCTTGTTCGTGAAAAAGAAAGACGGATCCTTCAGAATGTGCATAGACTACCGAGAGCTAAACAAGTTAACGATAAAGAACCGCTACCCTCTCCCCAGAATTGATGACCTGTTTGACCAACTACAGGGATCTAGCTTCTACTCTAAGATTGATCTGCGGTCCGGTTATCATCAAGTAAAGGTGTGGGAAGAAGACATACCCAAGACAGCATTCAGAACTCGTTATGGACATTACGAATTCCAGGTAATGCCATTCGGTTTGACTAATGCACCAGCCGTATTCATGGACCTCATGAATCGAGTGTGTAAACCATATCTGGACAAATTTGTAATAGTGTTCATAGACGATATTCTCATCTATTCCAGAAATAAGGAGGAGCATGAACACCACCTCAAGCTGATATTGGAGTTGTTAGAGAAGGAACAGTTATACGCCAAATTTTCGAAATGTGAATTTTGGTTGCGAGAAGTTAAATTCCTTTGACATGTGATCAATAGCCAGGGAATCCAAGTTGATCCATCAAAAATCGAGGCCATAAAGAACTGGGCGACTCCTAGAACCCCCACCGAAATCCGCCAATTTCTAGGACTTACCGGTTATTATAGGCGATTTATCGAAAACTCGGTTCCTTAACAGAATTGACTCGGAAGGATGTGAAGTATATCTGGGGTGAAGAGCAAGAAAAGGCGTTTCAGCAGTTAAAGCAAAGATTGTGTAGTGCCCCAATTCTTTCCTTACCTGAAGGGACTGAAAATTTTATGGTCTACTGTGATGCCTCACACAATGGATTAGGTTGTGTGCTCATGCAAAGGGATAAAGTCATTGCTTACGCATCACGGCAACTCAAAATTCACGAGGTGAATTATACGACTCACGACTTAGAGCTTGGAGCAGTGGTGTTTGCTCTCAAAATTAGGAGGCACTACCTGTATGGAACTAAGTGCACGGTGTTCACAGACCATAAGAGTCTTCAGCATATTCTGAACCAGAAAGAGTTAAATATGAGGCAGCGTCGTTGGGTTGAACTACTTAGCAATTATGACTGCAAGATTCGTTATCATCCGGGGAAGGCGAATGTCGTGGCTGATGCCCTAAGCCGAAAGGAACGGGTTAAACCATTAAGAGTCCGAGCTTTGGTCATGACTATACAGTCAAACCTAAACTCTCAAGTCCGCAAGGCACAAGAAGAAGCAGTCATGGAGGGTAATCTACTGGATGAAGCCTTGAGAGGTATGGATAAGCAGTTTGAAATCAAGTCAGCTGGATGTCGATACTTCATGGGCAGAATTTGGCTACCAAAACTCGGAGGAGTAAGGAAGCTGGTCATGGATGAAGGGCATAAGACAAGATATGCTATCCATCCAGGGTCAGATAAAATGTATCACGACTTGAAAGGAATGTACTGGTGGCCAAATATGAAGGCTGACATTGCTACCTACGTCAGCAAGTGCTTAACATGTTTGAAGGTTAAAGCTGAGCACCAAAAACCATCAGGATTGCTAGTTCAACCAGAAATACCCCAGTGGAAGTGGGAAAACATCACCATGGATTTCATCACCAAGTTGCCAAAGACTTCTGGTAGATATGACACTATTTGGGTAATTGTGGATCGACTTACCAAAACCGCACATTTCCTGCCAATCAAGGAGACTGATAAGATGGATAAGTTAACACGAATCTATATTAAAGAAGTCGTCTCAAGACATGGAGTACCTGTATCAATTATATTAGACAGGGACAGCCGGTTCACATCAAGATTTTGGCAGTCATTGCAAGAAGCACTGGGTACATGCCTAGATATGAGCACAGCCTATCACCCGCAAACGGATGGTCAGAGTGAAAGGACGATTCAGACGCTGGAAGACATGTTAAGGGCATGTGTCATCGATTTTGGCAAAAGTTGGGACAGACACCTGCCATTAGTCGAGTTTTCCTATAACAACAGCTATCACTCAAGCATTAAGACCGCCCCATTCGAGGCACTCTACGGGCGAAAGTGGCGATCACCTCTTTGTTGGGCTGAAGTAGGAGATAGTCAGATCACTGGACCTGAGATCATCCAAGAGACTACAGAAAAGATAGCCCAGATTCGTAACCGATTAAAGATCGCGCGGGATCGACAAAAGAGTTATGCAGACATTCGACGGAAGGATTTAGAATTCCAAGAGGGAGATAAGTAATGTTGAAAGTCTCACCTTGGAAAGGCGTAATCCGTTTTGGGAAACGAGGAAAACTCAATCCTCGTTATATCGGACCATTCAAGATCACCAAAAGAATTGGCCCGGTAGCTTACCGACTCGACCTGCCCCCAGAGCTTAATAACGTTCATAACACCTTCCACGTGTCCAATCTTAAGAAGTGTCTGGCTGATGAATCACTCGTTATACCCATGGACGAGCTGGAGTTAGACGATAAGTTGAACTTCATTGAGCAACCTGTAGAAATAATGGACCGAGAAGTCAAGAAACTCAAGCACAGTCGGATCCCAATAATAAAAGTCAGATGGAACTCTAAGCGAGGTCCTGAATTTACGTGGGAACGAGAAGATCAGTTCCGGGAAAAATATCCTCACCTGTTCTCAAGTACTCAAGAAGTGGAGAGCACGAGCTAATTTCGGGACGAAATTCCCCTAACAGGGGGAGACTGTAACATCCGGCACTGAACCAGGT
Source organism: Centrapalus pauciflorus (assembly GCA_020465985.1). Lineage (NCBI taxonomy): Eukaryota > Viridiplantae > Streptophyta > Magnoliopsida > Asterales > Asteraceae > Centrapalus > Centrapalus pauciflorus. The sequence goes on from JAANYP010000996.1 coordinate 264,776, forward strand.
TAGCAACAAAGCCCTAATCCACATTAATAGTCAATTATAGCCTAATCAATGGTCATTAGAAATTAATCAAGTGATTAACAAGGTTTATTAGAAAATTCAACTCAATTAGAATCAAATTCATCGGTGCGATGAATCGAGAAATCAATTAATCCGATCAATATACGACATGAAGGATTAATTCAACTAAGTACATAATTAAATCATGATTAGTGACACTAATCATACACTAATACAATTACTTAACCTTAATTATGCAAGACTAAAACAATTAATTAAAACAATGCATCCAAATGTATTCATGAATTTACAAAAAAAGGGAAATACAAGAATACATTTCTAAATATTTTTATACAAAAAAAAAAAAATACATCAGAAATACTCTATCAAGGCCGGCCACCATGTGGTATACAAGGACCAAAAGTTTGTATTATTTTACTCAACATTTCTACATCAAATCCTCCTCTTTCCTTTCATCCAAGATTTTACAACTATTTTCATCATTTCACCACCTTTTTCACCTCTATAAATAGAACCACAACCTCACCTCATTTCTCACACCTTGCAAAGCAAAATCACTCTCTCAAATCCTCTTTAAAATCCGGCCAAGGCCTCAAGAACACACAAAGTGTTCTTTCAAAGTGTTCTTCATATTTTTGAAGTGTTCTTGGTGAAACTTTTGAAGATCCAACCTTCTACTCATTTTCATTCTTCTAAAAACATCAAAGTAAGTAAATATTAACCTATTACATCTTATATTTATGTTTATATAAGTCTTGCATAATATATATAATCACCTACAACAACAAGTTTCATAAAAAACTCAAGTTTATAAGTTTCTAGTTTTTATTTTAAGTTGTTTCTTTAAATATGTTTATGAATATGTAAACACATTATAAAAGTGTTAATATTATGAAAACATGTGATATATATGTGTTTTTATAACTATTATGGATTTTATACAAGTAGTCTTTGAATAAACAACAAGAATCATAAGTTGTTGTAAGTTTATAAACTACGGATTTTCGGCAAAACATTTATATCGACTTTGAAAAATCATAACTAATTCATAACTCAACCAAATGAGTTGATTCTTGTCTCAAAAGTTAGATCTATGTCTTAACTATAGATCTGCAAATTTTCAAGATTTATTTTGAAGTTTAAGACCTCCAGAAATTATTTGGGAAACCGAAAGTTTGACAGCTCAAAAATGGCCAACATAGCGTTTTTAACGAGCTTTTTCACCAACCTAAACAACTCGAAAAATGGCCGTTCTTGATTCTAAAAATCCTTTGTATATAGTAGTTGAATGTCCTAGAAAACCAAAGTCTAAAACATTTTGGAGCTTGGTTAAAAACAGCCTCAAAGTAGGCCGAAAAACCTCCAAAAAAGCTGGAAAATTATATATAAATATATATATACTTGACGTTTTATGCGCATTTTATTTATAAACTTGTAATGTTGGGTGATTAAAGACATAAAAATCTATAAATATACATATTATCATATATTAGTGATATTAAGTCCTTATTATCATTTAGGACTCGGTTAAACACCTCCGGTTTCATCAACCATCAAACAACGCACATTTGCATTTTTGCGCATAGTTTTGTCATCACAAGTTCGGTGAGTCCTCATAGCCCCTATTTTTCACAATGTTATGTTTTGGGGATGAAATACATGCTTCGTTTTTATATGGACACAACAACAACATCATTTCTACTATGTATTACACATGTGGTTCCATCCGCCCTTATGTCATGAACCGTTAATTGCATTTATTTGTAAGCGTGAATATATTGTGGATAGATCTATCGGGAGTCATGTCCCCCATTCGGGTTAGTTCGGATCGGCTAACTGCGAGTGCATATATATTTAACACACGGTATTACGTATGGGACTACTGCACAGGGCAAACTCATTTATAATTAAGCTTCGGTTGCATGATGGTTTATATGTAATACATAACATGGAATATATGATTTTATAAATTCAAACTCTATTATTGTTGTCCATACAAGTCAGATTTACGTGTAAACCTATGAGCTCACCAACAATTTTGTTGACGTATTTTAGCGTGTATTTTCAGGAAATTAAGGCAAGTATGCCTTCAGAAGTACCTACTTTCAAGCTTCCGCACATAAGGAGTCACATTCTTTTTTCAAACCGTCGGATATTTATTTGCATTATTTTGGATAATTTAATTATGTATTTAAATCTCTGTACCTTGCGAACTACTCTTTATCATTTACGGGTTATGTAAAACATTTCTACCTTATAAAATCATATCGATGTATTTTTGAAAACGTCCATATAGTGGTCGTTCATTATGATTATGGTTACGCTTCCGCACTCGTCACGTCTCGCTACCAACCGAGGTAGCAGGGTGTGACAGATTGGTATCAGAGCCATAGTTATAGTGAACTAGGTTGCATTAGTATCCTAGACTATAACTGCACATAAAATTTACTGATTTTAAAAAAATATTTTTGTAACTAACTAAAAGACTATGAATGGACCTTGATAGCAGAAATCATGTCACATCCGGAAACAATCATCATATCGGATTCAGAGGAGGAGTACACTCCTACTAGTCCCACGGCCACTGAGATTTTCCACGAGGAAGACACATCGGAAGAAGAGGACCCCTCGGAAGATCCGATGTGGGAGACGGAAGAAGAGCCGATGGAGGAAGTAGATCCATTGCCCCCAACGGTCCCTGCTCGCGTTCCATATCATCCAGCCGAACCGTCATATAAGCCGTATAGGCCTTACCCTAACGGCCCCAAAATGCTGTACACACCCCGAAAGCGGGTGAACCCAGCAAGAGGGGAGTGTATTCCTGTCCCGACTCCCCAGCCCAATCCCCCACCACCACACCGACGGGTAGACGCCCGGCGATGGACCTGGATACCGGAGACCCTCCGCGAATGGAGGCAGATGGAGGGAAATCCTCCCAACTTCGAGATAGGAGGACCATCCTCCACACCTGTCCCGACCCTCACCCAAGAGCCTACCGAGCAAACCATACCACTTCTGATAGCACGGTCGACCAGGCATGACCACCAAATCCGATCACTTAACCTAGATATCGGTGGGATGACCACTCGTCTAGAGCGGGAGGAGTTACAAAATTCCAACATCTACTGGGCTAACCAGCATGGTCTGAATGAGCTTCGGCAGCAACTAGCCGAAAGCCAAGCTCGGATCGAGGAGCCGACTCAGCGCCTCAACGCGATGGAAAAGGGAGAGACCCCCGATCACTCCCACACTTAGTGCACTTCTATCTATCTTTGTAATGGTAGGAAAATATCATGTAATAGCATAGGACAAAATTTTCGGGTAATAACCCGCCCCTAATGTAAGGAAATTTCGAATGATTAATGAATGAATAATTGCAAGTTATTTGTGAAATAGTTTTTGATGATTATAGTATTGTGCTTTAACGAAAATTTATCTCTTTAAGATTCAACTTCTTACACTATGCTTTTTCTTTAAAATTTTAAGATAATGCCGCCGAAACGAGCAATGAACGCTGCTGACATTGAAGAGCTAGTCACACAAAGAGTGGCTGCCGCTATAGCCACATATGAGGCAAATAGGAATAGCTCAGATGGTGGTGCTAGCCGCACCACGGGAGGAACTGAAATCCACGCGAAAGGTTGTGGAATTAAAGGATTCTTAAGTTGCAAACCCAGGTACTTCAACGGAACCGAAGGAGCCGTTGGCTTGATACGGTGGTTTGAGAAATTAGAATCTGTCTTTCGTGTCAGTGGATGTTCTGAGGGAGATAAGGTGAAGTTTGCTACTCACACTCTACAAGATAGCGCCCTCACATGGTGGAATTTCTATGTCCAGTCTGTAAGTATTGATGAAGCCTACCAGCTCACATGGTCCGCATTGAAACAAATGATGACGGACGAGTACTGTCCGAGGAACGAACTCCAGAAGATGGAATCGGAGTTCTGGAACCTGTCGATGAAGGGAACGGATGTGACGGGGTACACCAACCGATTTCATGAACTGAGCATTCTGTGCCCTCAGATGGTGACCCCGGAGTACAAAAAGATTGAACGTTACATTTGGGGACTCGCTCCTCAAATTCAAGGTATCTAGCTCATGTCTTCATGGTGTGTTTTGCGGCAAAGAAGGCCGGTTTTGACTATATTGTGTCAAAGATCCAGTCCGGGATGATTGCATTAGTCTACAACCAAAAGTTCAGCTTTTCGGAAATGTTCTTTTCTGAGTTCGTTCATCAAATAACAGCTCCAGAAAGAGAAAGATTTTTGTTATATCCACGCTTCGTGATGATGTTGGTTAGGCACTTCTTGCCAAATCTGCCACAGCTTAATGATTATCAGAGCGTTGCGGTCATCGACAAAAGAATATTTGCCGATTGTTCATCTCATCGAGGTAGGTTGGCTATTCCAGTAGAGGGACCATTGTTTGGTGCTGTGATCGATCCCAACTTTGTAGCTCCTGAAGATGCCAACTGGGCAGGGGAGGTGGAGTTTCCACAGCAACAGCAACCACAGCAAGCGCGACCGCAACATCTAAGACCTCAACAACAACGAAGGAGGCAAAGGCCATCAGCGAGACAAATTCAGGCTGACAGGCCTTCTACAAGTCAACCTCAAGAGCCGGAAGAGGCTGGACCTTCGAGTGCACCATCTGAATCTAATCCGACATTTCAAACGTTGCAAGAAATTTGGGCAGCCGGTCCACATGCAAATGAGGAGATTACAGCTGAGCTTGTACGAGACATTTTGGAACCACCCGAAGGAGAAATTGACGTTCTCAGGGAAATCGACGAGTATCAACCTGAGAGAGCAGGTGAATACAAGTCAACGTCGGGTACTGAATCAGAGGATATGGAAGAAATAGAGGTTGATGCCCCAGATACTGTAACTGCAGATTCATCCATTGAAATAGGGACATATGGATCACGTTTAGTTGTGACTAAGGAAGGAAGGAAAAGAGCTTCAGTGGAGTCAGATGACTCAGATTAAGAAAAAGAGGAGGTAGTTCCTTTGGTACATAGACAAAGGGCCAAACGCCATAGGTTTATGCAGGGAGCTTCTTCGGCCCCTTCTTCTCATCTAGAAATACCTCAACCTCCACCCGTTCAAACAACCATTCCACCACCACCACCACCACCTGTTCAACCATACATCCCGTCGCCAATCATTCCAACTTCCATACAATCCATACCATCCACATCATCCATCTTCACAGACAATCAGAGGTTTTCTGAGCTAAAAAGCAAAGTCGACTTCCAACAAGTCCAAATCTTTGGTCTGACCAAGGCTCTCAGTGAAATTCAAGCTCATAATGTAAAAATAGACAATGAAAATGCTGAGTTGAAGAGATCAGTTGGAAAAATGGAAGAAGAAAATCTTGAGCTGAAGACCTTTGTCTCTGATCAAGCTGCAGAAATTCGATCAATGCGGTCCCTTATTGAGCAATTAATGCAAAATCTAAAGGCTCAGGGGGAGACAAGTTGCAGGGATCAGGAGGAGCTGCCAAGGGGTGATGATGATGATGGCAATGATCCCAGTGCACAAAAAGATAATGAGCCAGTAGATTTTTCTGCTGCTCAGCATGCTGAGGTTCAGGGGGAGCCGAGCCAGTCGGGAGCTGCAGGAGGTGAGGCTAGTTCCTCAAAAGTCACAGAGTCTGAGATACATGAAATGATTGAAGCGTTAATGGATATCGATGAAGACCCTCTAGACTTTGGTTTTGATTACGAGGACGAAATGGAAGAGTTAGAAAAAGGAGAATTTGTGCCTGAAGACGTAACCGATTGGAAATCTGATGACGAGGTTTATGTTGATGAAGATGACGAAGCAAATGAAATCATTGTTCAACAAAACCTTATCACAGATACATATGTGACAGAAGGAAATAATGTGATTAACATAGAAGTGGTCAAAGCTGCTTTAAATGTTGATTCATCAAGTGAAGAGCCTGCCAGAGAGCTTACGAACGAAGAAAAAAGAAAATTGTGGTTCAGGGCAGAGCAAAAGGAGTTGGAGCTGAAAAAGAAGATGTGTGTGCCGGGTGCTGGAGAGCTATCAGGAAATATTTTGAGCTGGTTCTTTGATAGAGAATTGCAGCTATTCATTATCAAACGAAAAGATCGTCTCCAGTATCTCAGAAGAACTCTATAAGTCTTCAATTCCTTGCCAAAGATTGAAATAAAAGCGTTAGCATGGAAGGAGCTTATCAACATCGGCGACGACCCTTATGCTGAAATAATCGCGAAGATCATCAGAAAAGAAGGGAGGTCTAGGAAGTTCGAGCGGCTCAATCCAAGGGTAGGTAAACGAGTAATAGACAATACTCGAATTGACCCTCTAACTGGTCGTCCGTGGATGAAAATTCAATACAAACTAGTTAGATGTCTGAAGAAGGTTCCTCTCAAGCCAATGCCACAGGACGTTATGAAGAGTCTCAATTGGTGGTATGTGGAAAGTGAGACAAGAGAAGCAGTGATGGAGGACTTAGAAGAAAAAGTAATTCTTAGAGTCGACGATCCGCTACACCTAGTGAACCTTTCCAAAGATGACCTGCAAGTGCTTCACGCTCATAAAATCTCAAGCGACGCACATATGGAAGGTGAGGCTAGAAAATATCAAAATGTAGTTAAAGTGTGTATTGAGCAAGGTTTGTATGCTGGCAGCAGTTTAAATAAACAAAGCTCTTAAACAACATGTAAATAATTAGAAGCTATCGTCAAGGGGGAGTCTGTTGGTACACCCTGTGTGAAGATAGCAGTCTAAGTAGTATTATCATTTTGTGTAAGTCATGTTAAAAAATATTGAATATTAACAAGTGTTTGATATATGTTTTTATATATGTTTGATAGTTATTGGTTGTATGTTTGAACTTGATGTAATGTATTACAAGAAGTTCAAACATAAAGTTCAAAGATAAATTCAAACATAAGTTAAGTTAAAACATAAGTTCAAATATAGGTTTAATATGTGAAAGTCGAATTTAGAGTAAATTCAAATTCACAAGTAAATAGCATTCGAATTTATGGTAGATTCGAATGTGAATGGCAGATTCGAATGTGAATTATAGGGTAGATTTGAGAGTGTCAAGGGGACAAACTCGAATGGGCCTTGGGCTTGATTTGAGTTTGGCCCAAGGCAAACTCGAATGAGCCTTTATAATTAGGGACTAACTCGAATCATTAAGGGACTTTTGCAGAATTCGTGTGAGATTAAGCAAAAGGGCGATCTCGAGTTTATCAGTATTGTGAGTGTTATTTCGGAGAGAATCATCTCGTAGGTGCGTTCGTCGTCGTCCGTACAACGTTGTGATAGTCTCCGTGTTCCGTGTGAGAGTTGTATCCGTCAAGCCATTTACGAGGATTCCGCACTCGTTGACGGTGTCGCGTCTAGATAGATCTGTGTAGTGCAAGACCTTACAACATTCAATTGTAGATCTATTGGAAGCTTATGTTCCTTTGACTGATGAAGAGTCTAGCAGTTCAGATGATTCAAATGATTCTTTAAGAGACTGTGATGACGTGGATATAGAACGAAAAGGTGTGTCATCAGTGCATATAATTTTCTTTTTATAAACAAACTTGTTTCTGGCAAGGAGATTTTACCAAATGCTATCGACGGAAATCAAAGCTGCAAAGGAGGCTAATATTGTTTCGATTCAAATGCTGCTTCTTCTGAGGCCTACTTTAGTGATGATTTCAACTCAAGTTAGACATATATATATATATATATATATATATATATATATATATATATATATATATATATATATATATATATATATATATATATATATATATATATATATATATATATATATATATATATATATATATTTGAATAATAACCTAACCTTACTAGAATTCTATATCAACTTTGAACTGCTATGGAGTTCCCAAGATCCAAACAATGTCTAAATGACCTAAATTCATAGAACAAACATATTGATTTGCAAAAAAAAGTTTCATTTGAGAAACAAGCTTCTAATATCTACACCATTACTGTGTTTTGACGAGTTTAAAAACAGATTGAAGCTTCTGTCAACTCTTGTGTTAGTGTTACTTCGTCATTAGAGATATCACACAAACATCATCAAACTGTTATGAAAATCCCTTGCCTTTATTAATTATATCTTATTTATTTCCTATTGCATCTATTATGTTTTCCTCGTGGCCCTTTAAGTTTCATGTGATTTTCAATATAAGTATCCATTAAGCAAGATACCACAAGTATCAAGTGTTCATGCAAGCTATTTTAGCGGAAGGGGTATTAATGTTCCCATTGTTTTTATGTTCTTCGCATGAATTGCTTTAAATACATCCCCGAGAAATACATTCTTAAAAGATGGTCGAAGGGAATTGTATCCACTTGGAAGAGGTCCAGTGATGCAGCGTAGCAAATGGAAAAATAGACTAGTCTGTTGATTCAAAGAATTCCAAACTAATCTCTACCAAAAGTATGTTGACTCCGTAGAATGCCACACAATTGGGCTTCAAACAACCGATTTTTGAACTCGGAAATTTGGAAAATATCAAAGTTTCTGGAATTGATAATCTGCTTTCATACATAAGTTCAACACACTTAAAAAGAAACAGGAAACTTAAAACTAGTCAAATAACCCAGCGGGTCGACCCAGGAAACAAAAATAAAAACCCAAATAACTGATAAAATTCATAAAAAGGCCCATAACTCTCATTCCGGGTCGAATTCGGGCCGAACGGTTAGGCAAACCGCCTTTGGCTATTTGTCACTGCGTGGAGCTCGAGCCAACGGTCGTCTGGACACCTGATTCGCCCCAAACGGAGACCCGAGTCAAAAGTTAGGGTCGTTTCCGTCTAGCCCCTCTTATTACGGGCCCTATCTTGCGCCTCCAGAAACAGAATGGCCCGATCCTCTATACTTGGGCCTGCATCATTCCCCCCTGGGTAGACAAAAGTCGTCCTCGAATCTAGAGTATGCTCATCATCAGAAGAATCCCCATGGAAAGACACCAAATGCTTAACATTGAACACATCAGCACATCGGATATGATTTGGCAATTTTCAGACGATAAGCATTAGAATTTATCTTCTCCACAATCTCCACCGGTCCAATCTTCTTTGCAGATAACTTATTGTACTCACCGACCGAGAAACGATCCTTAGTCAGAATAGCCCAAACGAAATCACTAACCTCAAAATCAACGTGTCTGCGTTTCTGATCAGCATCCTTCTTGTATTTTGCATTGGCACGAACCAAGTTTTCTTGTACCGCCTTATGGACCTCATGAAGCCCAACAACAAAATCCTGCACTTTCTTTGGAACTGAGCTTGAGATAGGAAGGCCAATCAGATCCAGTGGGCCCCTGGGCTGAGCAGAATAGACCACTTCAAATGGACTGAACCCAGTACTTCTGTTCACCGCACGATTATGGGCAAACTCTGCTTGACACAACTTCTGATCCCAGCCCGCGCGTGTTCACCCACCAAACACCTCAGAAAATTACCAAGTGATCTGTTAACAACTTCGGTCTGCCCATCTGTCTGAGGGTGATAGGCACTGTTGAAGTTAAGCTCTGTGTTCACCATCTTCCATAGGTTGCGCCAGAAATGGCTCAAGAAACGAGTGTCCTGATCAGAAACAATAGTAGAAGGTAATGCATGCAAACGGTAGATCTCCCGAAAGAACAACTGAGCCACATGAACTGCATCGGCTGTTTTCTTGCATGGAATAAATTATACCATCTTCGAAAAATGGTCAACCACAACAAAGATCGAATCATTACCCCGTTGCGTTCGGGGCAACCCCAACACAAAGTCCATACTAATATCAACCCAAGGTTGTGAAGGAATAGGCAGAGGCATGTAAAGTCGAGCATTAGTGGATGAACCCTTGGAAGCTTGACAGATCCTGCACCGCTTAACAAACTGCTCTACTTCCTTCCGCATTGTAGGCCAAAAGTAAGATGATTGCACCAAGTGTAAAGTGCGATCTCTGCCTACATGCCCTTCACCATGTAACTCCTTTATGATGTGCAGACGGAGACTTGAATCAGGAATGCATAATTGATTCCCCTTGAAAAGGAACCCATCATGCAACAAAAAATCTGCCCTCTTTCCAGACTGAACTTCCTGCAAAACAACAGAAAAGTAAGGATCGTCTTCAAACTGCTCAATCAGACTGTCAAAGCCTGGCACTTCGACTCGCATGGACAGAAGCAAACTACTCCTCCTGCTCAAAGCATCTGCCACCCGATTAGAAGACTCAGATTTATGTTTCACAACAAAAGTAAATTTCTCCAGAAAAGCAAGCCATTGCCCATGTTTATGAGATACTTTGTCCTGACTGCGAATGTGCCTTAAGCAGTCATGATCCGTGAATAACACAAACTCCTTATGGAACAAATAATGCCGCCAATGCTTCACTTCTTGGACCACTGCATAGAATTCAAGAACGTAGGTACTGTATCGCAGTTTTACCCCTGTCAACTTTTCACTAAAATAAGCAATAGGTCGTCCTCCCTGACTCAGAACACCCCCAATCCCAACCTTTGAAGCATCCGAGTGCAACTCAAAAACTTGGTTGAAATCTGGCAATATTAGAATTGGTGATGTCGTTAGTTTTTCCTTAATCAACTGAAAAAGCTAACTCTGCCTCGTCTGTCCGAGTAAAAGCCTTTCCTTTCCCCTTTATACAGTCTGTCACTGGTGCCATGATAGAACTGAAATTTGGTATGAACCGCTTGTAAAATGAGGCCAACCCATGGAAACTTCGGACGTCGGTGAGGGTTTTTGGAGATGGCCATTCTTTCACAGCAGTAACCTTGGACTCATCCACTTGTATGCCTTCACCAGAAACCACGTATCCCAAAATCAGATCCTTTGAGGTCATGAACACACATTTTTTCAAAGCTGCATATAAATTATCCCTACGAAGTAAACTGAGAACATGTCGCACATGCTCTACATGCTCATCAAAGTTAGCACTGTAAATAAGTATATCATCAAAGTACACGACCAGAAATTTTCCAATAAAAGGCCGAAATAGTTGGTTCATTACTCGCATAAATGTGCTAGGGGCATTCGATAACCCGAAGGGCATCACTAACCACTCATACAGCCCCTCACGTGTTTTGAAGGAGGTCTTCCACTCATCACCCGGTCCAAGCCGTATCTGATAGTACCCACTTTTCAAATCTAGCTTTGTGAAAATGGTGGCACCACTAAGCTGATCTAATAAGTCATCAAGACGAGGAATTGGTAATCGATACCTTACTGTGATTTTGTTGATGGCACGGCTGTCAACACACATTCGCCACGTACCATCCTTCTTGGGAACCAGCAAAGCAGGAACATCACAAGGACTCATACTCTCCCGAACCTATCCTTTGGCAACTAATTCCCCAACCTGTCTACGCAACTCCTCATGTTCGATAGGACTCATTCTGTAATGCGGTCTGTTGGGTAACTGAGCTCCGGGTTCGAAATCAATGTGGTGCTGAATATCTCGCAGTGGAGGCAACCCATCAGGCAACTCAGTAGGGAATACATCATAAAACTCCTCGAGTAAAGGAGTCATAGCCTCTGGAATCTCAACTTCTTCGGGCACTTCCTTCCCAATCAAAACAAACACTTCCTCTACATCTTCAATGTCTTCCTCAAACTGGGCAAGGGTTAAAAGAGAACCAGATTGCTTGGTAACTATTTCCTTAGGCTTAGTAGGTACCAAGGTTATTTTCACCCCACAAAATAAAAAACTATAAGTATTGGTGCGCCCATTATGGTCAACATTTCGATCATATTCCCACGGCCTACCCAACAACAAATGACAAGCATCCATAGTGACAACATCACACCACACATTATCCTTATATGTTTGACCAACAGAAAAAGCAACAAGAGCACGTTTAGAAACTGTTACCACACCACCTTTCTTCAGCCACTGCAGTTTGTAAGGTTTGTTGCGATTTTCCGTTTTCAAAGCCAATTTCTGAACCGCCTCCTCAGAATTGAGATTATCACAACTTCCAGAATCGATAACAAAGGTGCAAACCTTACCCAATATCGTACACATGGATTGAAAGATGTTGTGTTTGAGCCAATCTTCACCAACTGCCTTTGGGGTAAAGCACGAGCGCCTTACAACCAGGTTCACCCCCACATCTCCGGTGACGACTTCTTCATCGTACTGTGGTTCTTCATCAAACAGTGGATTATCCTCGTAACGCTTTTCAGCATACTCATATTCCCAATCCCCAGTCTCGGCATACATGTGTCGTTTCCCAGCCTTCTTGCAGTCAGATGCCCGATGGCCCGTCTCACCACAACTGGAACATTTCAGACCCCTGCTACTACTTGCGCCTCCTATTGGAGTTGACCCAGCAGTAACACCCCATGTCTTCGATTGATTTGGGGTGAAACGTGTCATTGCACCACCCGAACCAGAACCTCTGCCACCAGGAGCATTCGAAAAGGCACCACTACCCAGGGAATTCGAAATGACTCCACCACCAGGGGAATTTGAAAAGACTCCAGAACAACCACTCACCCGACGATTTTGCTTCTCAAGAGCTAGTGCCCTTTGGTGTGCCTCTGAAACGGAAACCGGATCGAACAGATTCACGGCATCCATGATTGAAACCCTCAAGCCACTAACATACCGTGCAACAAGTTGGTCTTCCGTCTCCTGAATATCATTCCGCGCAAGCAAATGATAGAAATCGGTGGTATATTCATCAACCGTTCTGGCCCCTGCTTGAGATTCTGTAACCGCTGCTACATCAACCGTTGGAAGTTATGAGGCAAAAAGTTAGACCTCATACACTTCTTCATCTTCCTCCACGTTTCAACCTTTGGTTTGCCCAGACGACTTCGTGTCTGTTTCAACTGCTGCCACCACGCCGATGCCCTACCGCGAAGCCTGGTAGCGATCAATGATACCCTCTTGTTTTCGGGTACCTCCTTGAACTCGAACACTTCCTCAACCGTAGCCAACCAATCAATGAACCCCTCTGGATTCAGACTAGTCCCATCAAACTCTGGGATCTCAGTCTTAAATCCGGTCTCCCAGCACCTATTATCATCCCTGCGATTCTGCCTTGGTCGTTCTTCAATTTCTGACCCAGAAGACGAAAAGTCATTGTTGAACGGATTTTCAAAACCTCATGCTCATGGCCTCGGTTCAACAGATCTGGGAATCGATCGGTCAACTGATTAACCACCTGATCCAACCTTTCATCCATCCTCGTGAAAATCCGTTGCTCAAACTCACGTTCATACACTTCCTCAAGTGGTTTCTGTCTCCTCGGAGGCATTCTGAACTCGAGAATTTCGGCTCTGATACCAACTGATGCAGCGTAGCAAATGGGAAAATAGACTAGTCTGTTGATTCAAAAAATTCCAGACTAATCTCTACCAAAAGTATGTTGATTCCGTAGAATGCCACACAATTGGGCTTCAAACAACCGATTTTTGAACTCGGAAATTTGGAAAATATCAAAGTTTCTGGAATTGATAATCTGCTTTCATACATAAGTTCAACACACTTTAAAAAGAAACAGGAAACTTAAAACGGGTCAAATAACCCAGCGGGTCGACCCAGGAAACAAAAATAAAAACCCAAATAACCGATAAAATTCATAAAAAAGCCCATAACTCTCATTCCGGGTCGAATTCGGGCCGCACCGTTGGGCAAACAACCTTTGGCTTTTTGTCACTGCGTGGAGCTCGAGCCAACGGTCGTCTGGACACCTGATTCACCCCAAACGGAGACCCGAGTCAAAAGTTAGGGTCGTTTCCGTCTAGCCCCTTTTATTACGGGCCTTATCTTGGGCCTCCAGAAACAGAATGGCCCGATCCTCTATACTTGGGCCTGCATCATCCAGCCAACCAACAGACACTCATAATGCTTCAAACTTATTTCTATATGTTGTTTGCGACATAACAACGACATTTCATGACTATCTTAATCTTTTTGTCGGTAGTGACCATGTTCTAAAAACATTCCGAGATGAACATGATACATTCTTATGGAATTTTCATGATCGTTTTAAAGATAGATTGGTGCCACTGTTTAGTCAACAGACGATTGAGAAGTTATTTGTAACACACAAGTCTGATGCAGTAACAATTCATGTCCCTCAAGGTATTAGAAATAAGGGATGCGGGTCTCGAAAAAGAATTATTGGGAAATATGAAGAGGCCAAAATCACATCTAAACGTGAACGTCTTTGTTGATGTTGCAATAAACATGCGCTACATGATTCGATGGATTGCCCCGAGAAAAAGAAGGATTAATAGTGGCGAACACAGTATTTTGCTTTTGTTCGGTTTTTGTTTTACAACCATTATTGTTTTTTATACGCACCATAACTTTTCATGTTACCTTTAATATGTTTAATATTTTCCCCTAATGTTTGTGGTGTGTATTTCTAAATTGAATGCGTTTATTGCAACCACACACAGGGCAATTGGAAATGATAGATTATAAACACAACTTTTATTTCACTTAAGTGTATTGTCTATCTTAAACACAAGGTAAAAAATCAGTATCTAAAACACAATCTAAAAGACAATGTGACAAACAATTTTAACCGTTACTTTCTCAATACACATCCCATATTCTATGTGGTCTTTTCATAAGTGGACCATAGTGGACCCATTCAACAGATAACTCCTACGGCTGAAACAATTATATTATTACTTATCCCAACTTTTTATATTCAAATGTCCATCAAAATTATATTCTCCATATGTATACATGTTTTGATCATGTCGTTTACGATATCTTATAACACGCAACAACAAATTTATTCATTCTAATACACAAGCTTTTGATTTTCATAAATTTTTAGAGTTCTTATCTACTATACAATTGGTCTTTTATCACAAATTGTTGGATTGGCAATCAGTCAATATTCAAAATTTGTGTAACAACTTATAATGGAATCTAAAATAATGTCTTAAATGCGGTATGTTCTTATTTTTTTTAAAACCCAACTTAAACCGTTTGCATAAGTTGAAAATTATTTGATTTACTTAACCAAAATGATCGTGACTTGAATTCACACATTTCATTTATTGGGTCATTCACATTATAACATTAAAACCAATCACACTATGTAGCACGTGCATCAACCACATCATTCAAATACCGAATGAAGATTGTAGTAAAACCACTAACTTTAACTCGTAACATCAAATCCTATTTTATATTAGATACAAGCCACCAGAAAAAATAAAAGAAAAATAAATATGATTATATCATTCACACATACTAACTTTCATGCATATGATCCAAAAATTCTGTTTTATAGTTGACATAGCAACCACATGGTTAAACATAGGAACCACAAAGTTTTGAATCTTATTCTTTTCTCACATCAGCAGTTATGTTGCATCATCATCCATCATGTAGTAAACCCATCATTAGTAACACGTTACAATCACAACTCTCTTGTCCCTTTTCAAATATCTTCGCACGTAGAAATAACATACACATATTCACAAGTTCATGTCTTTTCATTCATTCATAAGTATTTACATAAGACTTATCATCCAAAATCAGACATGCTGTCTTACATGCATTGTCTATCATCTTACCATACTATCGAAAACCAAAAGAGAAGTATCTTCTTCATGACCAAAAAAACCAAACATTGTATGCATATCATACTCTAATAAAAACCCAACTTAAAAAAACAACACATCCCATGATTATCTTCCAATCAACATGAAATACCTAAAAACCCTTAAAACTTACATTCATGCACTCCAGAATCATCTTAAGCAGTCACGAAATCCACAAAAACGAGTCTGTTGGTGTGTGCCCTTGTGTCACACCCCGTTACCCCGGTTGGCAACGAAGTGTGACGTCGCAGAAACGTAACCATAATCATAACGAACGACCACTATATGGACGTTTTTAAAATACATCGTTAAAACTTTAAGATATAGCAATGTTTTACATAGTCTGATGTGAAGAAAAGAAGTTCGCACAATACAGTTACATAATTAAGGTATCCAAAATAATACAGCTAAATCTCCGTTAATTTTGAATATGCATGCGACTACATGGATCCGGAAGCTTGAAAGTAAATACATTCGAAGGCACACTTGCCTTAATTTCCTGAAAATACACGCTAAAATACGTCAACAAAATTGTTGGTGAGCTGATACGTTTACACGTAAATCTGACTTGTATGGACAACAACAGTAGAGTTTGAATTCATAAAATCTTAAATTCCATGTTATGTACATATAAACCATCATGCAACCGAAGCTTAATTAAAATGAGTTTGCCCTGTGCTGTATTCCCATACGTAATACCGTGTGTTAAATATATATGCACTCGCTGTTAGCCGACCCGAACTAACCCGAATGGGGAACATGACTCCCGATAGATCTATCCACAATACATTCACGTTTACAAATAAATGCAATTAACGGTTCATGATAAAAGGGCGGATGGAACCACATGTGTAATACATAATAGAAATGAAGTTGTTTTTGTGTCCATATAAAAACGAAGCATGTATTTCAACCCCAAAACATAACATTGTGAAAATAGGGGCTATGAGGACTCATCGAACTTGTGATGGCAAAAACGAGCGTAAAATGCTATTTAGCGTAAGTTGATGGATGATGCACCGGGTGAGTTAAATCGAGCCCTAAATGATAATAGGGACTTAATATCCCTAATATATGATAATATATATATATATATAGATTTTTATGTCTTAAATCACCCAACATTACAAGTTTATAAATAACATTACTTTGAGGCTGTTTTTGACTAAGCTCCAAAACGTTTTAGGCTTTGGTTTTCTAGGAAATTAAACTACTATATACAAAGGATTTTTAGAATCAAGAACGGCCACTTTTCGAGATATTTAGGTTGGTGAAAAAGCTCGTTGAAAACCCTATGTTAGTCATTTTTGAGCTGTCAAACTTTCGGTTTCTCAAATAATTTCTGGAGGTCTTAAACTCCAAAATAAGTTATGAAAACTTCCAGATCTATAATTAAGACATAGATCTAACTTTTGAGACAAGAATCAACTCATTTTGTTAAGTATGAATTAGTTATGATTTTTCAAAGTCGATATAAATTTTCTGCCGAAAATCTGTAGTTTATAAACTTGAAATAACTTACGATTCTTGTTGTTTATTCAAAGACTACTGGTATAAAAGTTATAAAATGTTGGTACATCCTGTGTGACGATAGCAGTCTAAGTGGATTAGCATTTTGGTTTAAGTAATACTGCAAAGCATTGAATATTAACGAGTATTTGATATAAGTGTTTATATATGTTTGATAGTTATTGTTTGTATGGTTGAACTTGATTTTGCAGGAAGTTCAAACATAAATATCAAAGATAAAATCAAACATAAGTTAAAAACATAAGTTTCAAATATAGGTTTAATATATGTGAAAGTCGAAATTAGATTAAATTCGAATTCACTAAGTAATTGGGATTCGAATCTAGGACAGATTCGAATTTAAGTCATAAGGCAAATTCGAGAATGTCAAGGGGACAAACTCGAATGGTCTTCTATAATTAGGGATAGACTCGAATTATTAGCAGACTTTTGCAGATTTCGTGTGAGTGATTACCAAAAGGCGATTTCGAGTTTATCAGCTTTGTGAGTGTTCTTTCGGAGAGAATCATCTAGTAGGTGCGTTTGTGTTCGTCCGTACAACTTGTTGATAGTCTCCGTGTTCCGTGTGAGAGTTGTTTCCGTCAACCCGTTAACGAGGATTCCGCACTCATTGACGGTCTCGCGTCTAGATCGATCCGTAGTGTGTAGACCTTACAAGTGGTATCAGAGCCTAAGGGGTGTTCTTCGTGTTCATCCTAGGTTTCTTGACGCTTTTGGACGGTTATTCTCTCAAACTTTTTGTGCTTTTCGAGCTTAACAACTTGGGATCCGGGAAATACTTTGCCGTTTTTCACGTTTTTGATCGAAATCAATATTTTTCTTTGTAAAAATATTGATTTAATCTGCAAAACGTTAAAAAATCGAGGTATTGGCCGTTTTTCGAGTTTGCGGCGCTCGAATCTGTTAGGAGTAATTAGGGTTTTGCTTAGTTTCGAGTCTATCCTGAAATCCGCTCCTTTCGAGTTTGCTATCAAGTGTTTCAAGTTTAACGTGTTCGAGTTTGATTCGAGTTTGGTTTAGAGTCGAATAGGAGCTTCGAATTTGCTGGGGTTCGACATTGACTGTTTCGAATTTGCTTGGACATTCGAATTTAAGACCTTCGAATTTGTCACCAATTTCGACTTTAATTGGTTTTCAGAACTTAATCGAATTTAATCCCAAATAGGTTTAAATTTAATTATATTCGAATTTATCTAAATTCGAAAGAATTAACTTAAATTAATTTCGAATTAAATTTATTAAGTTAAAATTCAATTACTTTTGAAACAATGACAAATTTACAAAGGTTTCTGGAGATGGATCATGAGGTAGGGAAAGCAAATACTCCGCCTAAGCTGATGAAACTAGAAGACTATTTTTGGTGGAAAGATCGGTTTGCCGATTTTGTACGTTTCAACGACATGTGAATGTGGATATGTATCGACAAAGGATACATCCCACCTACCACAGAAGTTGAAGGCCGTCAAAGAGTCTTATCATATCAATTGATGAAGGAAGATGATAAGAAGCCGTATGAAGCCGAGAACCGAGCCTTCTCGATTATTCGAATGGGATTACCTAAGGACATACTACACACATTCCGCAATCAAAAGACATCTAAGGAGCTTTAGGAGACGCTGGAAAAGAGGTGTGAGGGTAATCCGAGGGTACGGAGAAAGCGCATGGAGTTATTAAATCAGCAATTTGCAATTTTCAAGGCTTTAAAGGATGAGAAGCTGGACGATACCATCACCCGCTTCTATCATCTGCTGACAGAGCTTGAGAGTCATGGCATTGAGTATAGCAATACAGACAAGAACAATAAGCTTTTAGATGCCTTACCAGCCAAATGGGCGTTGTACGTGGCTATGATTAAGCTTGATGAAGATAAGTATTATACTCAATCGTTGGAAGATGTAGTGGGAACGCTGAGCGCTTATCATTTCGAGCTACTGAAGGCCGAAACAGATTATGAACAAGTCCAAAATCCAGCCATGTATTTTGGAAAATCAACAAAACCTTCAGCGGCAACTGATATGAAGACTGCTACAGGGTTCTTCACCGGAGAAACGTCGTCACCAGCAGAGACTGACGACGCACACAATAGAGCGTTCTTAGGGTTTGGGAGACCGGAAGAACAACAACCTCAAGCAACACAGGCATCAACATCTCAGGGCTACTCTAAGATGCCCATGAGCGCTAAGTCGGCCGAAGAACGTTTGAATCTTTTGGCGTCATTTGTGGCCGCATATGGGAACTGCGTTCAAGGGAAAATAAACGATCCTGCACTCTGGGATGAAGACTATGATCAGGTAGACCCTGACGACCTTGAGGAGATGGATCTCAAATGGCAACTGGCCATGGTAACCCAACGGGTTAAGCGATTCATCAAGCGCACTGGAAGATATCTTAGCATGAATAATAAGGGTATTGTCTTTGATAAGTCCAAGGTCAAATGCTACAATTGTCAAGGTTTGGGGCACTTCGCCAGAGAGTGTCAGAGACCGAAGGTAGATAATTACCAAGGGCAGAATCAGTCGCATGGACAGTTTCAGAACCAGTCTCAACAGAGATATCTTCCGAGTTCATCATCTGGTCAAGCCAACATAGCTGGTTTGTTATCAAACGTCACATCCGACAGACAGCTGGATGGTACTATGACTGGAGCTCACATCCGGAATCTAATGCTAGAGCCTTTATGGCTGAAGTCACTGAGAGCGGATGTGAAGGGGAAGAGCAGAACACAAGGGACAACAGTCAACACGAAAGCAGTCCGATGTGGGTGGAGAAGTCGAATGATCAGACGCTTCGGGAGTTTGCCGCTCAAATGGCCAACGTCGACTCAGATCACACAAAGGTAAGTCTGAATTACTCTCTTTTCCAAGAATTATGTGTTTTATGTGTTACTTCTAACGACAGGTTGAATCTAGTATTAGAATCACATAAAAACATATCTGCTCAAAATGAATCTTTAAAATCTGATAATGCTAGCCTGAATGATGTTAACCAAGATCTTAGGGATAAACTTAAGGCTGATGCTCAAGATGTAATAGTTCTGAAAGACAAGCTGAGTGAGCAGTGTGTTAGATTAGAACTGATGTATGAGCATGTAGAGGCCTTGACCAAAGATCTTAAGACCAAAGAAGTAGAACTAGCTGAAACTAAGGTGAAGGTAGCAGAGGCTAATAGTAAGCTAGAAAAGTTTAGGAACTTTTGTCTGAACCTAGGGAAAGTTTTGGATGCTCAATGCCAATCTAAAAAGCCTGTAGGTCTAGGATTTCATGAGATTCCTCCACCTTTTAATGCCAACTATGTGCCTCAACCTCAGGAGAAAACTGAGAAACCAGTAGATTTAGAGGAAATACCTGCACCAGTGTCTGAGCCTGTAAAAGAAAATACACCTAAGGTGACTGATACAAACGTCAAGATTAAGAAAGTCAAATTTGTGTCTTCCTCTAGTGAAACACCTGCAAGAAAACAAAAAATTGATTTTAATGATCAGGATGATGAACCAGTCACAATAGATGTTCAAAATGATCAAGACACTAGTGACACACTTAAGTCAAAGGGCTCACACAAGAAGTCTATTGACAAGATGTCATGCTTTAGATGTCACGAGAGGGGGCATGTTGCTTCTAACTGTCCGCATAGGAAAGTTGACACTACACCTAAGGCAGGGAAGCCAGAACAAACTAAGCCTTCAACAAGTGTGGTGAGCACTAATAGTTCTCAGAGTACCGAGAAAACTGTGCAGGATACACCAAAACAAGTTGTGAAACAAATACCGGTAAAAGGTAGACCAAATGAAGTGGTTAGGGCTAATTCACCGAATAGAGTCCGTAATCAATCTAGGTCAGGACCTCAACAAGTCTATAGGAGTACAACACCTAGAAGAGCTTACACTCCAGTAAGGTCACATACTCCTGTTAGACATCACACACTGGTTAGAGCTCAGGGATCTCAATCTGAAATGCAATATAATATGAATTATTCTAGAGCTCCACAACAAATGCCTACTCAAAGGCAAAGAGTGAATTTACATCACTCGGCAACACAACAAACTCCTGTTCAACGACCCAATTAACCTAAAAGGCGAGATGGGTATTTGAAAGAGTTTAAATATGTGGACGAGAATGGTATAACCAAGTCAGTTATTTCTTGGGTTCCCCGTGATAACTAACCTATTTTCTTTTATGTGCAGGAGACAACCACAGGTCCAAACAACAAATGGTTCATCGACAATGGATGCTCCAGGCACATGACAGGGGAAAGAAGTCTCCTTACAGACTTCAAGGGTGGGAATCGGGGATTTGTATCATTCGCGGGAAACAAGGGTGGAACCATCACTGGTACTTGAGAAGTCACTAATGGGACGATTACCTTGGATCAAGTTTATCACGTCGATAAACTGGTTCATAATCTCATTAGTGTATCTCAAATCTGTGATAGGAAGAATTCAGTGCTGTTCACTGAAACAGAGGCGTTGGTGATAAAACCGGGATTCAAAATACCTAAGAATGTATATTAATGAGGGCACCAAGGAAGAATGACTTGTACATACTCAATATGAACAAGCCGGAATCTTCGATGTGTCCGATCTGCTTATTGTCTAAAGCTTCGGACACTGAATCAGTTTTGTGGCACAGAGGCATGGCACACTTGCACCTAAGAAAAATGAACTATATAACGAAAAATCGGTTAGTGCAAGGTGTGCCTATGAAGAGTTTTCAGTTCGAGGACAAGTGTCTACCATGCAAGAAGGGCAAACAACATAAGAAGGCACACAAGTCCAAGACTCAGAACTCCATAACCTCTACATTCGATTTGATGCATATGGATCTCTTCGGACCAATCAACAAAAGGAGTATAGGAGGTAGTTTGTATTGTTTAGTTATCACTGACGATTACTCAAGATTTTCTTGGGTTTTCTTTCTAGGTACAAAGGACGAGACGGCATCCAAGCTCATCGGGTTCTTAGACCAAGTGGAGAATTCCTATGGAACACGAGTTAAAAGGCTTCGTAGTGATAATGGAACTGAGTTTAAAAACACTATAATTGGTGTATATTGCCTCTCAAAGGGCATAGTGCATCAATTCAGTGCACCATATGAGCCTCAACAAAATGGGGTGGCCGAAAGAAAGAACAGGACATTGATTGATGCTGCAAGGACTATGCTTTCGGATTCAAAGCTTCCTACCATGTTTTGGGGGGAGACAGTGAATACCGCGTGCCATATTTTAAACTGAGTCCTTACAGTCAAATCTTTGAACAAAACCTGTTACGAAATTTTGAATAAACGGCCACCTAATTTAACTGGCTTCGAACCGTTTGGGGTACCATGTACATTATTGCGAACAAAACATCAACCTAAGTTTGGTGAAAAGGTTGACGAAGGATACTTCCTAGGTTATCTGCCGAACTCACCAAACAAACGGGTTTTTAACAAAACTATTGGTACTGTAGAGATCGTGTATAACATTGAAGTCACAAGCTATACACATGAACCCCAAACAGGTCCGGAATGGACATTTGACTATGATAAAGTGTTTGACTCATTAAACATTCCTTTGGATGAAAATGCAGGTACGATCGGAAAGGACTTGGCGACGTTGAATCTGAATGACGAAGGTCATACCTTTCCGAGGACTACATTTCAATCCACATCCGAGCCTACTTTGACTGAATATGGATCTCCAGAAGTCACTGATCCAGAAGCACCTTCAACTGAGAATCAAACTCAGACATCAAATTCCAACTCTGAGTAACTGGCCACGAGGAGGAAAATGTAGAATCTGAGGATGTTCCCCCACTAGGTGAAATAGGATCTAAATTAGGAGATAATCTGAGAGTTGACGAAATAGAGACATCTAGGATCAACAAGAACCATCCTATAGAAAGCATCATAGGAAATCCTAATGAGGGTGTGAAGACTAGGAGTAGTTTAAATAACAACACTGTGTTGTTGTCGATGATAAATGACTTTGAGGCCTTTCATACCTGCCTCTATTCTTGTTTCATCTCGGAAGTAGAGCCGAAAAATGTGCAAATGGCACTAAAGGATAACTCCTGGGTTGAAGCGATGCTGGAAGAACTATCTCAGTTTAGGAAACTAGAAGTGTGGGAGTTAGTTCCATTACCTCGAGGGGAAATTGACATAGGAACCAAATGGGTTTTTAAGTGCAAAAGAGACGATCGGGGTATAGTCACTCGCAACAAGGCAGGGTTAGATGTAAAGGGTTTCAACCAAGAGGAGGGAATCGATTACAATGAGGTGTTTGCGCCAGTAGCAAGGCTGGAAGCCATTAGGTTGTTTCTGGCTTTTGATTCCTTCAAGGGCTTTAAGGTATATCAATAAGATGTTAAGAGTGCTTTCCTCTATGGGAAAGTGAAGGAGCTGGTGTATGTAGAACAGCCGCCCGGATTTACAGATCCAAAATATCCAGACAGAGTATATCGATTAGATAAGGCTCTGTATGGATTGCATCAAGCACCAAGGGCGTGGTACGAGACTTTATCCAACCATCTGTTAGAGAACGGGTTTGAAAGGGGTAGGATAGTTTGTACGCTGTTCGTTAAGAGAAAGGGAGAACACTTCATCTTGGTACAAGTGTACGTCGATGATATCATCTTTGGATCATCAGACGAGCAAATGTGCAAAGATTTTGAGAAGGTGATGAAGTCGAAATTCTAGATGAGTGCAATGGGTGAGTTAAATTTCTTTTTGGGGTTGCAAGTTGACCAGAAGAAGGAAGGAATGTTTATCCATCAGACGAAGTATGTCTATGACATATTAGAGCGCTTCGGGATGGAAGGGACGAAACTGACAGCCCATTTCAGCATGCCGATTCAAGTGAATCACAATCTCGGACCGGGTACTGAAAGTGATACCGATGTGGATCCGACGTTATACCGGGCCATGATTGGATCACTTATGTATTTAACTGCTTCAAGACCTGACATCATGTTTGCTGTGTGTATTTTTGCTAGGTTTCAAGCTAATCCGAAGGAAATGCACATGAAAGCTGTGAAGCGGATTCTACAATACCGCAAGTCGAAACCGAAGCTGGGACTTTGGTATCACGCGGAGGGAGATCTAGAGTTGGAGGCGTTAACGGATTCTGACTACAGAGGATGCAGCTTGACGCGCAAATCAACAACTGGAGGTTGTCAATTCCTAGGAGGGAGACCGGTTTCCTGGCAATGCAAGAAATAGACGTCAATAGCCGTGTCAACGTGCGAGGCCGAGTATGTTGCTGCTAGTAGTTGCTGCTCACAGGTTCTGTGGATACAACAACAATTGCGGGATTACGGTTTGGCTTACACTCAAACTCCCATTAGGATAGATAACCAATCTACAATTGCTATAACAAATAATCCAGTTAAACACAATAAAACAAAGCACATAGACATAAGGCATCATTTTATTCGTGATTGTGCTGAAAAGAACTTAATCAAGTTGGTAAAAGTGGCAACGGACGATAATAATGCTGATTTATTTACCAAAGCCTGTGATAAGTCACGGTTTGAATATTTGATTTAACTAAATGGAATGCGCAACCAAGAGTAAATTGACCTTAGTAGAAGTTTTCTTTTCCTTTATAGCTGTAGTCTTTCTTTCTTTTTATAGTAAGTTTTCAAAATTAGGATAGTTTCTATTTTTAGTAAGTTAAATAGGTTATATTCTTATTCTTTTATTGCTATTTCTTATGAAAAAACAAAAGAAAAAAAGAGAGAAAACCATAAAAAATTCAAAAAAAAAAGAGAATATCAGAAAAGGAGTTAAGTCTTAGATACATAGGTTCAAAGTGACGAAAATTAGCACAGTTGTTACAAACTCTAAGTGTTTAGGCTTTCACACTTAATGCACCTAAAATTCTAAGTGTTATACTTTATTTTAGTTTGATGTGTTGGTAGGCATAATACATATAGGGAGTCTCAAGACAAATAAAATATTCAAGAAAAAGTCAAACGTGTCACTAACTTAGATGTATGACCAATCGATCTTAATTTTTATGTACAAGACATACAAACTTTGAGTCTAAATGAGGTATGCAAACTTTCTGGGGATGTATCGCAACATCAAATACATCTTAAATTGGAAAGCATAGAAAAATCATAAGGAATTGAGAGTCAAAAATATGTTACTCTGTTGTACGTATACAGACCTGTTGCCTCTGTTTTGATTCGGGTTAGCAAGATAAGTCGCTTTGTTATACGTCGGTACAGACCTGTCACCGCTGTCTTGCTAGCTTTAAAAATAAACCTTAAGTCAAACTAAGACACTTTATTGTATGTAAATACAGACCTGTGTCCGATGTTTGTCTTTTAAAGAAAGTTTGCAAATACCAAAAAGTTAGAATCATTGTATGTATGCATTGATCATAAAAGTATGTCTATGTCTGAGTCACGTAAGATAATTTCATGATAAATAAAAATGCCAAGGGATATTCCGAAATGTAGCATGTTTAAATGGGTAAATACCAACAATCAGCTAAACGGGTATGTCACGTCAAACAATCAAAGGAATCAAAAATTCCTAAGTGTGAAAGTTTAAGTACTAAAGGTCAGTATCCGACACCGCTATCTGATTGAACCTTTCTTTGACTATGCTCGTCAAAAATAATTTGTTAAGTGTTTAGCATAGGTTGTAAATTTTAATAAATGTAGTTTAAGTCTCAGTAAAATTTGTGTTCAATAGTTTAAGATTATTTTTACTTATTTTTATTTTTATTTTATTTTATTTTATTTTATTTTATTTTATTTTACTTAGGAAAAAGGTCAAAAATTACTGAGGGTGCATTCATAGTTGAATAAA
Source organism: Centrapalus pauciflorus (assembly GCA_020465985.1). Lineage (NCBI taxonomy): Eukaryota > Viridiplantae > Streptophyta > Magnoliopsida > Asterales > Asteraceae > Centrapalus > Centrapalus pauciflorus. The sequence goes on from JAANYP010000996.1 coordinate 290,720, forward strand.
ATAAACATTGCGTGAAAATCTTGTGCTTAGGGTAAAAGATTTGGCATAGTTTATTCCGTTACACAATAAGGTTGAAAAAGTTAAAAAAGTTGAATTTATTTCAAAATTTTCGAAATTTTCTAAGTTTCAGGGGTAATTCGAGTTTAACCTAAACTCGAATATGGCTTGGCTCGAATCTGTCAGTAGATTCGAAAAAGGCATTAGATTCGAAGGTTGGTGGTATAAATATGTTAACAGTAACGTTCATTAATTCATCTGTTTTCGATTCTATTCCTAGAGTTTGTTCAGACGATTTCGAATCTATTCCCTCGACTTTGTCGTTTTCCCAAAATCAACTATTTGTCGAGTTTCTTTCGGTGTGGGTTCGATACTACTCATAGATCTAGGTATAATCAAGTGTTTTGTACAAGATTTAAGTAGTATTACACTCCATTTAGGCCAAAATCATTAGATTTTGAAGTTTTATTGGTAGAAAGTTTGTTTTTCAAATTAACTACTAATATCATTGATTAGAACCTAGTAGGACTAATACATGTGATTTTCTGAGTCCAAAATGGTTAAAATCATGGTTTTTAGTGATGATGTTGGCCGACACTTTCGAATCTGTTCATGGCCTGATTCGAGTTTGTCTGTAAACTCGAATTGGTCATTAGACTCGAATGGTACATCAAATTCGAATATATGGTCATTCGAATCTGTTGATTCGACTTTGTCATTATGTTTGAATTATTTAATTTAAATTTTAATTAAACTTGTAGAAATTCATTTGTGTTGTATTTTGTACTTACACAAGTTCAAAATAAAACAAATTTGAATTTAAACAAGTTTATTCATTTTTAATAATTCTAATATTTTATTTGATATATTGTGCAAATATGGCGGATAGAGTATTTGTTCCAAAGCATAATATGGTCATTTCCCCTGACCATGCTATCTCTGAAGCACAGGGTTTCCGTCAGATGGTGGATTTCTTAGTGGAGTCCAGAATCTCATATGCACTGTCTCATAACATCCAAATTGTCATTCCTTATGTACGCCAATTCTATGAACATTTGCAAGTTGATTGTACTGTCACCCCAACAGTACTAAGGAGAAGGATAGCTGGACAGCCGTTGGGATTTTCTGCTGATATACTACGCCAAGTTCTGTAGCTGGGAACTCAGGAGCAAGAGAATGGGCCTATAGATTTCCCATTAAGTATTAGGCAGGCTGCCTTTGTAAGGATGGGATATAGTTTGGACATTACTAAGACATCCTATATGAAGAGTGGACTCATTGGCCAATGGCGATATCTGGCGCACGTGTTCATGGTATGCTTCGCGGCGAAGAAAGCGGGATTTGATTACATAGTGTCCAAGTTCAATCTGCCATGATCGCTTTGGTTTATAATCAAAAGTTTAGCTTTTTAGAAATGTTCTTCTCAGAGTTCGTTCATCAGATGACGGCTCCGGAGCAGCAAAGATTTCTGCTTTATCCTCGTTTTGTAATGATGCTCATCCGACACTTTTTGCCAAATCTGCTGCAGCTGAACGAGATTCAGAGCGTTGCAGTCATATATAAGAGAATTTTTGCCGATTGCTCCTCTCACCGAGGAAGGTTAGCTGTCCCGATAGAGACACCTTTATTTGGTGTTATAATCGATCCGAATTTTGTAGCCCCTCAAGATGCCAACTGGGCAGGGGCAGTGGAAGTTCCGCAGAGACATCCACAGCAACAGCAGCAACAACCACAAAGGCCTCAACAACAGAGGAGACGCCAAAGGCCGTCAGCGAGTCAAGTACAGGCAGATAGGCCTTCTACTAGTCAAGTTCAAGAGCCACAAGAGGCTGGAACTTCGACTACACCAGAAGTATCTGTTCTGACATCTGATCAGCTATGTCAAACATTACACGAGATTTGGGAAGCTGGTCCAAATGCCAATGAAGAAATTACAGAAGAGTTAGTTGGAGAATTGTTAGAGCCTCCGGAAGGAGAAGATGACATCCTTAGGCAAATTGATGAGTATCAATCAGTGCCAGAAGGAGAAGCCATCTCAGCTTCTGAGTCCGAAGACATGGAAGAGATTGAAGTTGAAGTTCCAGAGCCTGTGAATGAAGAACCATCCATACAAATACGGACTTATGGATCAAGGTTAGTGGTAATCAATGAAGAAGCCACGAGGAGAAGAGCATCAAGGGATCCTGATGACTCTGATTTTGATGAAGAAGAAGTTGCTCCATTATTGACAAGGCAAAGGGCTAAACGTCATCATTTTATGCACGGAGCTACCTCAGCTTCTGCTGCACAGCCAGGAATATCTCAACCTCCACCTACTCAATCTACCATTCCACCATCACCACCACATGTTGAACCGTACATTCCATCACCAATCATTCCAACCCCAATACAATCCATTCCATCAACCTCATCCACCTTCATGGAGAATCAAAGATCTTCTGAGCTGAAGAGCAGAGTAGACTTCCAACAAATTCAAATATTTGGTCTGACAACGGCTCTCGCCGAAATTCAGAAGCATAATGCCAACATAGATATTGTAACATCCGGCATTAAACCAGGTTAGCAACTATGACCTAATCAGTATTTAATAGCCAATTATAACCTAATCAGTAGTCATTAGAAATTAATCAAAGTGATTAACAGGGTTCATGAAGAAATTCAACTCAATTAGAATCAAATTCATCGGTGCGATGAATCGGCAAATCAATTAATCCGATCGATTTACGATATGATGGATTAATGCAACTAAGTACATAATTAAATTATGATTAGTGACACTAATCATACACTAATACAATTACTTAACATTAATTATGCAAGACTAAAACAATTCATTAAAACAATGCATCCAAAAGTATTTATGAATTTACATAAAAAGGGAAATACAAGAATACATTCTAAATACTTTTATACAAAAAAATAAAAACCAAAATACATCATTTTTATACCATAAAAATCAGCCAACACAAAATGGGAACACACTTTTGTGTCCCCTTTGACTTTCATTAAAAATATTGAAAAGAATTCCTCACTTTTTCTACTTTTCCAACATGTTGGTAAAGTGTTAAACACCACCTTTTCTTTCATCATTTGCAAGACCAATTCTCTTTTATAAATAGAGGACTCATTTCTCATTTCATTCACACCTTGAAAGATCAAAATCCTCTCATCTTTTCTCTCAAAAAAAATTGGCCAAGAGCAACCAAGAACATCAAAGTTGCATCTTTTTGTTTCTTCAAGTTCTTCAAGTGTTTCTTTGGTGCAACAATTCAAGAACTCAACTCCTACTCATTTGCATTCTTTTAATACATCAAAGTAAGTAAAAACTACCTTATTACTTCTTTTAGTTAAGTTGTTACAAGTCTTGCATAATATATATAATCACCAACAACAACAAGTTGCATAAAAACCCAAGTTTATAAATCCTTAGTTTTTGTTTTAAGTTGTTTTCTTCAAATATGTTTATAAATATATAAACACATCATGTAAGTGTAAATATTATGAAAACAAATTATATAAATGTGTTTTATAACTTTTATACAAGTAGTCTTTGAATAAACAACAAGAATCACAAGCTATTTCAAGTTTATAAACTACGGATTTTCGGCAGAAAATTTACATCGACTTTGAAAAATCATAACTAATTCATAACTTAACGAAATAAGTTGATTCAAGTCTCAAAAGTTAGATCTATGTCTTAAATATAAATCTGGAAGTTTTCATAACTTAGTTTGGAGTTTAAGACCCCCAGAAGTTATTTGGGAAACCGAAAGTTTGACAGATCAAAAATGGCCAACATAGGGTTTTCAACAAGCTTTTTCCCCAACCTAAACATCTCGAAAAATGGCCGTTCTTGACTTTAAAAATTCTTTGTATATAGTAGTTTAATTTCCATGAAAACCAAAGCCTAAAACGTTTTGGAGCTTGGTTAAAAACAGCCTCAAAGTAGGCCAAAAAACCTTCGAAAAGCTGGAAAATTATATATATAAACTTGACGTTTAAGTGGGTTTTATTTATAAACTTGTAATGTTGGGTGATTTAAAACATAACAACATTTATACATACAAATTATCATATATGAGAGTTATTAAATCCCTTATATCATTTAGGACTCGGTTAATCGCGTCCGGTGTCATTGCTCATCAACAACTAAAATCGTCATTTTTACGATCATTTTGCCATCAACATGTGGTGAGTCTTCATAGCCCCTATTTTCACTATCTACTGGGGTGGAAATACATGCATTATTTTTATATGGACATCAAAATTGTTTATTTCTTATATGTATTACACATGTGGATCCATCAGCCCTCAAATCATGAACCGTTAATTGCATTTATTTGCAAGCGCGAATATATTGTGGATAGATCTATCGGGACTCATGTCCCCCATTCGGGTTAGTTCGGCTCGGCTAACAGCGGGTGCATATATATTCAACACACGGTATTACGTATGGGAATACTGCACAGGGCAAACTCATTTAATTAAGCTTCGGTTGCATGATGGTTTATGTAATACATACACGGAATTTATGCTTTATAAATTCAACTCATCTGATAATGTCCATACAACTGGTCTTTTCGCGTAAACCTATGAGCTCACCAACAATTTGTTGACGTATTTTAGCATGAATTTTCAGGTGATTAAGGCATGCGCATTTATTGGAAGCATTCCAAGGCTTCCGTTCATTTTGGAGTCGCATTATTTTCAAACTCGGAGATTTATTTGTTCTTTCCTGATAAACTAAATTGTGTATTTAAATCTTGGTATTTTAAGAACTACTTACGCTGTATTTTGGTGATGTAAAACAATATTTATATTTGAAGTTAAATCAATGTATATTTGAAAAACGTCCATATAGTGGTCGTTCGTTATGATTATGGTTACGCTTCCGCGACGTCACGCTTCATTACCAACCGGGGTAACGGGGTGTGACAGATTGGTATCAGAGCCATAGTTATAGTGAACTAGGTTGAATTAGTACCTAGACTATAACTGTTACAAAAACTAAAGTTTCTTCAAAAACTGTGAACATATATATGGACCCTGATGACAATAACATGTCAAACAATACGGTCGTTATACTCTTTGACCCTGAGGATGAACTCTCACCCATGGAACAAGGAAGCCAAGGTGACACTAAGATGTAATTTGGTTCGGAGATCCACCCAGACCCAATCAATGACGAAGTAGAGGACCCGTCAGAACAAGAGGGGGGCAACTGTGGCCCTGTAGCTCAAATTGCTCCACCATCACCACCATGTATTCCATCCTACCCCTATTCAGGAGTCATCCCAAGGGACCATTGAGGAAGTTCACCCCTACGAAAAGGGTGTTACTGGCACAACGGGAGTCTATCCCGGTACCTGCCCATCAGCCAAGCCCGCCGCCGTAGCGACAGGCGAACGTAAGACAGTGGGGATGGATGCCTCACACTCTCCAAGAGTGGAGAAACGAGGAAGGGATCCAAAACCATTTTGAAGTCAGAACACCATCTTCCTCTCATGTGCCGACACTTACCCAGAAACCTACATAACAAACGATGCTCTGTTGGTGGCAAGGGCCGCCAGACACGACCTCCTACTCCGACAAATCCACCAAGGGGTCGGTGAGACCTATGCAAGGATTAAGTAGGAGGCAACACTCCAACATACATTAGGCCAACCAGAATACCTAGGCGATTGCCGATCCATCAAGACGGAACCGACGAATTATGACGGCGCTTAGCAGAGCGCAAAGCCGTAATGCAGAGCTAACCCAACAACTTAACGCACTGAAGTACGATGAGACATCTCATACTTAGTACCCTCTTACCATTTTATAGTATTTCTCTAGGTTTTACTATCTGATATATCTTACGGTATGTAAGGCTTAAAAATTTATCGGAAAACCCCGACCATATCATGTACAACGATTAGGTATCAAGCATTTTAATGAATAACTAAGCTTTATCTATAACTATGTGCATGAGGACATGTAGTACGACAATCTGCCTAAGAAATTTCAAACCCATAGACTTATCCTCTTATCCCAATAGATACCACTTATGCATTTTTACTATTTGATACTGGTACTGATAGGAGCTTTATATCCACTAAGTTCACTAAGCAGATAAATTCCATTCTTACGCCACTAAGTGCTACTTATGCTATTGAGGTTGATGACAGTAAGACACTTAAGACAAATAATATAAGTCGAGGATGCTCCTTAGAATTAGTAGGCCAACTCTTTGAAACAGACTTGATGACCGGGAATTTTTGACGTGGTCATAGGCATGGATTGACTATCGAAAAATCATGCGGAAATAGTGTGTAACAAGAAGACGGTTCATATACCTTTAGCCAATAAGAAGGTCCTTACTGTCCAAGACAAAACAAGAAATACCAAAGTAAACATCATCCTTAGCATTAGGGCCCTGAAGTGTTGACGAAGAGGGAGCCAAAGGAAAAGCGGCTCGAAAATATTCTTATTATTTATGGTTACCCCAAAGTTTTTCCAGAACACTTACCTGAACTCCCAACATCGAGGCAAGTCAAATTCAAAAATCGACCTAATATCAGGTGCGGCACCAGTGGCTGGAGCACCAGGCCGATTAGCCCCATCAATAGTGTATGAATCGTCCAACCAACTATAGGAGCTCTTAGATAAAAGGTTTATCAAACCGAGTTCCTCGCTTTGGAGGAGCTCCAGTTTTGTTCATAAAGGAGAAGAATGGAACTTTCGGGATGTGCATCAATTAGCGAGAGCTAAATAAACTAAAAGAACCGATACCCGCTCACAAGGATCAATGACTTGTTTGACCAAACTCCAAGAATTAACCTTCTATTTGAAGATAGACCTAAGGTCTGGTTATCATCAGGTTAGAGTTCGCAAGAAAGATATTCCAAAGACAGCCTTCAGATTCCGTTACGGTCATCATAAATTCCTATTAACGTCGTTTGGATTAACCAGTGCCCGAACGGTATTCATGGACCACATAAATCGGGTGTGCAAACCTTACCTACACAAATTCATGATTGTATTCATGAATGACATCTCAATCTACTCACGAAACAAGGAGGAGCACGAGCAAACATTTAAGACTGATTCTAGAGTTGTTAAAGAAAGAACAACTATATGTCAAGCTTTCTAAGTTTGAATTTTGGCTAAGATAGGTAAGATTTCTCGGTCACGTGATCAATAGTAAAGGAATCCAAGTCGGCCTCGCAAAGATCGAGGCTATCAGGAATTGGTCAACTCTTAGAACCCCCTTAGAGTTACCACAGTCCTTAAGACTTGCCACTCATTATAAGCAATTATCAAAAGTTTCTCAAAGATCACCAGAGCTCTAACAAAACTAACCCAAAAAGACATTAAGTATGATTGGGGCAAGAATCAGGAGACATCATTTCAGTTATTAAAGCACAAACTGTGCAGCGCACTTATTTTATCCGAGAGAAGCAGGAAATTTATAGATTACTATGACGCTTCACACAATGGGTTGATGTACAAAGATAAGGTCATAGCTTATGCTTCACAACAACTTAAGGTTCACGGGGTGAATTACACAATGCATGAACCAGAAAGAGTTGAATATGAGGTAGCGTTATTGGGTGGAGCAATTAAGTGATTGCAACTGTGACGTTCGTTATCACCCGGGGAAAAGCTAATGTGGTTGCAGACGCTCAGAGCCAAAAGGAACGAGCTAAGCCGTTAAGAGTACGAGCCCTAGTTGTGACCATTCAACCAAACCTTCATTCCTTAGTTCACGATGCACAAGTAGAGGCTGTTAAGGAGGAAAATATGAAAAATGAAGCCCTGCATGGAATGGATAAGTAGTTTGGGGATCGATACTTTATGAATAGAGTCTGATTACCCTGTTTTGGTGGAATAAGAAAGCCGATTATAATTAAAGGACACAAATCAAGATATGTCAATTACCCCGGACCCGATAAAATGTATCATGACCTCAAGGAGCTATACAGGTGGCCTAGCATGAAGGCTGACATTGCCACATATGTCAACAAATTCCTAACATGCTCCAAAGTTAAGACAAACATCAGAAACCATTTGAGTAATAGTCGACCGCCTAACAAAATCCGCGCATTCCTACCAATCAAGGAGAACAACAGAATGAATAAGCTAGTCCAAACGTACCTCAAGGAAGTCATCTCCGGACACGGAGTGCCTCTTATAATCATTTCAGATACGGATAGCAGATCTACATCTCGGCAAATATTACAGCAAGCTTTGGATACAAACTTGGACATGGGTACCACAAATCACCCTCAGACCGATGGTCAGAATAATAGAACAATCCAAACCCTAGAACATACATTAAGAGCCTATGTAATGGATACTCATTTGCCTTAGTGGAATCATCGTACTACAATAGCTATCACTCGAGTATTAAAGCTGCTCCATTTGAGGCCCTCTACGGGCGAAAGTGTCGGTCACCGATTTATTGGGAGGAAGTAGGAGATGGCAAAATCACTGGCGCTAAGATCATTCATGAAACTACCGAAAGGATAGTACAGCTACGGAACTGACTAAATGTTGCCTGTGATTTTCAGAAAGTTATGCAGATGTAGGGGGAAAATCCCTTGAGTTCAAATTAGGAGAACGAGTACCAATGAAAGTCTCGCCATGGAAGGGTGTGATACGATTAGGAAACTAAGGAAAAACTAAACCCTCGATACATTGGCAATGCAAAGTCTTAAAGGGAATTGGACTCGTAGCTTATCGTTTAGAGTTACCACCAGAGCTTAGCAGCATGCACAATACCTTCCATGTATCGAATATGAAGAAGTGTTTGTTAGAGGAGACACTTGTTACCCCCTTGGAAGAGATCCAGCTAACTAATAAACTTCTCTTCATCAAAGAGCCGGTTGAAATCATGGACCGTAAGGTCAAAGGAGTGAAGCACAATTGTATACCCATCCTCAAGGTCAGATGGAATTTTAGACATGGACCAGAATTCACTTCGGCATGCAAAGGCCAGTTTACCAAAGATGCACTCACCTAATCCTAAGTAACAAGACGTCTGAGGAAACAAGACAAAATTTCGGGACGAAATCTCTTTAACAGGGGGAGACTGTAACATCCGGCATTAAACCAGGTTAGCAACTATGACCTAATCAGTATTTAATAGCCAATTATAACCTAATCAGTAGTCATTAGAAATTAATCAAAGTGATTAACAGGGTTCATGAAGAAATTCAACTCAATTAGAATCAAATTCATCGGTGCGATGAATCGGCAAATCAATTAATCCGATCGATTTACGATATGATGGATTAATGCAACTAAGTACATAATTAAATTATGATTAGTGACACTAATCATACACTAATACAATTACTTAACATTAATTATGCAAGACTAAAACAATTCATTAAAACAATGCATCCAAAAGTATTTATGAATTTACATAAAAAGGGAAATACAAGAATACATTCTAAATACTTTTATACAAAAAAATAAAAACCAAAATACATCATTTTTATACCATAAAAATCAGCCAACACAAAATGGGAACACACTTTTGTGTCCCCTTTGACTTTCATTAAAAATATTGAAAAGAATTCCTCACTTTTTCTACTTTTCCAACATGTTGGTAAAGTGTTAAACACCACCTTTTCTTTCATCATTTGCAAGACCAATTCTCTTCTATAAATAGAGGACTCATTTCTCATTTCATTCACACCTTGAAAGATCAAAATCCTCTCATCTTTTCTCTCAAAAAAAATTGGCCAAGAGCAACCAAGAACATCAAAGTTGCATCTTTTTGTTTCTTCAAGTTCTTCAAGTGTTTCTTTGGTGCAACAATTCAAGAACTCAACTCCTACTCATTTGCATTCTTTTAATACATCAAAGTAAGTAAAAACTACCTTATTACTTCTTTTAGTTAAGTTGTTACAAGTCTTGCATAATATATATAATCACCAACAACAACAAGTTGCATAAAAACCCAAGTTTATAAATCCTTAGTTTTTGTTTTAAGTTGTTTTCTTCAAATATGTTTATAAATATATAAACACATCATGTAAGTGTAAATATTATGAAAACAAATTATATAAATGTGTTTTATAACTTTTATACAAGTAGTCTTTGAATAAACAACAAGAATCACAAGCTATTTCAAGTTTATAAACTACGGATTTTCGGCAGAAAATTTACATCGACTTTGAAAAATCATAACTAATTCATAACTTAACGAAATAAGTTGATTCAAGTCTCAAAAGTTAGATCTATGTCTTAAATATAAATCTGGAAGTTTTCATAACTTAGTTTGGAGTTTAAGACCCCCAGAAGTTATTTGGGAAACCGAAAGTTTGACAGATCAAAAATGGCCAACATAGGGTTTTCAACAAGCTTTTTCCCCAACCTAAACATCTCGAAAAATGGCCGTTCTTGACTTTAAAAATTCTTTGTATATAGTAGTTTAATTTCCATGAAAACCAAAGCCTAAAACGTTTTGGAGCTTGGTTAAAAACAGCCTCAAAGTAGGCCAAAAAACCTTCGAAAAGCTGGAAAATTATATATATAAACTTGACGTTTAAGTGGGTTTTATTTATAAACTTGTAATGTTGGGTGATTTAAAACATAACAACATTTATACATACAAATTATCATATATGAGAGTTATTAAATCCCTTATATCATTTAGGACTCGGTTAATCGCGTCCGGTGTCATTGCTCATCAACAACTAAAATCGTCATTTTTACGATCATTTTGCCATCAACATGTGGTGAGTCTTCATAGCCCCTATTTTCACTATCTACTGGGGTGGAAATACATGCATTATTTTTATATGGACATCAAAATTGTTTATTTCTTATATGTATTACACATGTGGATCCATCAGCCCTCAAATCATGAACCGTTAATTGCATTTATTTGCAAGCGCGAATATATTGTGGATAGATCTATCGGGACTCATGTCCCCCATTCGGGTTAGTTCGGCTCGGCTAACAGCGGGTGCATATATATTCAACACACGGTATTACGTATGGGAATACTGCACAGGGCAAACTCATTTAATTAAGCTTCGGTTGCATGATGGTTTATGTAATACATACACGGAATTTATGCTTTATAAATTCAACTCATCTGATAATGTCCATACAACTGGTCTTTTCGCGTAAACCTATGAGCTCACCAACAATTTGTTGACGTATTTTAGCATGAATTTTCAGGTGATTAAGGCATGCGCATTTATTAGAAGCATTCCAAGGCTTCCGTTCATTTTGGAGTCGCATTATTTTCAAACTCGGAGATTTATTTGCATCTTTCCTGATAAACTAAATTGTGTATTTAAATCTTGGTATTTTAAGAACTACTTACGCTGTATTTTGGTGATGTAAAACAATATTTATATTTGAAGTTAAATCAATGTATTTTTGAAAAACGTCCATATAGTGGTCGTTCGTTATGATTATGGTTACGCTTCCGCGACGTCACGCTTCATTACCAACCGGGGTAACGGGGTGTGACAGATATCGAGAATGCTGAGCTGAAGAAAGTTGTGGGCAAAGTCCAGGAAGAAAACTTGGAGTTGAAAACCTTTATTGCTGATCAATCGGCTGAAATACGATCGATGCGCTCCCTGATTGAGCAATTAATGCAAAATCGAAAGGCTCAGGGGGAGACAAGCTGCCGTGATCAAGTAGAGCTGCCCAGGGATACAAATAAGGATGGAGATAATGATGGCAATGATCCCAACACACAAAGACATAGTGAGCCAGTAGATTTTACTGCTGCTCAAGATGCTGAGACTCAGGGGGAGCCAGGTCAATCGGGAGCTGTAGAAGGAGAGGCCAATTCATCAAAAGCCACAGAGTCAGAGATACACAAAATGATCGAAACTCTAATGGATCTCGATGACAACCCTATGGACCTTGGCTTTGACTTTGAGGATGAAATGGAGGAGTTAGAAGAAGGAGAATTTGTGCCCAAAGATGTAACACATTGGAAATCTGATGATGAAGTTTGTGCTGATGAAGATGATGAAGCAAATGAGATCATTGTTCCGCAAAACCCCATCACAGATACTTACATAACGGAAGGAAATCATATGATTGACATAGAAGTGGTAACCGCTGCTTTAAATGTTGAATCAACAAGTGAAGAACCTGCCAGAGAACTTACCAATGAAGAGAAAAGAAAACTATGGTTTAGGGCAGAGAAAAGAGATTTGGAGCTAAAAAGGAAGATACGTGTGCCGGGTACTGGAGAGCTTTCAGGAAGTATATTGAGCTGGTTCTTTGATCGGGAATTGCAGCTATTCATTATCAAAAGAAAAGATGGTCTCCAGTATCTCAGAAGAACTCTGAAAGTGTTCAACTCCTTGCCAAAGATCGAAATAAAGGCGTTAGCATGGAAGGAGCTAATCAGCATCGGCAACGACCCTTACGCTGAAATAATTGCAAAGATCATAAGAAAAGAAGGAAGGTTGAGGAAGTTCGAACGTCTCAATCCGAGGGTAGGTAAACGAGTAATGGACCATTCTCGAATTGATTCTCTGACTGGGCGTCCATGGATGAAAATACAATACAGACCAGTTAGATGTATGAGAAAAGTTCCACTCAAGCCAATGCCACAGAACATCATGAAAAATCTAAATTGGTGGTATGTGGAAAGGGAGACAGGAGAAGCTGTGATGGAAGACTTTGAAGAAAAAGTGATTCTTAGAGTCTACGATCCCCTTCACCTTGTAAATCTTTCTAAAGATGACCTTCAAGTACTTCATGCTCATAGAATCTCAAGCGACACTCATATGGATAGTGAGGCTAGGAAATATGAAAATGTAGTTAAAGTGTGTATCGAGAAAGGTTTGTATGCTGGCAGCGATTTAAATAAATAAACAAAGTACTTAATCAAATGTGTAAATTGTTAGAAGCTATCGTCAAGGGGGAGTCTGTTGGTACATCCTGTGTGACGATAGCAGTCTAAGTGGATTAGCATTTTGGTTTAAGTAATACCGCAAAGCATTGAATATTAACGAGTATTTGATATAAGTGTTTATATATGTTTGATAGTTATTGTTTGTATGGTTGAACTTGATGTAATGTATTGCAGGAAGTTCAAACATAAAGATCAAAGATAAAATCAAACATAAGTTAAAAACATAAGTTTCAAATATAGGTTTAATATATGTGAAAGTCGAATTTAGATTAAATTCGAATTCACTAAGTAATTGGGATTCGAATCTAGGACAGATTCGAATTTAAGTAATAAGGCAAATTCGAGAATGTCAAGGGGACAAACTCGAATGGGCCTTGGGCCTGATTCGAGTTTGGCCCATGGCAAACTCGAATGGTCTTCTATAATTAGGGATAAACTCGAATTATTAGCAGACTTTTGCAGATTTCGTGTGAGTGATTAGCAAAAGGCGATTTCGAGTTTATCAGCTTTGTGAGTGTTCTTTCGGAGAGAATCATCTAGTAGGTGCGTTCGTGTTCGTCCGTACAGCTTGTTGATAGTCTCCGTGTTCCGTGTGAGAGTTGTTTCCGTCAACCCGTTAACGAGGATTCCGCACTCGTTGACGGTCTCGCGTCTACATCGATCCGTAGTGTGTAGACCTTACATAAAACACTTATATATCACTTGTTTTCATAATATTAACACTTTTATGATGTGTTTATATATTCATAAACACATTTAAAGAAACAGCTTAAAAACAAAAACTAGAAATTTATAAACTTGAGTTTTTATGAAACTTGTTGTTGTTGGTGATTATATATATTATGCAGGACTTATATAAACATAAATGTATGATTAAATAAGTTAGTATTTACTTACTGTTGATGTGTTGGGAGTATGAAATTGAGAAGAAATTGGAACTCTTGCAAGATTTGGACCAAGAACACTTGAATTTCACCAAGAACACTTGAATGAAAATGTTGGTAATGTGTGTGTGTGTGGGATCCGGTTTTTAGAGAGAAGAAAGAAGATTTTTGGTGTGAAATTAATGAAAGGGAAGCTCTCCATTTATAGGCAAAGTCTTGGTCTTTTAAATGGAGGTGGAGTGTAAGATCTTCTTTGAATTGAAAGGAGGATGATGTAGAGGGATTTGATGTAGAAATGTTGAGTAAAAAAATATTTATCAAGTCCTTTATGTACCTCCTATGGGCAGATTTTTAAAGATATTATAATATATTTTCATTTTTTTTTGTATAAATGTATTTAGAATGTATTCTTGTATTTCCCTTTTTATGTAAATTCATGAATACTTTTGAATGCATTTGTTTAATGAATTGTTTTAGTCTTGCATAATTAATGTTAAGTAAGTGTATTAATGCATGATTAGTGTAACTATTCATAATTTAATTATATACTTAGTTGAATTAATCCTTCGTATCGTAAATCTATCAGATTAATTGATTTCCCGATTCATCGCACCAATGAATTTGATTCTAATTGAGTTGAATTTCCTTATGAACATTGTTAATTACTTTGATTAATTTCTAATGACCACTGTTTATGTTATAATTGGCTATTAAATACAGGTTAGGTCGTAGTTGCTAACCTGGATTAATACCGGATGTTACAGTCTCCCCCTGTTAAAGGAATTTCGTCCCGAAATTAGCTTGTGTTCTCCACTGCTTGAGTATTTGAGAACAGCTGAGGGTATTTTTCTCGGAACGGGTCTTCGCGTTCCCACGTAAACTCAGGACCTCGCTTAGAGTTCCATCTGACTTTTATTATCGGGATCTGGCTGTGCTTTAGTTTATTGACTTCTCGGTCCATTATCTCCACGGGTTGTTCAATGAAGTTCAACTTATCATCTAGCTCTAGCTCATCCATAGGTATAACGAGTGTTTCATCAGCCAGGCACTTCTTAAGATTGGACACATGGAAGGTATTATGAATGTTACTAAGCTCTAGGGGCAGATCGAGTCGGTAGGCTACCGGGCCAATTCTTTTGGTGATCTTGAATGGTCCGATATAAAGAGGATTGAGTTTTCCTCGTTTCCCAAAACGGATTACGCCATTCCAAGGCGAGACTTTCAACATTACTTGCTCTCCCTCTTGGAATTCCAAATCCTTCCGTCGAACATCGGCATAGCTTTTCTGTCGATCCCGCGCGATCTTTAATCGGTTTCGAATCTTGGCTATCTTGTCTGTAGTCTCTTGGATGATCTCAGGTCCAGTAATCTGACTATCTCCTACTTCAGCCCAACAAAGTGGTGATCGACACTTTCGCCCATACAGTGCCACGAATGGAGCAGTCTTAATACTCGAGTGATAGCTGTTGTTATAGGAAAACTCGACTAATGGCAGGTGCCTTTCCCAACTTTTGCCAAAGTCGATAACACATGCTCTTAGCATGTCTTCCAAAGTCTGAATCGTCCTTTCACTCTGACCATCCGTTTGCAGCTGATAGGCTGTGCTCATATCTAGGCCTGTACCTAGTGCTTCTTGCAACGATTGTCAAAATCTTGATGTGAACCGGCTGTCCCTGTCTGATATAATTGATACTGGCACTCCATGCCTTGAGACGACTTCTTTAAGATAGATTTGTGTTAACTTATCCATCTTATCAGTCTCCTTGATTGGCAGGAAGTGTGCGGTCTTGGTAAGTCGATCCACAATCACCCAAATGGTGTCATAACCTCCAGAAGTCTTTGGCAACTTGGTGATGAAGTCCATGGTGATGTTCTCCCACTTCCACTGGGGTATTTCTGGTTCAAATAACAATCCTGATGGTTTCTGGTGCTCAGCCTTAACTTTCAAACACGTTAAGCATTTGCTGACATATGTAGCAATGTCAGCCTTCATATTTGGCCACCAGTACATTTCCTTTAAGTCGTGGTACATCTTATTTGACCCTGGATGGATAGCATATCTTGTTTTATAACCTTCATCCATGACCAGCTTCCTTACTCCTCCGAATTTTGGTAGCCAAATTCTGCCCATGAAGTACCGACATCCATCTGGCTTGATTTCAAACTGCTTATCCATTCCTCTAAAGGCTTCATCCAGTAGATTACCCTCATTGACTACTTCTTCTTGTGCCTTGCGGACTTGAGAGTTTAGGTTTGACTGTATAGTCATGACCAAAGCTCAGACTCTCAAAGGTTTAACCCGTTCCTTTCGGCTTAGGGCATCAGCTACAACATTCGCCTTCCCTGGATGATAACGAATCTTGCAGTCGTAATCGCTAAGCAGCTCAACCCAATGACGTTGCCTCATAGTTAACTCTTTCTGATTCAGAATATGCTGAAGGCTTTTATGTTCTGTGAACACCGTGCACTTAGTTCCGTACAGGTAGTGCCTCCATATTTTAAGTGCAAACACCACTGCTCCGAGCTCCAAGCCGTGAGTCGTATAGTTCACCTCATGGATTTTGAGTTACAGTGATGCGTAAGCAATGACTTTATCCTTTTGCATGAGCACACAACCTAATCCATTTTGTGAGGCATCATAGTAGACCACAAAATTTTCTGTCCCTTCAGGTAAGGACAGAATTGGTGCACTACACAATCCGCCTTTTCTTGCTCTTCACCCCAGATATACTTTACATCTTTCCGAGTCAGCTCTGTTAGGGAACCTGCTATCTTTGAGAAGTTTTTAACAAATCGCCTATAATAACCGGCAAGTCCTAGAAATTGGCGGATTTTCGTGGGAGTTCTAGGAGTTGCCCAGTTCTTTATGGCCTCGATTTTTGATGGGTCAACTTGGATTCCCTGGGTATTGATCACATGCCAAAGGAATTTAACTTCTCGCAACCAAAATTCACACTTTGAAAATTTGGCGTATAACTGTTCCTTCTCTAACAACTCCAAGATCAGCTTGAGATGTTGTTCGTGTTCCTCCTTATTTCTGGAATAGATAAGGATATCGTCTATGAACACTATTACAAATTTGTCCAAATACGGTTTACACACTCGATTCACGAGGTCCATGAATACGGCTGGTGCGTTGGTCAAACCGAATGGCATCACTTGAAATTCGTAATGTCCATAATGAGTTCTGAACGCTGTCTTGGGAATGTCTTCTTCCCGAACCTTTACTTGATGATAACCGGATCGCAGATCAATCTTAGAGTAGAAGCTAGATCACTGTAGTTGGTCAAATAGGTCATCAATTCTGGGAAGGGGGTAGCGGTTCTTTACCGTTAACTTGTTTAGCTCTCGATAGTCTATGCACATTCTGAAGGATCCGTCTTTCTTTTTCACAAATAAGACCGGAGCTCCCCAAGGTGAGGAACTTGGTCGAATGAATCCTTTATCCATCAACTCTTCTGTCCCTTCAGGTAAGGGCAATAAATGGTGCACTACACAATCTTTGATTTAATTGCTGAAACGCCTTTTCTTGATCTTCACCCCTGATATACTTTACATCTTTCCGAGTCAGCTCTGTTAGGGAACCTGCTATCTTTGAGAAGTTTTTAACAAATCCCCTATAATAACCGGCAAGTCCTAGAAATTGGCGGATTTTCGTGGGAGTTCTAGGAGTTGCCCAGTTCTTTATGGCCTCGATTTTTGATGGGTCAACTTAGATTCCCTGGCTATTGATCACATGCCAAAGGAATTTAACTTCTCGCAACCAAAATTCACACTTTGAAAATTTGGCGTATAACTGTTCCTTCTCTAACAACTCCAAGATCAGCTTGAGATGTTGTTCGTGTTCCTCCTTATTTCTGGAATAGATAAGGATATCGTCTATGAACACTATTACAAATTTGTCCAAATACGGTTTACAAACTCGATTCATGAGGTCCATGAATACGGCTGGTGCGTTGGTCAAACCGAATGGCATCACTTGAAATTCGTAATGTCCATAACGAGTTCTGAACGGTGTCTTGGGAACGTCTTCTTCCCGAACCTTTACTTGATGATAACCGGATCGCAGATCAATCTTAGAGTAGAGGCTAGATCCCTGTAGTTGGTCAAATAGGTCGTCAATTCTGGGAAGGGGGTAGCGGTTCTTTACCGTTAACTTGTTTAGCTCTCGATAGTCTATGCACATTCTGAAGGATCGCTCTTTCTTTTTCACAAATAAGACCGGAGCTCCCCAAGGTGAGGAACTTGGTCGAATGAATCCTTTATCCATCAACTCTTCTGTCCCTTCAGGTAAGGGCAGACTTGGTGCACTACACAATCTTTGATTTAATTGCTGAAACGCCTTTTCTTGCTCTTCACCCTAGATTTACTTTACATCTTTCCGAGTCAGCTCTATTAGGGAACCTGCTATCTTTGAGAAGTATTCAATAAATCGCCTATAATAACCGACAATTCCTAGAAATTGGTGGATTTTCGTGGGAGTTCTAGGAGTTGCCCAGTTCTTTATTGCTTCGATTTTTGATGGGTCAACTTGGATTCCCCGGCTATTGATCACATGCCCAAGGAATTTAACTTCTAGCAACCAAAATTCACACTTTGAAAATTTGGCGTATAACTGTTCCTTCTCTAACAACTCCAAGATCAGCTTGAGATGTTGTTCGTGTTCCTCCTTATTTCTAGAATAGATAAGGATATCGTCTATGAACACTATTACAAATTTGTCCAAATACGGTTTACACACTCGATTCATGAGGTGCATGAATACGGCTAGTGCGTTGGTCAAACCGAATGGCATCACCTGAAATTCGTAATGTCCATAACGAGTTCTGAACGCTGTCTTGGGAATTTCTTCTTCCCGAAACTTTACTTGATGATAACCGGATCACAGATCAATCTTAGAGTAGAAGCTAGATACCTGTAGTTGGTCAAATAGGTCGTCAATTCTGGGAAGGGGGTAGCGGTTCTTTACCGTTAATTTGTTTAGTTCTCGATAGTCTATGCGCATTCTGAAGGATCCGTCTTTCTTTTTCACAAATAAGACCGGAGCTCCCCAAGGTGAGGAACTTGGTCGAATGAATCCTTTATCCATCAACTCTTGTAGTTGATTGGATAGCTCTTGCGTTTCAGAAGGAGCGAGTCTGTATGGGGCTCTTGCGACCGGTGCAACTCCCGGCACCAAATCGATTTGGAACTACACTTGCCTACCTGGCGGAAGCCCAGGAAAATCTTCCAGGAAGACCTTCGGATAGTCACAAACCACTGGAATATCCTCGAGTCGTTTCTCCTCCGACTCGTTTTCTGCAATCTGTACTAATACTGCGTGGCAACCTTTCCTAAGGCATTTTAATTTCCTTAGGCCGGATATGACATTCAGCTGATGATTCTTTCTTTCCCCTTGGACTGTTAGGACCTTCTTCTTGTGGAGTGGTATCCGTACCACTTTCTTACCGCACAAAATCTCGGCATGATTGTGTGACAACCAATCCATACCAATTACTCCATCAAAACATCCGAGTTCTATAGGCATCAAGTCTATCTTAAAGGGATGATCTGTCAGCTTCAGTGTGCATTCCTTAATAATACTACTTGCCTCTATTATTTTGCCGTCAGCCAGCTCTATAGTATAAAGTTTGTCTAAGGGAAAAGGAGTGGCATTCAATTGCTTATTAAACTTATCAGATATAAAGCTCCTATAGCCCCAGTATCAAAGAGTACGTAAGCGTAAATGTCATTTAAAAGAAACGTACCTGATACCACATGGGGATCCTGACGAGCGTCACCTGCTCCTAATACAAAAGCTCTTCCCTGAGCTCCTCCACCATTTTTCAACTTCGGGCACTCACTCCTGAAGTGCCCGGCAGCTCCACATTCATAGCATCCTCTCTGATTGCCGCCATTGTTACCCGGGGTACCAAATTTACAGTCCTTGGCCAAATGACCAAGACGTTTGCATTTTCCACAAGGGGTTGGGCAGGGACCCTTGTTGTGATGGTAGGTGCATTGGGTGCAGAAAGGCTTTGTACCTGTGTAGCCTTTCCTTGTCTCGACTCCCGCTACATAAGCCTTGATGGTTTCGGGATTCTTGGATTGTGAGCCCGAATTCTTTCCAGACTTGTCCTCCCATTTTCTCTTGTTTTCCCCGGCCTTGGCTTCGATTCTCCGGGACACTTGATCCATAAGATTGTTGGCCATTCTGATGGCGTCTTGAATGGTGGTTGGGTTAGAGGCAGTGACATTGCCTTGAATTTGGGGAGCGAGTCCCCAAATGTAACGCTCAATTTTCTTATATTCAGGGGTTACCATCTGTGGGCACAGAATGCTTAGTTCATGGAATCGGTTTGTGTACCCAGCTACATCCGTTCCTTTCATAGCTAGATTCCAAAACTCTGACTCCATCTTCTGTAGTTCGTTTCTCAGGCAATACTCGTCAGTCATCATTTGTTTTAACTCGGTCCAGGAGAATTGGTAAGCTGCATCAATCCCCACAGACTGGGTATACGAGTTCCACCATGTCAAGGCGCTATCTTGCAGAGTGTGGGTGGCGAATTTCACCTTGTCTCCTTCAACACATCCGCTAACACGGAAGACAGATTCCAACTTCTCGATCCATCGTACCAATCCGACTGCTCCTTCAGTTCCGTTAAAGTATCTGGGCTTGCAACTCAAAAACCCCTTGATTCCGCAACCCTTTGGGTGGGTTTCAGTACCTCGATCCCGTGGTGCAGCTAGCACCACCATCTCCATTAGCAGAACTCTTTCGGTTGGTCTCATAAGTGACTATAGCGGTGGCCACTCTTTGTGCGACTAATTCCTCGATTTCTGCAGCATTCATGCTCTTCTTGGCGGCATTATCTTAAAGTTTAAAGAAAAGAGCATAGTGTAAGAAGTTGAACCTTAAAGATTTAAATTTTTCTTAAGGCACAATATTATAATCATCAAACACAATTTCATAAATAACCTGCAATATTAATTAATCATTCATGACTTTCTTATAATGGGGCGGGTTATTTACCCGAAAATTTTTATCCTACACTATTACATTATATTTTTCCTAATATTACAAAGATAGATAAAGGGTACTAAGTGTGAGAGTGATCAGGAGTCTCTCCCTTCTCCAACGCGTTGAGGCGCTGAGTCAGCTCCTCGTTCCGAGCCTCGCTTTCGGCTAGTCGCTGCCGAAGCTCATCCAGGCCATCTTGTTGGATGGTGAAGGCATACTGGTTAACCCAATATAAGTTGGAGTTCTGAATCTCCTCCCGCTCCAAACGGGCAGTCAATTCTCCAATATCCTGGTTAAGTAACCGGATTTGGTGGTCGTGTCGTGAAGACCTTACTACCAGTAGATGTATGGTCTGGTCGGCCGTCTCCTGGGTGAGCGGTGGGATCGTGCGGAGGATGGTCCTCCGACCTCGAACTGGGAAGGGATTCCTTCCTCTTGTCTCCACTCACGGAGCGTCTCGGGCATCCAGCCCCATCTTCGGGCGTTTGCCCGTCGTTGCTGTGGTGGGGGATTTGGTTGAGGAGTCGGGATGGGAATAGACTCCCGCCTCGGTGTGATCAACCTCTTTCGGGGTGTATACATCATCTTTGGGCCATTAGGGTATGGACGGTACGACTTAAACGATGGCACCGCTGGGTGGTATGGGGCGGAGGCGGTGATCACCGGGTATGGTGGATCTATTCTAGCGTTGTCCTCTTTCATTGGTTCTTCTTTGTATGATTCTTCCATTGGATCCTCGTCCTCCGAGGGGTCTTCCTCCTCGGTCGGGTCCTCCTCAGAAAATACTTCCGGGTTGTATGGGCTGGTAGGGGTATACTCCTCTTCTGAGTCGGACAAAATGATTATCTCTTGGTGGGACATGTTTTCTGCTATTAAGGTCCATGCATAGTCTTTTAGTTAGTTAAAAAATATTTAGTAAAACTTAAGTGCAGTTATAGTCTAGGGTACTAATGCAACCTAGTTCACTATAACTATGGCTCTGATACCAATCTGTCACACCCCCTTACCCCGGTTGGCAACGAAGTGCGACGTCGCGGATTCGTAACCATAATCATAACGAACGACCACTATATGGACGTTTTTAAAATACATCGTTAAAACTTTAAGGTATAGCAATGTTTTACATAGTCTGACGTGAAGAAAAGAAGTTCGTGCAATACAGAGATTTAATTACATAATTAAACTATCCAAAATAATGCAGTTAAATCTCCGTTAATTTTTAATATGCATGCGACTCCATGGATTCAGAAGCTTGAAAGTAAATACGTCCGAAGGCACACTTGCCTTAAATTCCTGAAAATACATGCTAAAATACGTCAACAAAATTGTTAGTGAGCTCATAGGTTTACACGTAAATCTGACTTGTACGGACAACAACAGTAGAGTTTGAATTTATAAAATCATAAATTCCATGTTATGTATTACATATAAACCATCATGCAACCGAAGCTTAATTAAAATGAGTTTGACCTGTGCAGTATTCCCATACGTAATACCGTGTGTTAAATATATATGCACTCGCTGTTAGTCGACCCGAACTAACCCGAATGGGGGATATGACTCCCGATAGATCTATCCACAATATATTCACGCTTACAAATAAATGCAATTAACGGTTCATGATAAAAGGGTGGATGGAACCACATGTGTAATACATAATAGAAATGAAGTTGTTTTTGTGTCCATATAAAAACGAAGCATGTATTTCAACCCCAAAACATAACATTGTGAAAATAGGGGTTATGAGGACTCACCAAACATGTGATGGCAAAAACGAGCGGAAAATGCTATTTAGCGTAAGTTGATGGATGATGCACCGGGTAAGTTAAATCGAGCCCTAAATGATAATAGGGACTTAATATCTCTAATATATGATAATATATATATTTATAGATTTTTATGTCTTAAATCACCCAACATTACAAGTTTATAAATAAAACCCACTTAAAACTTCAAGTTTATATATATACATATACATACATACATACATACATACATATATATATATATATATACATACATACATATATATATATATATATATATATATATATATATATATATATATATATATATATATATATATATATATAATTTTCCAGCTTTTTCGGAGGTTTTTCGGCCTACTTTGAGGCTGTTTTTGACCAAGCTCCAAAACGTTTTAGGCTTTGGTTATCTAGGACATCAAACTACTATATACAAAGGATTTTTAGAATCAAGAACAGCCACTTTTCGAGATGTTTAGGTTGGTGAAAAAGCTCGTTGAAAACCCTATGTTGGCCATTTTTGAGCTGTCAAACTTTTGGTTTCCCAAATAATTTCTGGATGTCTTAAACTCCAAAATAAATTATGAAAACTTCCAGATCTATAGTTAAGACATAGATCTAACTTTTGAGAAAAGAATCAACTCATTTCGTTAAGTTATGAATTAGTTATGATTATTCAAAGTCGACATAAATTTTCTGCCGAAAATCCGTAGTTTATAAACTTGAAATAACTCTTGTTGTTTATTCAAAGACTACTTGTATAAAAGTTATAAAACACATATATGTCACTTGTTTTCATAATATTAACACTTGTATGATGTGTTTATATATTCATAAACACGTTTAAAGAAACAACTTAAAAACAGAAACTAGAAATTTATAAACTTGAGTTTTTATGAAACTTGTTGTTGTTGGTGATTATATATATTATGCAAGACTTATATAAATATAAATGTATGATTGAATAAGTTAGTATTTACTTACTTTGATGTGTTAGGAGTATGAACTTGAGAAGAAATTGGAACTCTTGCAAGATTTGGACCAAGAACACTTGAATTTCACCAAGAACACTTGAATGAAAATGTTGGTAATGTGTGTGTGTGTGGGATCCGGTTTTTTAGATAGAAGAAAGAAGATTTTTGGTGTGAAAATAATGAAAGGGAAGCTCTCTATTTATAGGCATAGTCTTGGTCTTTCAAATGGAGGTGGAGTGTAAGATTTTCTTTGAATTGAAAGGAGGATGGTGTAGAGGGATTTGATGTAGAAATGTTGAGTAAAATAATATTTATCAAGTCCTTTATGTACCTCCTATAGGCAGATTTTTAAAGATATTATCTTGTATTTTCATTTTTTTTTGTATAAATGTATTTAGAATGTATTCTTGTATTTCCCTTTTTATGTAAATTAATAAATACTTTTGAATGCATTTGTTTAATGAATTGTTTTAGTCTTGCATAATTAATGTTAAGTGTATTAATGCATGATTAGTGTCACTAATCATAATTAAATTATATACTTAGTTGAATTAATCCTTCGTATCGTAAATCGATAGGATTAATTGATTTCCCGATTCATCGCACCGATGAATTTGATTCTAATTGAGTTGAATTTCCTTATGAACATTGTTAATTACTTTGATTAATTTCTAATGACCACTGATTAGGTTATAATTGGCTGTTAAATACAGAATTGGTCGTAGTTGCTAACCTGGATTAATACCGGATGTTACACCTTGCTGATAACTCTTTTGCTTCGCTCTGAATCTTACGAATAAACTCTTAATCTTCTTCAAAAGCTGAGTCCAGAAGTTCTGCCATCTTCTTAGTTCCATCTACACCATTGTTCTCATTATCTTCTAATGCTTTCTTCTTCAGCCTGATAAAAAATGTAGAACATGCTTCTCAGAGTTTCTTCATTCTCTGTTGTTGGTTGTGGCTCCAGAAATTTTATCAAAACCTTCTTTTGTCTGTAGTCTTTGTCGGTCATCTCTTCAATTCTTTCTATGTGATTAATGGACTTTGACTTTGCAGCAAAACAAATGAACACCAAAATGCCTTTAGAGAGAAGATAATGTGAAAATGCATAAAAGTTTTTATTTAATGGAGTATTTATAGGAAATTAATATGACCAATTCCAAAGATATACCAATTACTCACATACCGGATTAGTAGTTAATGCCCATTAAAGTCACATGGGAGTTGAACCAACCAGATAAGCATCCTCTGAAGATTCCTTATATATAGTAGATAGACATTTATATTTTCTTGACTAATGGACTACCCTAAACGGTAGTCATAATCATGCATACCTTCTAAAATCATTAAATCCCTCATGAAATTCCAACTTTATAATCAATACACTTCATAAATACACGTCAATTCACATCCAACCATTTTTAACTTAACTCGCAGCAATTAAATTTTCATATTAAATGCATTAAAAAAACCGCATCGAATACCTCCGATAAATAATTACTAATATTACAATATGAGCACTTCATACAATACACGATTCTTCAATGAAATAACTAGCCTATGCTAATATTCACTGTACGATACAAATCCTCTTTCATATTTTCATATCCACGATATCACTGTATGATTTAAAATGTATGCAACATTTTATTCTACGTCGAAATTCCTGAATCTAATTAATAACTCCTTTAGAATTATTTCTTTTCTCTATCTTCCTAAATATATATTCACACGAACTACTCACTATAATTGTATCTTCATATGCATTAAACCCAATAACAGTCACAAATACACAACCCATTTGATTTTTCTCAATGTATTGAGTCTTATGCATATTAATGAACACAATGAATCCAATAAAAGGTTATTTCTATAACATTTATAATTCCCTTATCTTGGTAGCAACAACTCTAATTGCATCTGCAATAGCTGCAGTAGATGCATTAAACTCAATAAATGCATATTAAATAAATGTCTACATTATCAATTCAACACTTTTGCATAGATGTAGTAGCTGAATGATGCTGGCTTCTCATAGAATTCAAGATCTCATTCCACCCTATCTTTGAACTCCAAATATAGCTTATCCGCTTTCACAGCTTCTCTCATCATCTTTTCAGTCTATACATCTTAATTCATACTTTAGGTAATTCTTTTTTCAATATTTTATTATCAAATCATTATTCGCATACTTACAAAACATATTGTGTGAAATACAACTTATTGACGAAGTGCTTCTGTAGTTTTCACCTCTGATGTTAGCAATGTTATCCAAGTGTTCACCACCTCTGGTTCAACCTTCCCTGGTCTTAGTAACTCAATAAACCTCCTATTGCATTGGTCTCCTTTATCTGTTTGGTATACAATGTCACTATATTCAAATTTAGGTTAGTTTCTTTTCTTTTAGATATATGTTTATACACTTTTCAAATTATTATATAATACACAAGTATATCGGACTTTTTTTATCCTGCCGTGACAAATATGTATTCTGATACCCTTCGTTCATTCGTTGTCAACTTCTCTGTCAATGAAACGGTACGCTTCACATATGGTGATCTTATTATATCTGACAACTTTGTCACACGCGTCGGCCTTGGAGGCTTCCCGCCAGACATTGGAACCCTCCCTTTGCTTACACTTATTCCCATTATTTTGTTGGTTTGCATTTCATTGCTCATTGTGTTCGACTTGCTGTGTTGTTTATCCTTTTGTTGCATTTCTTCCTCCACATCTTGTGATAATTGTAGGTCATTGGAAAGTCATCCAATGTGTCGAAATTAATGGACCTTATTGGCAAAGGAGACTCATATTCAGCTTGTGCTTTGTCTACTGACTTTCCTTGCTCAACCCTTGCAAGTACTTCTATGATTTCATCGTACGTTAACCATTGACTAGATGTTGCCTCAACACTTTCATTTTTGGGAATACCCTTGCTTCTTTGATATGCATTAAATAACTACTCCTCCACGTTTAACTTCATTGCTGCTATCTCTTTATCGCCAGGGAATTCCTCTACCACTTCCTTTATTTCATTTTCTAAATCTGAGAAGACGTCCCATAATAGCTCCTTGCTATTTTCTATTCTTATCCTTTTCATCTGCATTTTGATCATTAACATATAAAACATATACTACCTTAAACTATAAAAATCTTGTAGTCAAATTTTCAATAGGGTGTGAATCCATGTGCTTTACCTCTTTCTTGTACACTGTCGCAAACTGCTTAAACTCTTCTTCTCTATCACTATCTTCTTCGTCAATATTCCAAATATTTGAAATTGGTCTACTACTAGATTCGCCAATCTCCATTCTCCCTAGTAATATAAATTAGTGGGGTTTTTATACAAATCACATACGCCTCATAAATTTTTGAAGTTAATATATTGTTTTTTGATCAACAAATATTACCTTCTTGATTAAAATTAACTCCAGACCTTTCGCCTTTATAATTTTATCTGCTTTGCGCTTGCTTACAGATGGGTCCATTCTTTAATTCTTTGTGGACAAGGAATCAACATCCAAATCATCTCCAACTTTCTCTTTAAACTCATTTGTTTGGTGTGACTCTCTTAATTTAAGCAACCCAAACCCTCCCAAACTAATTTCTTTTATTTCTCTAGATTTTAGAAGTCCATCCTATATTACCTCTAAATATAGGAATGGTTGGATTTATTATTGTATGCATTGACATGGTTGCATTGACATAAAACACCTGAAACATCAATACTTTTGATATCAACTTTATTTTTTTGAAGGTTTAAAACTTAATAAATTATTAATTACCGTTAGAATCATTATTGGTTCAAGATAGTAAGTGCTCCTTGACTCTCGATTCCATGATTCCTTGCTCTTTATTGGTGATTCGATAACGTAGTCACACCAATCTAGGTTTTCTAACATTGCCTACATTTTTAATTGATGGAATAAACTTTTGATTAACAGTTCCTCCTATCATCGATGTAACAAATACCACGAGAAAATTAAGCCAAAATAAATCCCCTGCACCCTCCTCCTCTTGTTCGATCATTTCAGTAACATCAGATAAATTAATTTTCATATTGTTACCATACAATTGTCTCCATTCTTTAGTAACTTGGCCACTTCCATCGCTTCTATCTAACTTACGAATGTTAATTCCTCCTATGGGGATTCCGAATATTTGATGCATCTCTTTAGGAGTGCTTTTTATTGAACATGTAGTGTTATTGAATTTTTCTACTAACCAAAAGCATAATGCATGAGGAATTTCTGATATTCTAAAATTCAAGATCTTTCCAAATCCCATGTCGCTTACTACCTTTTTTTGGGCCTTATTCATCGCCTTAAGCATAAGAACCATCCTTCTAGTACACATTCTTGTTCTAAGGACCCTAATCTTGGTTTCTTCAGCAACATCTTCACCATGATCATCTAAAGCTATATCATAATCATCTTCCACACTTACAATTGTTTTCCTGCATTTGTTTTAAAACATTCAACGTTCTTTACAATAATAACTCTTGCAATGGCTTACGCAAAATTCTTTATGTTATCTACATGTATGTGGTGATAGTGAAGACAAACTTATCAATAACATCAAATATTTTGTTGTTTAATGTATCAACTAGCAAACTGTAAATGGGTGTTTTTACATTTTGATTATTTATATAAATTCAGGTTCATATGATCTCACTAATTGCATTTTCCACCAGCATATTACTTTTAAATCGTCAGTTTTATAACACCGACAACTTATATGTATGAAACGAGTACAGAAATAACTAATTGTATCACTCATATATTTGGAGTTTACCTCATGTACATAAGGCAACACATGCAATGTTTGTTCTTATCTCATCTTCCCTAGACCAATCAAGATACCAAAACTATATTGAAATTAAAAAACTGCAACATTATATATTAATTCCAACTAAGCAAAAACTTGTTTGACTGATCGTGGTTTTCCTGATGAGGTATAACGATATAAATCGATATAATATCTAATTGTAATAGCAAACACCCTTTTTTATTGATTTCCTTGAGATGATCCTGTGTATTCCTTAAAACGCTGTATTTCCTCTCGCCCAACCGTCCCGTTGCTGTTGAACAAACCGTTGAAGTTTTTGTATTTTCGTTAATATCTTTTCTTTTTTAGTTGAGTTGATGAATGGTGTGTGTGGTTCCAGGTAATCAACTTCCAAAATTATCCAAACACTCCGCCCAAAATTTGTCATGCTTTTGAGCATTTCTGATTGTTAGATCCTCAGAAGTATAATTCATGCTTCTGCCGATGTTTTTTCTCCTAAATAAGTCCACTTCGTTGGTTTTGTCGGACCTCTTTTTGAAAATGATAATGCTTTCGGTTCATCGTCATCGTCAGAATCTTGTTATGTTTTTGGAATGGATTCATCATCGTCAGAATCTTGTTGTGTTTTAGATTGTGGTTCACGGTAGCTATCTATAAAATGGTCAAAATCATCGTTTAAAAAGTTCGACGAGAATGACTAAAAAAATGGTTCTTGTGAAGATTGTGGTAGGTATTGATTTTGTTGTGAAGATTGTTGGTTTTGTGGAATGGGTAATGAAAATGGTTGTAGAAACGGATAATGAAAATATGGTACGTGTTCAATTGTTTGAGAAAAATCGGTTGAATATTTTGTTGTTGAGGTGGACGAAATGGTTAATTGCTTCGAGGATTCATATTACCTCGTCGACGGCTCGAAGCAGGTTGTTTCTCGGTATTCCAATTCATTTTTAATACATAAAATTGGAATGTTTTTGGTTTGATATGAATTGTTGAGATGGTTTGGAGAGAATTTAGATAATAGAAAGATGAGATGGTTTGATGTAGATTGTTGTATTAATAGGGAGAACAACGAATATATATCTATATATATATATATATATATATATATATATATATATATATATATATATATATATATATATATATATATATATATATATAACGGTCATTTGACCGTTTGAAGATAAAAACAAAAAAAAATGTCGTTGTGTGAGAGGGAGCCGTTGGAGATAGGAGCACTGCTGACGGGGAGCCACAGGGCAGGGCCGGTGGCACGGGATAGTGTTCATGTCGGGGAGCTTGCCATTTGGCCAGCCGCCGGCTCAACGAAAAGGGTATACTGCCATTCCTTATAGTTTCTAATTAATATTTTCTATATCTTTTTAATTTTATGTTCTTGTTCTGCTTATCGGTATAAAATTATGTGTGATTGATGGAGGGGGCTTGATGCTTTTTAAGTTTTTGTCTATATATGATCTATCATATGATAGTTTCACACTCCTCTGGTTGCTATATCATATCAACTTGTGCTTATATTTGATGTGTGTGTGTGTGTGTGGGGGGGGGGGGGTCTGATTACTTTGTTTTTTATTGACTAAAGGTGCTAATTATTCCACAATAGCTCATGCAAAGAACTTAATTAATAGATTCACTAGAGTTGGTTTAAATTTTTTTTGTAATTATTAAAGTTTTATATATCATTAATTTATGATGCATCGACTATGATGCGCTCTTGGTGATGATATATGGAGTTGTTTTGTAATCTTTTGTTGTGGTTTCAGGTATAATTTAACAACATGAGGAACAGATTGATGCTAGAAACAAAAAAGTGCAAGAAGCGTCCTAAAATCTCGACTTAATTTCTATTTAAACCCGACTTGGAAAAGTTCGGCACAAAATGCCATGAGGTAAGTCTTGTTTCCTTGATGACCAAGCGGGTCGTTGAATTCACTAGTTGTTTAAGAGGGAGGGTGTAGGTCGAACTAGAAAGAGATTGAAACAGGAAACCTAACTGTAGATCCCATAAGGTTTCCCTAATATGTTGCTATAAGCTGTAGAGGGGGGGGGGGGTGAATACAGCTATTTAAACTCAACACACTTTTCTCAATGTTTGTGTATATTATCAACAAATGTTTATTACAAACAAGCTTGAACTGCGGAATGGTTCAAGCTGAGATGACATATACAACAGATGTTTAACTAATCTAAGACACACTCACACTAGGTACAATGAATACACTCATTAAGATGAACTCATTGTTTACAAGACAGACATATGGACAACTTGAATAAGAACAGCTTAAACACACGTTACTGTTTATTCAAGCTGACTTGCATGCATGAAAACACACTTCTTTGCACGATCTGAATTTCTCACTCTTGGGTATCTCACATTCCTTAGAAGTTTCCTTTTATACTCTCCCTGATAATCTCAGTGAAGCTTCCTCATTGGACATAAAAGATAGTGGGATGTCTTTTGTTGTGGTTTCAGGTATAATTTAACAACATGAGGAACAAATTGATGCTAGAAACAAAAAAGTGCAAGAAGCGTCCTAAAATCTCGACTTAATTTCTATTTAAACCCGACTTGGAAAAGTTCGGCACAAAATGCCATGAGGTAAGTCTTGTTTCCTTGATGACCAAGCGGGTCGTTGAATTCACTAGTTGTTTAAGAGGGAGGGTGTAGGTCGAACTAGAAAGAGATTGAAACAGGAAACCTAACTGTAGGTCCCAAAAGGTTTCCCTAATATGTTGCTATAAGCTGTAGAGGGGGGGGGGGGTGAATACAGCTATTTAAACTCAACACACTTTTCTCAATGTTTGTGTATATTATCAACAAATGTTTATTACAAACAAGCTTGAACTGCGGAATGGTTCAAGCTGAGATGACATATACAACAGATGTTTAACTAATCTAAGACACACTCACACTAGGTACAATGAATACACTCATTAAGATGAACTCATTGTTTACAAGACAGACATATGGACAACTTGAATAAGAACAGCTTAAACACACGTTACTGTTTATTCAAGCTGACTTGCATGCATGAAAACACACTTCTTTGCACGATCTGAATTTCTCACTCTTGGGTATCTCACATTCCTTAGAAGTTTCCTTTTATACTCTCCCTGATAATCTCAGTGAAGCTTCCTCATTGGACATAAACGATAGTGGGATGTCTTTCCAAAAAGACAAAACAACTTTTCTGCACGTTCTGACAAAGCAGACTTGTCTTTACATTGCAGAATCTTTGTCTTTTCCTTTTTGTCTCTGTTGTAGAAGGCTTTAACTAAAAGAGGAATGTCAACTTTCAACCTTTCATCTTCTGTTAAGGCCGTTTTGATATAAGAAATGGTCTGTCACCCATTTCAAATATCCACTTTGTCTTCATGTGACTATTCAGCATAGGCAGTCTTTGCAGCTTCTTTTTTCCACTTTTGTCTTTGACTTTCTAAACTGATATTGAAGTCTAAAATAATACATGAGGACATGGAAACATATTCCATATTCCATATAGTGTTTAGCCTGTTCACAAAGAACAGGTTCTGTTCACAAAGAACAGAACACCTAGAATTTGTCCAAGCTGCTCACCAGGATAGAGCAGCGTAGACAGTTTATGTCTAGCTTAGTTGCAACAAATGCAACAGGGTAAACAGCTTTGACTCATATTGCAAATCACTTATCAGGTTTCAATAAGGCATTAACAGACCTTAAGTTATACCTTCAAGTGCATCAATCAGGTTTGATTAAAAATCTCCGCCTAAGATGTAAAGCAGGCTTGAGTGAGGCCTTTTTGTGCTTAACAATCTCCCACTATTTGCAACAATTAGTCTAAGCTGATTTCATCAATAATAATTATATATTTTTACAATACATTTTGCTGAAATGAAATTACAACATTGAAGTAAAGTAAAAGATCAGTTTGTATATACACTGGTATTGATTGCAAACAACACATGTTATTACAGAAGTACAACTAATGTACTAGAGTATATTACAACTGATGTAGTAAAAGGATTACAACTAATGTAATAAAGTACGACATATGTACATGAAAAAATCAACACATTGGACTGTTGATGGTTGGATCAAATAATGACAAGTCTGTCCAACTTATGGACAGCTTCCATTCTTCATCTACTCAACAGCAGATGGACCTCCAAGCTGTTGTGGTTCTTCTTCGAACATTTGTTCGAAATGCTCCATGGTTTCATCAATCTCTTCAATTTCATGTCTTAGAAACATGAGGTTAGGATGTTGAAGCTCTCCTCTCTCATAGAACCCTTTGAGCTGTTCCCTGATAGCTACTCTCCAGCTTCAAGACTGTTTGAAGGAGTTGGCAAGTCTAAAAGCTATGAGCTGCTTAAGACCAACCTTATGCAAGCAGTTGTGAGGATTGATCAGCTTGGGGAGCAGAGGTTGGAAAGGAAGTCTTGAACGAATCAAAGAACCCATTAAGCTGAGCAGACACAAAGTCTGATATGATAGAAGGTAGGGAGGTCATTGAGGTTTCCAAAGAACCAACTTTTTTTGGTCAGCAAAGAGAGCTGATCCTTCAAAGGAAGATCTTTGGGGGATGGAGGAGTATGTGTGGATTGTTTGGATTGGGTAGATGGTGAAGAATGTGAATGTGATGGAGATGGGAATGTAGGAGTTTGTGGTAGGGTCAAAGGAACCTTCAGCAGTGGCTATATCTGCATCATCAGGAGAAGTGGTAGGAGTTGGTGGCCTTTCAGATGCTGCTTGTGTTGTAGCACCTTCATTAAGACCTGGGGTGGTTCCCTCTATTGGGAATTATTCTAGTATGTCAAGCTGTTAGTTAGATTTCTCAGACTAGTAGTAGTGTTTCCGTGTAATTACAAAGTTCAAGCTGTTAGTTGAATAAGTTCGAGCTGCTAGTTCAAAAGTTCAAGATGCCAAAGTTAAAAGTTCAAGCTGCTCAACAGATTAACAACAAAAAGTGCTGAAATTCAGGAAGTGATTTATATTTCAAGATTTGAATATCTTCCAAGCATATCTACTACCAGAGAAATCAGAGTTCCCCAAGGAAACAAATCAGAAGTCTATATAGACAGATAGACTAGGTCTTTCTATTGTAAGTCTGTACGTGCAAATTCTGTAATTCTGTACTTCAATTGTAATTGATTTCTGATTAAGTTTCTCAAGCCTCTAAGGTTGTAAAACCCTTAGAATAGTCTGTGTTCTTCGTCTAATCAAACAGATTAGAGCACTACAACAAAAATGACCTTTACCGAGGAATATTTCTGTCGGTGATCCCTCAGAAAAGCTATTTTCCGACGGATTTCCGAGGGATTTGGTCTATAGGAATAATCTGGTCGGTAATTGTCTTTTCCGAGGGAATTTCCGACGGCAGTAATTACCGATGGATTTACCGATGGCTTTTTTACTGAGGGATTGGCGAGGGACAAGCTACTGAGGGATTGGCGAGGGACAAGCTACCGAGGGATTCAATACTGAGGGATTACCGAGGAAACTATTACTGAGGGATTAGCGAGAGATATTTACTGAGGAAATAGTGAGGGATATTTTCAGAGGGATTACCGACAGATATTTATCGAGGGATTACCGAGGAAATATTGACGGAAATATTTAATTTTCCCCTCATAAATCCCTCACAAATCCCTCGGTAATCCAAATACACACAACAGTATCACATTGTATTTGTTGTATATCCTGTAATTAATTTATGCATTTAAAGATATAATACAATGCATTGATCACGCTCAACTTTCTTTTCAACAAAATGAAAGTAAACACTAAATCCGATAACGTTTTTTTACAACAAAAATCATAAAAGTTGTTGTTCAATGCATTGATCACGCTCAAAGTCCTAACGAGACGGTGAAGGTGCGTTAAATATACAAGTTCTAACAAGGGGGTGGGTGTGAGGATGCATCAAATTTCGTCACCATGATATCATTTAATTCTTTGAAGCGTTGTTCCATGCGTTAATCACGCTCAACTTCCTTTTCTTTCAAGCGTTGATCTTTTTTAATTTCCTTCTCCTTCAAACGTTGCTCGAACTCAATTTCCTTCTCCTTCAACCAAATTGTCATTTCCTCATTCATACGTTCTTGAATTTCTTTTTCAAGATCCAACAACTTTTCTACCTATACACAATAAACATATATCAATAAATTATAATTCATTACAACCTATTATAACATCTTAAAAGCTTTCTATACACAGATTCATTCTATTTTTTCATCTTATAAATGTAAGTAAACCTAGTTTTTATACTCTTAAAAGTAAATATAAAGTGAGGAATCAAGTTCATATTACATTCATAAGTGCCTAATTCATGATGTAAGTCATATGTCTCACTATAGAGATAAGTTGTCTGATTATGCACAACATGTCATTACATGTATATATATAAGTTCAATATGCAAGCAAATGTTTAAACTTATTTTTGTTGTTGCTGCCCACATAACACACATTCACACACATTGTTTGCTGCACATATATATATATGTATACATATATATATATATATATATATATATATATATACATATATATGTATACATATATGTATACATATATATGTATATATATATGTATATAGATATATATATAGATATAGATATATGATATAGATATATATATATATATATATATGTATACATATATATATATATATATGTGTATATATATATAATAATATATATATATATATACTATACATAGTATAATATATACACATATATATATATATGTATACATATAATATATGTATACATATATATATATATGTGTATACATTATATATATATATGTGATATACTATATATATATATATGTGCTATATATATATTATAATATATACTATATATATATACATATATATATATAGTATATATATAGTGTGGTTGTGTTGTGTGTGTGCTGTGCTGTGTGTGTGTGCTGTGTGTGGTGTGTTGGGTGTTGAAGCTGCTACTCTTGGACCACACTGATTCACACCACATGTTTTCTGCCAGATATATATATACATATATATTATAAATAGAATATATATAATATTTACATAAATATATATATAGTATATATATATATATATATATATATATATATAACATATATATATATATATATATATATATATATATATGTGTGTGTGTGTGTGTGTGTGTGTGTGTGCGTGCGTGCGTGCGTGCGTGTGTGTGTATGTGTGTGTGTGTGTTGGGTGTTGAATCTGCTACTCTTGAGACTCACACTTATGCTTCTATTTGATTAAAAAGGGAGAAAGGTTGCTGGTTATGTTTGTCTCCAACAAACTATATTCAAGATTTAAATGCAATATAAATGGAAAAAAGGGGTTGTCGGGTTATTTAACATACACAACGCACACATACCTTGATTTATAATAAAATGGCATAGATTGTTGCTGCCCACAGGTCACAAAACACACACACACACACACACATTGTTGTTGCTGTGATTTAAATGATAGAATATACACACAAAATAAAACTTCTAAAACTTGCATTTTACTTGGTCTAAATTTGGTTGTTGTGGGCTGCTGCACACATAACTATTGCTAATCATTTCTAATTCAAATACACACTCACACATCCTAAACTTAGTCTTTTGGTTGTTAAATTATTAATACATCCAATTTTTATGTAAATGATATAACAAGGCGCACACATTACACACACTTAATTTACTTGGTGTATATTGCAATAAAAGGAAAGGGCTGCTGCTGTATGTAACAAAACATCCGAGATTCACTCAAAAAGTAAGTCTCGGATCTCCTATTCTCGTGCAATACATACCTACGCACACACAAACATCACAAATTATTTTTCTTTCTGTTTTTCTTTCTTTCACAGTTGACCATTAGGAATTAAACAAATTTATTTAATACAATCAATTGATTCATATTGGACGTGTACTTAACAATAACTGATTAGCATGCATTATTATAGAGTAAGAGATAACTAACCTGTTTTTGATATCAAACTCCCTTCGGCCCAGTCTTAGAGTATCAATAGAATAACAATAGCCTTAAAACCATTCTTTCAGCTCGTTTAGTAGCTGAATTGTCACAATTCTGTCTTTATACACCTAGGTTAATCCTAATATAAACTTTAAGAGAAAAATGTACACTAGATTCACATGAAATAATTAATGACAAATACTTAAAAACAGTAAATCAGATTACAAATAATACTTAAAGAAGTTGGCATAGAAAAACTAGCAAAATAAATTATTATTGCAGCATCATATTACTTAATCAACACATTTACTTATGTGAGATGAGTGCCACGGGTGCTAACAGTTGCTACATCCGCATACACTAGTGGAAACTTGCCAATAATTCAACCTAAGTACCTATTTTCATGTTAAAACTAAAAATCATATGCATCAAGATGCATGTTCGAGTTGCTTTGAAAGGCTCAAATATATTATAAACAGTTTATTTGATGTTAAAACGCCACAATACTGGGTTGCATTTTGTTTTGGTTTTTGATAACTATGGGGTTGTAAAATGTAAAGTATGCAGGTTTTATTGTACATTACTACAAACAAATAATTGAGTTTTGACAAAGGGGAATGAGACAGAGAAAGAAAGAAAGATTCTTGAATGTGCCAAAGGGTAATTCAAGCAAAGATTAAGTGAAGTGAAACAGTTAGCAGAAAAGAATAGGTGCTAACTACCTTTATCAAAGCCCATATGCTAAAATGTGATCGGTATTCTAGGAAAGTCATGCCTCAATTACCAACTTCTAACATATACGGATCTGCAAATAAAAAATAAGTTGTCCAGTGTCATAAATTGAATGTGACAAAGCTTATAGAAGCAATCTTTAAAGGCAAATAAGATAAGTATATGTAAATAAAATGAACACTAAAGATAATGATGATCGAAAAAACAGACATAAAGAACAAGGCCCAACCAACAAGGCAACAATACCGAATGATGAAATTATGATTTCACTGCCACAAACCCCAACTACAAAATTATGATTTCCTTGATCATATTTCACCGCCACAAACCCCAACTACAAAATTAGGTAAGACAAAATTAACGAACACAATGTTGCTAAATCAAAGCATCAACTGGAGCTTCAATGTTGATTATATGGAATGATGCAAGGCAAGAATCTAAACTCACCTTTTAATAGAAATCAATCAATTGAAATATCCTAGACATGTGATAAGCGAGAAACGGGGCTGCTCAAAACCAGAAACGATTTAACACACACAGGGGCTGCTCAAATAAACACATTTAAACATAAATGATTTCACACAACAGAGGCTGCTCAAATAAACCAGAAATAGGGGATGCTCAATACCAGAAACGAGAAACCAAAAACCAGAAACGATTTCACACACATAGACGAGAAACCAGAAACGATTTCGCACACACACACGAGAAACCAGGAGCTGCTCATTTCCTAGAAACAAAACCAAAATCGATTTTCTAGAGACAAACTTGGGGGATGCTCATTTCACACACATATATCGCACACATACACATATGATTTCACACACATATATCGCACACATGGCTGTACAGAATCAAAAAGTTCAAGGGATTACCGTAAGGCCTTCGAAATCAAGTGTGGTCGACGAGGGAGAAGCGTGTGTGGGTCGTCCGCTAAGGTGCTGGAGAGGAGACTGGAAAAGAGGAGCCCCATTTTTGTTTTGGGTTTGACCTAGTTTTTATTTTGGGGGGAAATCAAATTGGGAAAAAATTACTTAATGAAATAAATAAAAGGGCAACCAACTTTAATTTTTTTGTCATCTTAAATAGATAAAATTTATTATTTATTATTTTAAATAGAACCTCTTAAAAGTTTAACTTTTTCTTAGATAAAAAATATTGTTAACATAACCGATAAAAAATAATACCGATTATACTTTTATTAAAAAAATCGGATATTCGAATCCAAATTCGAATTTCTATGCAATTTTTCTAAAGAAAGATTGATTCAAATAAAAAAAAATGCCTAGCTGACCTGGCAGGTCGACCCTAGCCACGGGCTCTGCCCCTTAGACCCCGCTTCCGGGGGCGCTGCCCCCGTACCCCCGATACCATGAATACCAGATTATTCTAACTTATGATAAATTCTAACAAATCACAAACATTAAATGTAAGGATAAATATATAAATGATTATAAATGATCATGGTTATTCATATAAAATGATTAGAAGTTATACGAGTAATGTTAGACCATAACAAACATTCAGTATTGTTTATTTAAGGCATAACATGTTATAAACTTATAGTGGGCCATATTTATATGGTAATGTTATAACGTGTTTATTGTCCATCTAATTGAATACTTTGTTATAACAGACAATATCGGGTCTTAACATTTACTTATTTTTCATTAAGGTTTCAACGTGTTATAACGAGCCATGTTGGGTCTCAATAGATACCTATGGCTCATATAACATCACAACATGTAGAAACAACTTACATTATGTCTTTAGCAAATCTTAGTTGTTCATTTGTTACTATAAAGATAAAACAGATCATAACGAGCCATAGTTAGGTATTTACATGTCGTAATGGACCAAGTTGTGCATTAACACATGCTCATTGTTCATTTAAGACCATAACAGGTTATTGGGTCATGTTGAGTTTTAACAGACTCTATTGAATCTTAACATGTTATGGTGAGTCATGTTAGCTCTCAACATTTTATTCAACTATATTGAGCATCAACAAGCATTTATTGACCACTGAGCATTTAGTGTTTCAAACATTAGAATTGCATTTCGGGTAATATCCGATAAGCATGTCTTGTTAATTGGGTGATTGATTAAGTTTAATCAGTTTGACCCGTGTCATTAAGGAAAATAATGTGAGTAAAGAGGGCATATGATTAAGTGAAAATTAATTATGGGGGGTTGTGTGTATAGCACGACCCTTGTTGGACCTTAACAAAAAGTAGTTGTTATTATAAAGTTAAAACATATTATATTGGGTCATTATTAGTCCTTAGTATATCTTTATTGGCCATCTAAGTGAATACTATGTTATAACAGACAATAGTGGGCCTTAAGAATTACTTGCTAAAGAAATACTTATTAATGATTTGTTATCATAACAGATTATAAGAGACTCCATTGAATCTTAAAATGTTACGGTGGGTCATATTAGCTCTCAACATTTCATCGAGCTATATTGAACATCAACAATCATTTATTGTAATATACTATTATAATATGTTATAGTTAACCATATGAGATTTTCAAATCCTGATGAACTACATTGAGCATTAAATATACTAGTTAATCTCATATAATGTAATAACATGTTTTAACTCATAATATTAGGTCTCAATAAGTATTTAACATTAATACACAATAACAATATGGGCCTTAATTAGATGATAATAATAATAATAATAATAATAATTTGATGTTAATAGACAACAATAATATGAGCTTTAATATGACAATAATAATAATTTGATGTTAATAAACAATAGTTAATATGATAATAATATTATTTAATGTTAATATAGTTAGATATATTGAAACTCAACAAATATATATTGTTAATATAATAATATAAAATTTTGTTAAATG
Source organism: Centrapalus pauciflorus (assembly GCA_020465985.1). Taxonomy (NCBI): domain Eukaryota; kingdom Viridiplantae; phylum Streptophyta; class Magnoliopsida; order Asterales; family Asteraceae; genus Centrapalus; species Centrapalus pauciflorus. The sequence continues at coordinate 330,591 of JAANYP010000996.1, forward strand.
ATCTCAACAATTAGTTATTGTTCACACGCACACATATATATAAAGAATTAATTAATTAATTAGTTAATGAGGAAGTACTGAGGGATTACCGAGAGATTAATTTACCGAGGGATTACTAAGAGATAATATTACTGAGGGATTACCGAGAGATTATTTACCGAGGGATTACCGAGAAATACTATTACCGAGGGAATACCGAGAGATTATTTACCGAGGGATTACCGACAGCCAATTTACCGAGGGATTACCGACGGATTACCGACAAAAGTAATACCCCTCGCTAATCCCTTGGAATCCCTTCATAATTACCAAGGGATTTACGACAGAAATTTATTCGTCAGTAATCCCTCAGTAATCCCTCGGTAATCCTTCGGTAAACTTTGAAACTAATTTCCATAATAAAACTCTCGGTAATCCCTCGGAAAATTTAGAGGGATATTTGCCCTCGGAAAATCCGTCGGTGAAAGTCATTTTCCTAGTAGTGGAGGTGATTGTAATCAGTGAGTTTGGCAATATAAAAGATTTTATTTTTTATTATATTTATTTATTATTTATTCTGAAAGTTTTCTTAAAACAATTAAGTGTTATTCCGCAAACTTCTTAATTGGACTTTGATTCAATACAAGGTTATTGGTTTACACTCTGATTTATTCAAACCATTTAATCTTAGGTGGTAATTTTGATCTTGACAACTGGTATCAGAGCCACAGGTTTTTGTTTCAAAGTCAGAAACTTTCTTTTAATTTTTTTTTATTTTCTGCAATGGAGTTTGAAAATAGCAGTAGTGGATCTGGGCAAGGACTCAAAGTGCCTATGCTCAAACCCACTGAGTTCGAGATGTGGAAACTCAGGATTCAACAGCACATTCAATTTATTGATAATGCCATATGGGAAGTTGTTGAATATACTCCTGTAGTTGATCCTGAACTAGATGCTGAGGGCAAAACTATAAAAACACCCCCAAAGACTGAACTTGAAAGAAAGGCTAGAATGAATGAAGTGAAAGCTCTTACTCTTTTACAAATAGCCATTCCTAATGCTTATCAACATCAGTTTAAAAAGTTTTATATAGCTCATTCTCTTTGGATTGCTTTTGAGAAAAGATTTGCTGGTAATGTTAGCACCAAAAGGAATCAAATAGATCTTTTAAACCAGCATTTTGAAAACTATTCTGGTGGCAAGAATGAAAACCTTACTCAGATTTTTGACAGGTTTAATAAGCTAATAGGTGAATTGGAGAGTGACAAAGTCAGCCTGGATCAAGATGAAGTAAACAGAAAATTCCTCAGATCACTTGGTGAAGAATGGACAGTCTATGCTGCCCAATGGAGAACCAAAGACACTCTTGATGAAATAGAGTTGGATGACCTTTACAACAGCCTGAGAGTGTTTGAATCTGAAATTGAAAATAAAAAGAAATCTTTTTCTTACAATCACAACACTGCTTTGTTGTCATCAACTTTAACTGATAAATCAAACTCTTGTGATTCTTTTTAGGTACTGATGGTAACTCTACTGAAGTTCATTATGCAGCTTTTGTTGCAAATGACGGACTGTTTGCTCTTAATGCTGAAGATTTAGAACAAATCCATCCAGATGATTTAGAAGAGATGGACTTGAAATGGAAACATGCTATGTTGACTATGAGGGCCAAAAGATTTCTAAAAAAAACTGGCAGACCAAACTTTCAAGCCAGAACAGAAGGAAAACCAGCATTTGATAAATCAAAGGTTGAATGCTTTAAATGTCAAAAGCTTGGTCACTTTGCTAGACAATGCAGATCCCAAGGTCAACAGCCACCAAGACCCCAGCAAACTACTCAAAATTCATCATCTCAAGCTCTTTTCTCTCAAGAAGAAAATGCATTTGACTCGAGTGATCAGACAGAAGAGGAGTTTCAAAATGAAGCTCTAATGGTAGAAACATCCAATGTTACTTCCACTGAACTACCATCTGAGATAAATGCTAAACTCTGTTCTCAAACATGCAAAAATATGGTTAAAAAGTACAGAGATCATAATGAGAGCATGTGCAAAACTCTAGCTAAGATGGAAAAAAGGAGATATGAGTATATGCAGGCTATAGAAGATCTTGAAAAACAGATCAATGACTATAAGGACAATGAGATTTAGATGGGACATGATAGAACATATCATGAGTGGGAGAAAAAGGAACTGAATAAGAAAATAGAGACCCTAAATAAGAAACTAGATGAGGCTGATCAGCAGCTATTAGAAGCTAACAAGAAAATAGAATCTATTAATATAGACTTAGGTAGCTTCAAGCTGGCCAATCAAAAGCTAGAACATCTGATGGAGGTCCGATTTAAAGATAGGGTAAAATCTCAACTCAATCCCAAAGAAGGTATAGGATACAAAGCCACCCCACCTCCATACAATAAAAAATACATTCATCCCATGAGTGAGATTGCTGATAGGCTTGTTCATGAACCATTAGATGAAACAATGAAAACTGTAGATCCTATCGTTGAAGACAGGCCCGTATCTAAAGAAGAACTGATTCCAAATGAAGGCTGTGAGTGTAAAGAAGTTGAGAGTCATTCAAAAAAATGAGTGCACCTATAGAAACCCCTACTTCCAGTTTCATCAAAAATCCAGTGAGAAAGGAAAAGAGAAGATGAGTGTATACAATAATGCTCCACATGTTTCTGTACCTTCTAACTGTAATATTGTATCATCCTCAAAAACTAATAAAAGGGGTAAGATTGTTCCAATATGCACATGCCAAAAGCATGGTGTACAAAAGTTTCCCTCACAACAGCAGGTGAGGGGAAATCAAAGGAACAAGAAATAGTTATGGTCCAACAAAACTGGTTCTCCAATCAAAACAGTCAAAAGATGCTTCCATTGTGGCAAGAAAAAACATTTGGCCAGGCGTTGTCTATATAAACCAGCTGTTGCAAAACAGACTGTGGTTCAAAAATAGAACATTGTTCAAAACTCATAAAATTCAAAGGCCAAATCACCTGCCACACTAGTTCCAAAGAAGACAGTTGATCACAGGTACTTAAAAGTCAACAAAAGACAGCCAACACACCAAAAACACGTTTTATCAAAATTCAAAGCAAACATTAAAAAGGTATGGTGTCTTAAAGGCAAAAACACAGATCAAAATGCTGATGCAAGTGTTGAGACTGTTAAGTCTAAAGTTGGAACTGGTAGTGCAAATTCTGAAGCTGTTAGCACTAAAAACCCAGTTCAAACTGCTAAGTCTAAAACTGGAACTGGAAGTGGATCTTCTGAGACTGTTAATGAAAAAGTTGGAAAGAACACCTGGATACCTCATGTCATAACTAGATATTCTTCACAAAATCCACCAGTGGATCTTACTAAGTTTAAAAAGACACAAACATTGTTTAGTTATGTCAATGCACAAGGACAACCTAAAACCAATTTGGTTTGGGTTTACTCCACTACTAACTAAGCTTTTATAGTGCAGGGCAACCACAGGACCCAACATAAGACAAGATGGCATATGGACAGTGGATGCTCTAGGCACATGACATGCAATTCTGAATGCTTGTCAAACTTTAAAAGCTTTGAAGGAGGGTTTGTTGCATTTGGTGGAAATTCCAAGGGAGGTAAAGTAACAGGTAAGGTACTGTCAAAGCAGGCAATATGATCTTCAATGATGTTTTGTATGTTGAACAGCTGAAGTACAATTTACTAAGTGTGTCTCATTTCTGTGATAAACAAAATATTGTTTTGTTCAGAGACTCTGAGTGCATTGTCCTTTCAAAAGTTTATAAAATCCCTGAAAATCTTGTTTTTACTTAGAACACCAAGAAAGGACAATGTCTACTGCTTGGACACAGATCTTTTATCCAAATCAAATACTTTAAGCTGTTGGATATCTAAAGCATCATCCAATGAGTCTGTTCTATGGCACAGAAGGACGTGTCACATGAACTTCAAATCTATGAATGTCTTAGTCAAAAAGAATTTGGTAAGAGGTTTACCACAAAAGGAGTTCATATGTGATGATCATTGTGTAGCAAGTCTCAAAGGCAAGTAACACAAATCTTCTCATAAGGCCAAAGAAGTAAATTCTATCTCATCTGCTCTTCATCTTATTCATATGGACCTTTTTGGTCCAACATATGTTTTGAGTTTGAATAAAAGAGCTTACTGTTTAGTCATTGTTGATGATTTCACCAGATTTACATGGGTTTACTTTCTTAGAACTAAGGATGAAACTGCTGAGCTAGTCAAATCCTTTAATCTTAAGATAGAAAACCAATCAAATTTAAAAGTTAAGGTGATCAGGTCAGATAATGGTGCAGAGTTTAAAAATCTTATCCTAAACAGTTTCTGTGAGTCTAAAGGCATTGCAAGACAATATAGTGCCCCTAGAACACCACAACAAAATGGTGTAGCTGAAATGAAGAATAGAACTTTAATAGAGGCTGCTAGAACCATGCTAGTTGATTCCAAACTGCCAATGACCTTTTGGGCAGAGGCAGTAAATACAACTTGTTATGTGCTAAATAGGGTTCAAATTGTTTAGTCACATGGGAAAACTCCATATGAGTTATTCCATCACAGAGTTCCCTTAGTAGCCTTTCTAAAACCTTTTGGTTGTTCATGCACTATTCTTCACACTAAAACTCACTTAGGAAAGTTTGAAAGTAATGCTTAAGAAGGTTTCTTTGTAGTTTACTCTACTCAAAGCAAAGCCTATAGGGTGTATAATAGTATGTCTAAAACCATTGAAGAAAGTGCCAATGTTGAGTTTAATGAAAACACTGCAAATATCAAAGGCACTGGTCCTGATTGGTTGTTTGATTTAGATTCACTAACAAATTCTCTGAGCTTTGGTGAGTATACTGCAGGAACTGCTGATAACAGTGTTGAAGATAGTATTGAAACTGTGAGTCCAAATATTCATGCTGCTATATGGGATGAGTATACTGTACTACCACTTCTATCTTGTGACCCACCAGGGGTCCTAGATGATCAACATGTTACAAATCCAGAATATGAAGTGCCAATCCAAAGCCCTGATGTAACAGCTCCATCCAATAGGGAAACAGTCTCATCTTTTGATCAAGCTGTCACTAGAGCAGAATTCTCAAGTAGTACTGAAGGTGATGATACAAATCTGGGAACATCATTTCAGACAGAAAGAGAACCCACACTCAGGGTTCACAAGTATCATCCTCTCAACCAGATAATGGGAGACCCACGCACTCCTGTGCATAAAAGGATAATGGTTCACAAGGAGTCCACTGATGCTGAATCAGCAGTCCCTGAATTCAGTCTAGCTGCCTTTGAACATGCATACTTCATGTCACAATTAGAACCAAAGAAGGCATCTGAGGCTCTAAAAGATCCATCTTGGATTGAGGCAATGCAAGAAGAACTTTTGCAATTGAAGATTCAGAATGTATGGACTCTAGTTGAATTACCTAGAGGAAAGAGAGCAATTGGTACAAGATGGGTTTTCAAAAACAAGAAGGATGAGAGAGGTGTGGTAATCAAGAACAAAGCAAGATTGGTAGCTCAAGGATACACTCAAGAAGAAGGAATAGATTATGATGATGTCTTTGCCCCAGTAGCAAGGATAGAAGCCATCAGATTGTTCCTAGGTTATGCCAGCTACAAAGGGTTCAAAGTGTACCAAATGGATGTGAAATCTGCATTCTTGTATGGTATAATTGAAGAAGAGGTTTATATGTGTCAACCCACTGGATTTGAGGACTATAAGTATCCAGACAGAGTCTACAAATTAGACAAAGCCCTCTATGGACTCCACCAAGCCCCAAGAGCATGGTATGACACTTTGTCCTCATACCTTCTACAAAATGGATTCAAGAGAGGTACTCTAGACAAGACAATGTTTACAAAGTCCATCAAGTCAGAGATTCTACTTGTTCAGATATATGTTGATGACATAACTTTTGGATCAACAAATGATATTCTATGCAAGGAGTTTGAAACCTTGATGCATAAAAAGCTTCAAATGAGTTCAATGGGAGAACTCACTTTCTTTCTAGGATTGCAGGTCAAGCATAAACCCACTGGACTTTTTATAAGTCAATCCAAGTATGTAAATGACATCCTGGAAAAGTTTGGATACAAAGAAACCAAGGTTGCTAGCACTCCAATGGACACTCACAAGCAGCTTGGTGCAGACAAAGATGGAGTGGATGTGGATATTCACTTATATAGATCGTTGATAGGTTCACTAATGTATCTCACATCTTCTAGACCTGATATAATGTTTGTTGTTTGTGTTTGTGCTAGATTTCAATGTGCTCCAAAGGACTCATATCTGTTTGCTGTTAAGAGAATCTTTAGATACCTAAAGGGGCAACCACAATTAGGACTATGGTATCCTAAGGACTCTCCTTTTGAACTAACAACCTATTCTGACAGTGACTATGGAGGTTGCAACATAGACAGAAAATCCACAACTGGTGGATGTCAATATCTAGGAGCAAGACTGGTCTCTTGGCAGTGCAAAAAGCATACCACTGTTTCCACCTCATCTACTGAGCAGAATATGTTGCAGCTGCCAGCTGCTGTTCCCAAGTAATGTGGATTCAGAATCAAGTGAGAGACTATGGTATGAACTTCGTATCTACTCCTATTTACATTGACAACTCAAGTGCAATAAGCATTGTACAAAATCTAGTGAAATTTCCCAAAACCAAGCAAATAGACATTAGATTTCATTTTATAAGAGATTGTAATGAGAAGAAATTAATCCAAGTTACCAAAATTCATACAGATGATCAGTTAGCTGATCTATTTACAAAACCATTTGATGTAAGAAGATTCCCCTTCCTAGTATCAAATATTGGTATGGTTAATATGGATTAATTTGTTTTTCATTATTCTCTCTTATTTCCTGAAGAACATACTTATTGAATGTGCTTAGCTAAGGGGAGACACTATTTCATAAGAAAATGCTTATTTTTCAACTAACAGCTTGAGTCTATTCTCAAGCTGCTAGTTCGTGTTACTCGAACTGTTAGTTGTTTTCACTTGATCTGTCAAAGTGTGCAGCGTCATTCAGTAATTCCTTATAAATGTGTGCGCGGGACTAGATATTTTTGAAAAGCCGAATCCTATAATGGTCCTAGTTTCGTTCAATTGCAACTACCAGTTGCAAAAATATCTTCCAACGATCTTTTCTTTCTCTCTCTGAACGATTTACACACAGTCGATTCAAACCCTAAATCACCATCTTCATCTCTAATAGAGTTTGTCAAAGAACACAACTGTCTTCCCTACTCTCTCAAACACACTGACCTTCAACCATTCCATGACATGATGGACTTTCTTCAAAGTTCCCATATCCATCATGCTCTCACCATTAATCTCACCATCTATGTCGCCCATATAGAGCAGTTCTGGAAATCTGCCATAATCAATACCTCCAATGGAGTCACTTCTTTTGCATCCATAATCGATGGTAATCCCATTACTATCACTGCGGAGTCTATACGCCAACATCTGCATCTTCAAGATGCCACAGGTATAACTGATCTATCCCTTACTGCCTTACATGAAGGACTTTTTTCAATAGGGTATAGGGGCCCTACTGATTCTTTTACTTTCTTTAAAGCACATTTTTCCCCTAAATGGAAATATCTTATGCATGTTATACAACAGTGTATAAGCCCTAAAAGAACTGGTTGGTCAGAATTTTTTTCAAATATAGCCACTGCCTTGGTATGCTTATCAACAGGCCAACAGTTCTATTTTTCAAATATGATTTTTCAGGGGATGTTAAGGCATCATGTCCTAAAGAATGGGAAATTTTTGATGTACCCACGGCTTTTGGCGGAAATAGCTTCAAATTCTTGCAATAACTTTAAAATTCATAAAAGGGTACATGTTTCTCATAGGCACTCTTTACCATCAATCAAAAGACTTTTGAAACCAAGTGACAACTTTCTAAATGTGGATGTCCCATTGCCTTCTGCAATGTTGGACATCAATCCAAGAAACAGAGGAGAGGGTCCTGAGCAGGCTCAGCCATCCATTACTACTTCCCCCCATGACCCCAACCCACTCCTCATGATACAAACATCCCATCTGCTCCTTCTATCACACATACATCCTTAGTCCCCACACTTCTAAAGTATAAGAGACAAAGGGTTTCAGGAGCTCCTTCCTCCTTAACCCAATTACAAGTACCAGATATCCCTGTGCAGGAGGACACTACTGCACAGAATATCGAAAGGGAACCCACTGAGGACACTCCCACCCTCAACTTGGAGGTGGGCATCCCATCAGAGGATGTCCATATGGGATTTGTGGCTGACACTACTGATGTCCCTACACAAGAGGCATAGGACAGTGTCAACATATCTAAGACCACATCCATGGCAACGGAGGGTGTGCAAGCACCTTCTGGAAGTCCCCAATACCAAGAACAAAGGGGCCCAGATGTTTCTACTTCTGGAATTCCTGCCAGTGATAGATCTCAAATACCACTATGATTTGAAGATCTTGAGGCTACACTGCAACTCATGGCTTTAACGGATCAACAGTTGAAACCTGTTGTAGCTATATTGGAACATTATAAGTCCATTATTGTTGCACAGGGGGCTCAAATTGCAGCTTTGCAACAGTTTACAGCAGCTCAACAACAAAGATTGGATTATTTTCATCAAGGGTTCACACTCTGTGGTAACAAAATCACACAGCTTGAAAAGTCTGTTCGAACCCTGCTTGCAAAGGTTTTTGGTCCACCTGGCCAAACCAATGCATCCAAAAAGGGGGAGAATCAGGAGATCCCTCATCCAGTCCAAACAACTTCAACTTCCCCTCCAACAGTCTCAGTTTCTAGGCTAACAGTTCCAACAGCTACTCAAGCTGTTAGCCTAGAAACTCAAGCTGCTCCCACCAGGACAAGTGGAGTTGTCATTAGAGAAGGTTCTCAGGCTCCTGTCACAACAGTCCAATCCACAGCATCAACTTTCAGATACAAGGGCAAACGCATTCTGATTGAGTCTTCAAAGATCAAATTCTCTTCTAAAGAAGCCCAGGTTGCCCATGATGCTGAACTGGCAAGGAAACTAGCAGAAGAACAGGATGAAATCTTAGACCAGCAAACTCATGAACCAATGAAAGATGATGAAACCTTAGGTGACTATCTAAGAGGGTTTGTGGTCAAACAAAATCAGAAGAAAAGGAAAATGCCAACAGGGCATTCAAAGGAAGAACATAGAAAATTTTTGATAAACTTCTCTGCCTCAGCTGGAATATCAAGAGTAATGGCTCAGTCATGGTGAACAGAAAAGCTTCAGTCTTTATATGACAAGGAGAAGGAAAAAGAAAAAGCAGCCAAAGCCTCTCAACAAGTCCAAGGTCCACAAGAACCAACTCAAGCTGTTGCTAGTGATCCTCCTCATCAGGCAAAGTTTGATCAGGTTAAGAGAGTGTTGTTTGAACAACAGTTACAAAAGGAAATGGAAATCGAAAAGGCCCTGGATCAGTATGACTTCTCTAAACCACCTATTACTTACTGGTATGCTAAATCAATGGATGACATTGGTTTAGACTATCATTTTGTAATCAGAAGAGAGGCTGGTCCAGAAGAAGAATATAAGAGCCTAGTTCAGCTGACACAAAGACTAACTAGAGATGAACTGACAAAAATGCATCATACTGGAACTGTTAGTCATTCAAGATCTCAATGCATCTGGGTTCAAAGAAATGTAAAAGATCTTAGAAGCATTTTTGATCCAGAGTTTACAAGAGTAGAAATAGAAGCTGCCAAGGATATGAAGATTGTACATGTTGATTTATATGCCAAATCAATGACATATAGACTCAAGCTTGCAGACGGATCTAGCAGGTTCTACAATTTTGAATTTCTCATCTGCCTAAGGCTTGGCTACTCCAAATGAGCTCAATGAAGATTAACTGTGATAAAGAGGAGTTGAAGAGAGATTTCATAAAGGCAATAAGGCAGAAACTTTCACAACTGTAAGTTTTTAGTTGCCTTAGTTTTTATATAATAGTTTACTTAGTTTTATTTCCTTATTTGTATAGAAACTTAAAGTCTTGTGTAAAGAATTTAAGTTAAGGGGAGATTTTTGGGAAATATTCTAAGTATGTCAAGATGTTAGTTAGATTTCTCAGACTGTTAGTAGTGTTTCTGTGTAATTACTATGTTCAAGCTGTTAGTTGAATAAGTTCGAGCTGCTAGTTCAAAAGTTCAAGCTGCCAGAGTTAAAAGTTCAAGCTGCTCAACTGATTAACAACAGAAAGTGCTGAAATTCGTGAAATGCTTTATATTTCAAGATTTGAACATCTTCCAAGCATATCTACTACCAGAGAAATCAGAGTTCCTCAAGGAAACAAATTAGAAGGCTATATATATAGATAGACTAGGTCTTTCTATTGTAAGTCTGTACGTGCAAGTTCTGTAATTCTGTACATCAATTGTAATTGCTTTCTGACTCAGTTTCTCAAGCCTCTAAGGTTGTAGAACCCTAAGAACAATCTGTCTTCTTTGTCTAATCAAACAGATTAGAGGTGATTAATAATCAGTGCGTTTGGCAATATAAAAGATTTGATTTTTGATTATATTTATTTAGTATTTATTGTGAACGTTTTCTTAAAACATTTAAGTGTTATTCCGCAATATTCTTAATTGGACTTTGATTCAATACAAGGTTCTTGATTTACACACTGATTTATTCAAACCAGTTAATCTTAGGTGGTAATTTTGATCTTGACACCCTCAGCAGCACCTTGGTTTGTAGGTACCTCTTCATGGGGAGAGGGGATGTGCATTTCAACATCATCAGTGGTGAGACCTGATGATGGAATTTGCACTTCGGGAGCAGCCTCACCAGAGGGATAGTTCATTCCCTCAGGTTCATCAGCTTGGGATGAGGGTCCTTCAACAGCTGTTGGGTGTACAATAGTTGCATCACCAGGAGCAGAAGTTTGAGGCTGATCTACTAGATGGTCTGTTCCAGCAGCTTTGGCACCTCGTGCAGACTCAGTTGGTGTAAGAGAAGTATGAGGTGGAGACTATGTGGACTCAGCATGGAGTGGAGTTAACTCCTGTCTTTCAATATCCTCAGCCTGTTTGGAGGCTGGGATAGTGGATGTGGTAGTCTCCTTTATTATAACTGGTTCCTGTTGGGAGGAACCAGAGGGTCTAGGCTGACTCTGGGTGGACTCTTGTTGGAGTGAAGCCTGCTCCAAATGTGCTGAACTTTCTCCTAAAATAGGAGAAGCTGCAGGGGTTGCTTCTTTTTCAACTGACTCCTTTTGGGAGGCGTCAGAGGGGCTAGTATGGGATGATGGTTTCTACCTGGCTAATGATTTTCTCGTTGAGTATTGAGACATTGGGGGGGATTGAGGAGAAGTAGCAGGAATTTGTGTTTGGACTGGTGGTGAGACTGGGTCAGAAATAGGGGGTTAACATGTTCCATGGTCTCAGGTGCCATAAAGGCACCAGCCATAAAGGGTTCAGGTTCAACAGATGAACCAGGGTGAGAAGTCTGCTCCCCCTCAGCCACCAAGGCTAAGAGGGCAGACTTAGACTTAACTGTTTTAGCCTTCTTGCGGACAGGCTGAACTTCAGTCGATTCTAGGCCTCTTTTGACTACCTTAGGCATGGATTTGGATTTTCCTTTGGGAGAAACCACTGGATCCACCCTCACAGTAGAGGGTCCTTCCACCAAACCAAATAACCTCCTCATTGGTGTAGATAGAGGAGGTTCAATTAAAAGAACCGGAGTGTAAAAGACTCTATTCCCAATGACAGGGATACAGCAGTAGTTAACAGGGGCTGAAAGTTGTAGAGATGCTCACCACAGACATGTTTGAAGATGAGGCTCAGAAACCTTGGGTATCTGACAGCAGCTGGGCGAATTTCTTGCTGGACCAAGTTCCTCAAATTCATGAAAATCCAACGAGCCATGTTCAGTGTTGTCTCATGTACAAACTGTAGGACTATGGGGATTTCATCTCTGCTAAGCTGGTCAAATGAACCATCCTTGCTGCTTAAGCACATCACTACTGAGGCAAATAAGAAACTGTAGGTAGGTGATAAATCCCTTCTGAACAGAGTGGCTCCAACTTTGGGTTCTGCTACGCTACAGAAGCGTAGCAGGTTGCCCATCTGATCATTCTCAGGCTGTGGCTTGTCGTATGTTTCAGCAACAGGAAGGTGAAGGACTTCCCTGAGAAAAGTAGTGGTTATCTTAATGGTCTGAGTCCCATTGAGAATGGTTCCCCTGATGGTTTTGGTTGATGGGTCATAAACGCAGGTGTACCAAAACTCATACACCATCTCCTAGTACAGGACACCAGGAGAGGCAGTCATAGCATAATGCAGGGGGTGAACTTGCAGAAACTCCACCATGTAACCCTTCCCCACATAGTTTTTAGGAATGGTTAGGTTGGCTATATAGTTAGTGGGTTTCAGAGTAAGCATCGTGGTAACTAAGGGATGTTTTTCAACATCATCACCAACGAAAACTGGAAGTAGGGGGTTGTTTTGGTGAGCCATTTGAGTGTAGTGGAATGAAGGATGTTGGACCCTTAGTCGATTTAGGGTTCTTCAAATACTTTTGGAAGCAGTAGAGAAGAAGAAGATGATGAAACAGTGAAAGAGGTATTTATAGGATTTGAATGTGAGTGGGTCGGAGAGAGAAAGGTTTGGACGGTTGCTTTGAAATGTTCTTTAACCAAAAACGAAACGGTTTGCCATGTCAGAACGGTTGTCAGACCACTTGAACCTTTTTAACTACTAACACACGTTAACAAACATTATTCGTAGGTAATTAAGTTAAATAAATACAGAAATTAAGTAACTTAGTTATGAAGAAAGGTAATTAAAACTGATGATACAAGCTATTATTCAAACCTGTGATGAGCAGGTTTCATCATAAACTGAGCATCCCCAAGCTGTTCATTCAACCTGTGCAGCTAGATGAGAACATGTTTCTCTTCAATATCTGATCAGGTTACAAGACAATGTCATGTATGACAGATTGAGAGAGTGAGCAGGTTGAAGGTTTGTACAATAGAATTGGTTTGAAGTTAAAACATATTTTGTCAAGCCTGTTATATGTCCAAGCTATCTAAGTTTTAAGAAGTTGGCTAAGTATAGAACATACAGAGCCTGTTTTGTCTAAGCTATTTTGAGAAATTTGAGTTGTTTGAAACATGCGATTTGTTAGAGCATCAATGACACTTAGTCACTTTTATTTAACATACCCAACTTGCTTACAAGGTAATTAAACCTGTTTTCATCAAGAGGTTTGATGAAAATGCCTGCAAGCTGTTCATCTGTGGAAATAAAACTTACCTACACATTTCCTTTCCGAATGTGATATCTGATAAAGTGATGTCTTACTTCTATATGCTTTGTTCTAGAATGAAAGAATGGATTGTTGGAAACAGCTATGACACTTGTATTATCACACTGAATATGAGTTTTCCTATATACAAGACCATAGTCCTCAAGCTGATGCTGCATCCATAGAATCTGCCCACAGCAGCTTCCAGTAGCTATGTACTCAGCTTCAGCAGTGGAAGTAGAAACTGAGTTCTGCTTCTTGCTACACCAACTGATCAACTTTCCACCAAGGAGTTGACATCCACCTATTGTGCTTTTTCTGTCTTGCCTGCATCCTGCAAAACCAGAATCTGAATATCCAATTAGTTCAATGCTGGAGTCTTTGGGATACCAAAGACCCAAACCTGGTGTACCCTTTAGGTATCTAAAGATTCTTTTTACAACAGCTAGATGTGATTCCTTAGGATCCTTGAAACCTAGCAAATAAACAAGTGGCAAACATAATATTTGGTCTACTAGCAGTTAATTAAAGCAAGCTCCCAATCATGCTCTGGAAGCTGTTACTGAAACAGCTTTGCCACTGGCATCAGCATCCAATTTTACATTGGTTGCCATTGGGGTTTTGATGGGAGAACTTTGAATAAATTTAACTTTTTTAAAAGATCTAAATTATACTTTCTTTGATTAATAAAAATTCCATTTGAGGTTTGCTTAACCTGTATTCCTAGAAAGAAAGTAAGTTTATCCACCATACTCATTTCATACTTTGATTTCATGAGTAGTGAAAACTTCTTGCATAACTGCTCATTAGTAGATCCAAATATTATGTCATCCACATAAATTTGAACAAGCATAATATCAGACTTCACCTCTTTATAAACAATGTGGTATCCACTTTACCTCTGGAGTAGCCATTGCTCATAAGGAAATCAGTAAGAGTGTCATACCTGGCTCTAGGGGCTTGTTTTAGACCATAGAGAGCTTTGTCCAACTAATGGACAAAACTTGGATGTTGTTCATTTTCAAAACCTGGATGCTGCTCGACATATACTTCCTCTTGCAGCTTACCATTCAAAAATGCACTCTTCACATCCATTTGAAATACCTTCATGCTCTTGTGGGCAGCATAGGCTAGAAACAAACGAATTGCTTCTAACCTGGCCACTGGAGCAAATGTTTCATCATAGTCTACTCCTTCTTCTTGTCTATAGCCCTAAGCAACCAGTCTTGCCTTATTTCTAATGACATGACTTGCTCATCTATCTTATTTCTGAAAACCCATTTGGTGCCAATTATGGTTTTACCTTTAGGAACAGGACCAACTTCCATACCTTATTTCTCTCAAACTGATTGAGTTCTTCTTGCATGGCAGTGATCCAATTGACATCTTTTAAAGCATCATCCACTTTCTTTGGCTCCATTAGGGACACAAAGCTAGAAAACATACAAAATTTTCCTAAGCTGTCCCATCTTGTTTGTACCCCTTTGTTGATATCACCAATTATCTTATAATTGGGGTGACACCTGATCCACTTAGTATCATGTCTCAATGAAGATTCTTCTGCATCATTTTCATCTCCTACAGGTCCTGTAGAACAGCTTTCAAAATTTATAGACACACTGTTGTCTTGAGCCTGTTCTTCTGTTGAACATGAATCTCTATTGTTTAACACATCAGCAGAGGATTCAAGAAAGTCAGCATAGATTGGCTCTGGACATGGTGTATCAATTATGTCAGTACACTTATTCACACAAGGTGTATCAACATAGTCATCATCATGTCCATTGTAGTTAATAGGTTCTGCTCTGGATGAAGTGGAAGTTTTTGAGTCCTTTTCTTCATTGATGGAATGCATGAGATCATCAAAGCTGAACTCTCCTAAAACTAATTCAGGAACAGTTTTGGTGGGGTCACTCCTAGACTCCTCAAAGGTGACATTAGTAGATTCATCAATCACCTTTCTTTTGTGGTTGTATACTCCGTAGGCTTTAGAGATAATTACCAAGGGATTTACGACAGAAATTTATTCGTCAGTAATCCCTCAGTAATCCCTCGGTAATCCTTCGGTAAACTTTGAAACTAATTTCCATAATAAAACTCTCGGTAATCCCTCGGAAAATTTAGAGGGATATTTGCCCTCGGAAAATCCGTCGGTGAAAGTCATTTTCCTAGTAGTGGAGGTGATTGTAATCAGTGAGTTTGGCAATATAAAAGATTTGATTTTTTATTATATTTATTTATTATTTATTCTGAAAGTTTTCTTAAAACAATTAAGTGTTATTCCGCAAACTTCTTAATTGGACTTTGATTCAATACAAGGTTATTGGTTTACACTCTGATTTATTCAAACCATTTAATCTTAGGTGGTAATTTTGATCTTGACAACTGGTATCAGAGCCACAGGTTTTTGTTTCAAAGTCAGAAACTTTCTTTTAATTTTTTTTTATTTTCTGCAATGGAGTTTGAAAATAGCAGTAGTGGATCTGGGCAAGGACTCAAAGTGCCTATGCTCAAACCCACTGAGTTCGAGATGTGGAAACTCAGGATTAAACAGCACATTCAATTTATTGATAATGCCATATGGGAAGTTGTTGAATATACTCCTGTAGTTGATCCTGAACTAGATGCTGAGGGCAAAACTATAAAAACACCCCCAAAGACTGAACTTGAAAGAAAGGCTAGAATGAATGAAGTGAAAACTCTTACTCTTTTACAAATAGCCATTCCTAATGCTTATCAACATCAGTTTAAAAAGTTTTATATAGCTCATTCTCTTTGGATTGCTTTTGAGAAAAGATTTGCTGGTAATGTTAGCACCAAAAGGAATCAAATAGATCTTTTAAACCAGCATTTTGAAAACTATTCTGGTGGCAAGAATGAAAACCTTACTCAGATTTTTGACAGGTTTAATAAGCTAATAGGTGAATTGGAGAGTGACAAAGTCAGCCTGGATCAAGATGAAGTAAACAGAAAATTCCTCAGATCACTTGGTGAAGAATGGACAGTCTATGCTGCCCAATGGAGAACCAAAGACACTCTTGATGAAATAGAGTTGGATGACCTTTACAACAGCCTGAGAGTGTTTGAATCTGAAATTGAAAATAAAAAGAAATCTTTTTCTTACAATCACAACACTGCTTTGTTGTCATCAACTTTAACTGATAAATCAAACTCTTGTGATTCTTTTTAGGTACTGATGGTAACTCTACTGAAGTTCATTATGCAGCTTTTGTTGCAAATGACGGACTGTTTGCTCTTAATGCTGAAGATTTAGAACAAATCCATCCAGATGATTTAGAAGAGATGGACTTGAAATGGAAACATGCTATGTTGACTATGAGGGCCAAAAGATTTCTAAAAAAAACTGGCAGACCAAACTTTCAAGCCAGAACAGAAGGAAAACCAGCATTTGATAAATCAAAGGTTGAATGCTTTAAATGTCAAAAGCTTGGTCACTTTGCTAGACAATGCAGATCCCAAGGTCAACAGCCACCAAGACCCCAGCAAACTACTCAAAATTCATCATCTCAAGCTCTTTTCTCTCAAGAAGAAAATGTATTTGACTCGAGTGATCAGACAGAAGAGGAGTTTCAAAATGAAGCTCTAATGGTAGAAACATCCAATGTTACTTCCACTGAACTACCATCTGAGATAAATGCTAAACTCTGTTCTCAAACATGCAAAAATATGGTTAAAAAGTACAGAGATCATAATGAGAGCATGTGCAAAACTCTAGCTAAGATGGAAAAAAGGAGATATGAGTATATGCAGGCTATAGAAGATCTTGAAAAACAGATCAATGACTATAAGGACAATGAGATTTAGATGGGACATGATAGAACATATCATGAGTGGGAGAAAAAGGAACTGAATAAGAAAATAGAGACCCTAAATAAGAAACTAGATGAGGCTGATCAGCAGCTATTAGAAGCTAACAAGAAAATAGAATCTATTAATATAGACTTAGGTAGCTTCAAGCTGGCCAATCAAAAGCTAGAACATCTGATGGAGGTCCGATTTAAAGATAGGGTAAAATCTCAACTCAATCCCAAAGAAGGTATAGGATACAAAGCCACCCCACCTCCATACAATAAAAAATACATTCATCCCATGAGTGAGATTGCTGATAGGCTTGTTCATGAACCATTAGATGAAACAATGAAAACTGTAGATCCTATCGTTGAAGACAGGCCCGTATCTAAAGAAGAACTGATTCCAAATGAAGGCTGTGAGTGTAAAGAAGTTGAGAGTCATTCCAAAACAATGAGTGCACCTATAGAAACCCCTACTTCCAGTTTCATCAAAAATCCAGTGAGAAAGGAAAAGAGAAGATGAGTGTATACAATAATGCTCCACATGTTTCTGTACCTTCTAACTGTAATATTGTATCATCCTCAAAAACTAATAAAAGGGGTAAGATTGTTCCAATATGCACATGCCAAAAGCATGGTGTACAAAAGTTTCCCTCACAACAGCAGGTGAGGGGAAATCAAAGGAACAAGAAATAGTTATGGTCCAACAAAACTGGTTCTCCAATCAAAACAGTCAAAAGATGCTTCCATTGTGGCAAGAAAAAACATTTGGCCAGGCGTTGTCTATATAAACCAGCTGTTGCAAAACAGACTGTGGTTCAAAAATAGAACATTGTTCAAAACTCATAAAATTCAAAGGCCAAATCACCTGCCACACTAGTTCCAAAGAAGACAGTTGATCACAGGTACTTAAAAGTCAACAAAAGACAGCCAACACACCAAAAACACGTTTTATCAAAATTCAAAGCAAACATTAAAAAGGTATGGTGTCTTAAAGGCAAAAACACAGATCAAAATGCTGATGCAAGTGTTGAGACTGTTAAGTCTAAAGTTGGAACTGGTAGTGCAAATTCTGAAGCTGTTAGCACTAAAAACCCAGTTCAAACTGCTAAGTCTAAAACTGGAACTGGAAGTGGATCTTCTGAGACTGTTAATGAAAAAGTTGGAAAGAACACCTGGATACCTCATGTCATAACTAGATATTCTTCACAAAATCCACCAGTGGATCTTACTAAGTTTAAAAAGACACAAACATTGTTTAGTTATGTCAATGCACAAGGACAACCTAAAACCAATTTGGTTTGGGTTTACTCCACTACTAACTAAGCTTTTATAGTGCAGGGCAACCACAGGACCCAACATAAGACAAGATGGCATATGGACAGTGGATGCTCTAGGCACATGACATGCAATTCTGAATGCTTGTCAAACTTTAAAAGCTTTGAAGGAGGGTTTGTTGCATTTGGTGGAAATTCCAAGGGAGGTAAAGTAACAGGTAAGGTACTGTCAAAGCAGGCAATATGATCTTCAATGATGTTTTGTATGTTGAACAGCTGAAGTACAATTTACTAAGTGTGTCTCATTTCTGTGATAAACAAAATATTGTTTTGTTCAGAGACTCTGAGTGCATTGTCCTTTCAAAAGTTTATAAAATCCCTGAAAATCTTGTTTTTACTTAGAACACCAAGAAAGGACAATGTCTACTGCTTGGACACAGATCTTTTATCCAAATCAAATACTTTAAGCTGTTGGATATCTAAAGCATCATCCAATGAGTCTGTTCTATGGCACAGAAGGACGTGTCACATGAACTTCAAATCTATGAATGTCTTAGTCAAAAAGAATTTGGTAAGAGGTTTACCACAAAAGGAGTTCATATGTGATGATCATTGTGTAGCAAGTCTCAAAGGCAAGTAACACAAATCTTCTCATAAGGCCAAAGAAGTAAATTCTATCTCATCTGCTCTTCATCTTATTCATATGGACCTTTTTGGTCCAACATATGTTTTGAGTTTGAATAAAAGAGCTTACTGTTTAGTCATTGTTGATGATTTCACCAGATTTACATGGGTTTACTTTCTTAGAACTAAGGATGAAACTGCTGAGCTAGTCAAATCCTTTAATCTTAAGATAGAAAACCAATCAAATTTAAAAGTTAAGGTGATCAGGTCAGATAATGGTGCAGAGTTTAAAAATCTTATCCTAAACAGTTTCTGTGAGTCTAAAGGCATTGCAAGACAATATAGTGCCCCTAGAACACCACAACAAAATGGTGTAGCTGAAATGAAGAATAGAACTTTAATAGAGGCTGCTAGAACCATGCTAGTTGATTCCAAACTGCCAATGACCTTTTGGGCAGAGGCAGTAAATACAACTTGTTATGTGCTAAATAGGGTTCAAATTGTTTAGTCACATGGGAAAACTCCATATGAGTTATTCCATCACAGAGTTCCCTTAGTAGCCTTTCTAAAACCTTTTGGTTGTTCATGCACTATTCTTCACACTAAAACTCACTTAGGAAAGTTTGAAAGTAATGCTTAAGAAGGTTTCTTTGTAGTTTACTCTACTCAAAGCAAAGCCTATAGGGTGTATAATAGTATGTCTAAAACCATTGAAGAAAGTGCCAATGTTGAGTTTAATGAAAACACTGCAAATATCAAAGGCACTGGTCCTGATTGGTTGTTTGATTTAGATTCACTAACAAATTCTCTGAGCTTTGGTGAGTATACTGCAGGAACTGCTGATAACAGTGTTGAAGATAGTATTGAAACTGTGAGTCCAAATATTCATGCTGCTATATTGGATGAGTATACTGTACTACCACTTCTATCTTGTGACCCACCAGGGGTCCTAGATGATCAACATGTTACAAATCCAGAATATGAAGTGCCAATCCAAAGCCCTGATGTAACAGCTCCATCCAATAGGGAAACAGTCTCATCTTTTGATCAAGCTGTCACTAGAGCAGAATTCTCAAGTAGTACTGAAGGTGATGATACAAATCTGGGAACATCATTTCAGACAGAAAGAGAACCCACACTCAGGGTTCACAAGTATCATCCTCTCAACCAGATAATGGGAGACCCACGCACTCCTGTGCATAAAAGGATAATGGTTCACAAGGAGTCCACTGATGCTGAATCAGCAGTCCCTGAATTCAGTCTAGCTGCCTTTGAACATGCATACTTCATGTCACAATTAGAACCAAAGAAGGCATCTGAGGCTCTAAAAGATCCATCTTGGATTGAGGCAATGCAAGAAGAACTTTTGCAATTGAAGATTCAGAATGTATGGACTCTAGTTGAATTACCTAGAGGAAAGAGAGCAATTGGT
The DNA here is from genome assembly GCA_020465985.1 of Centrapalus pauciflorus. Taxonomy (NCBI): domain Eukaryota; kingdom Viridiplantae; phylum Streptophyta; class Magnoliopsida; order Asterales; family Asteraceae; genus Centrapalus; species Centrapalus pauciflorus. Next base: position 351,039 of record JAANYP010000996.1, read on the forward strand.
ACAAGATGGGTTTTCAAAAACAAGAAGGATGAGAGAGGTGTGGTAATCAAGAACAAAGCAAGATTGGTAGCTCAAGGATACACTCAAGAAGAAGGAATAGATTATGATGATGTCTTTGCCCCAGTAGCAAGGATAGAAGCCATCAGATTGTTCCTAGGTTATGCCAGCTACAAAGGGTTCAAAGTGTACCAAATGGATGTGAAATCTGCATTCTTGTATGGTATAATTGAAGAAGAGGTTTATATGTGTCAACCCACTGGATTTGAGGACTATAAGTATCCAGACAGAGTCTACAAATTAGACAAAGCCCTCTATGGACTCCACCAAGCCCCAAGAGCATGGTATGACACTTTGTCCTCATACCTTCTACAAAATGGATTCAAGAGAGGTACTCTAGACAAGACAATGTTTACAAAGTCCATCAAGTCAGAGATTCTACTTGTTCAGATATATGTTGATGACATAACTTTTGGATCAACAAATGATATTCTATGCAAGGAGTTTGAAACCTTGATGCATAAAAAGCTTCAAATGAGTTCAATGGGAGAACTCACTTTCTTTCTAGGATTGCAGGTCAAGCATAAACCCACTGGACTTTTTATAAGTCAATCCAAGTATGTAAATGACATCCTGGAAAAGTTTGGATACAAAGAAACCAAGGTTGCTAGCACTCCAATGGACACTCACAAGCAGCTTGGTGCAGACAAAGATGGAGTGGATGTGGATATTCACTTATATAGATCCTTGATAGGTTCACTAATGTATCTCACATCTTCTAGACCTGATATAATGTTTGTTGTTTGTGTTTGTGCTAGATTTCAATGTGCTCCAAAGGACTCATATCTGTTTGCTGTTAAGAGAATCTTTAGATACCTAAAGGGGCAACCACAATTAGGACTATGGTATCCTAAGGACTCTCCTTTTGAACTAACAACCTATTCTGACAGTGACTATGGAGGTTGCAACATAGACAGAAAATCCACAACTGGTGGATGTCAATATCTAGGAGCAAGACTGGTCTCTTGGCAGTGCAAAAAGCATACCACTGTTTCCACCTCATCTACTGAGCAGAATATGTTGCAGCTGCCAGCTGCTGTTCCCAAGTAATGTGGATTCAGAATCAAGTGAGAGACTATGGTATGAACTTCGTATCTACTCCTATTTACATTGACAACTCAAGTGCAATAAGCATTGTACAAAATCTAGTGAAATTTCCCAAAACCAAGCAAATAGACATTAGATTTCATTTTATAAGAGATTGTAATGAGAAGAAATTAATCCAAGTTACCAAAATTCATACAGATGATCAGTTAGCTGATCTATTTACAAAACCATTTGATGTAAGAAGATTCCCCTTCCTAGTATCAAATATTGGTATGGTTAATATGGATTAATTTGTTTTTCATTATTCTCTCTTATTTCCTGAAGAACATACTTATTGAATGTGCTTAGCTAAGGGGAGACACTATTTCATAAGAAAATGCTTATTTTTCAACTAACAGCTTGAGTCTATTCTCAAGCTGCTAGTTCGTGTTACTCGAACTGTTAGTTGTTTTCACTTGATCTGTCAAAGTGTGCAGCGTCATTCAGTAATTCCTTATAAATGTGTGCGCGGGACTAGATATTTTTGAAAAGCCGAATCCTATAATGGTCCTAGTTTCGTTCAATTGCAACTACCAGTTGCAAAAATATCTTCCAACGATCTTTTCTTTCTCTCTCTGAACGATTTACACACAGTCGATTCAAACCCTAAATCACCATCTTCATCTCTAATAGAGTTTGTCAAAGAACACAACTGTCTTCCCTACTCTCTCAAACACACTGACCTTCAACCATTCCATGACATGATGGACTTTCTTCAAAGTTCCCATATCCATCATGCTCTCACCATTAATCTCACCATCTATGTCGCCCATATAGAGCAGTTCTGGAAATCTGCCATAATCAATACCTCCAATGGAGTCACTTCTTTTGCATCCATAATCGATGGTAATCCCATTACTATCACTGCGGAGTCTATACGCCAACATCTGCATCTTCAAGATGCCACAGGTATAACTGATCTATCCCTTACTGCCTTACATGAAGGACTTTTTTCAATAGGGTATAGGGGCCCTACTGATTCTTTTACTTTCTTTAAAGCACATTTTTCCCCTAAATGGAAATATCTTATGCATGTTATACAACAGTGTATAAGCCCTAAAAGAACTGGTTGGTCAGAATTTTTTTCAAATATAGCCACTGCCTTGGTATGCTTATCAACAGGCCAACAGTTCTATTTTTCAAATATGATTTTTCAGGGGATGTTAAGGCATCATGTCCTAAAGAATGGGAAATTTTTGATGTACCCACGGCTTTTGGCGGAAATAGCTTCAAATTCTTGCAATAACTTTAAAATTCATAAAAGGGTACATGTTTCTCATAGGCACTCTTTACCATCAATCAAAAGACTTTTAAAACCAAGTGACAACTTTCTAAATGTGGATGTCCCATTGCCTTCTGCAATGTTGGACATCAATCCAAGAAACAGAGGAGAGGGTCCTGAGCAGGCTCAGCCATCCATTACTACTTCCCCCCATGACCCCAACCCACTCCTCATGATACAAACATCCCATCTGCTCCTTCTATCACACATACATCCTTAGTCCCCACACTTCTAAAGTATAAGAGACAAAGGGTTTCAGGAGCTCCTTCCTCCTTAACCCAATTACAAGTACCAGATATCCCTGTGCAGGAGGACACTACTGCACAGAATATCGAAAGGGAACCCACTGAGGACACTCCCACCCTCAACTTGGAGGTGGGCATCCCATCAGAGGATGTCCATATGGGATTTGTGGCTGACACTACTGATGTCCCTACACAAGAGGCATAGGACAGTGTCAACATATCTAAGACCACATCCATGGCAACGGAGGGTGTGCAAGCACCTTCTGGAAGTCCCCAATACCAAGAACAAAGGGGCCCAGATGTTTCTACTTCTGGAATTCCTGCCAGTGATAGATCTCAAATACCACTATGATTTGAAGATCTTGAGGCTACACTGCAACTCATGGCTTTAACGGATCAACAGTTGAAACCTGTTGTAGCTATATTGGAACATTATAAGTCCATTATTGTTGCACAGGGGGCTCAAATTGCAGCTTTGCAACAGTTTACAGCAGCTCAACAACAAAGATTGGATTATTTTCATCAAGGGTTCACACTCTGTGGTAACAAAATCACACAGCTTGAAAAGTTTGTTCGAACCCTGCTTGCAAAGGTTTTTGGTCCACCTGGCCAAACCAATGCATCCAAAAAGGGGGAGAATCAGGAGATCCCTCATCCAGTCCAAACAACTTCAACTTCCCCTCCAACAGTCTCAGTTTCTAGGCTAACAGTTCCAACAGCTACTCAAGCTGTTAGCCTAGAAACTCATGCTGCTCCCACCAGGACAAGTGGAGTTGTCATTAGAGAAGGTTCTCAGGCTCCTGTCACAACAGTCCAATCCACAGCATCAACTTTCAGATACAAGGGCAAACGCATTCTGATTGAGTCTTCAAAGATCAAATTCTCTTCTAAAGAAGCCCAGGTTGCCCATGATGCTGAACTGGCAAGGAAACTAGCAGAAGAACAGGATGAAATCTTAGACCAGCAAACTCATGAACCAATGAAAGATGATGAAACCTTAGGTGACTATCTAAGAGGGTTTGTGGTCAAACAAAATCAGAAGAAAAGGAAAATGCCAACAGGGCATTCAAAGGAAGAACATAGAAAATTTTTGATAAACTTCTCTGCCTCAGCTGGAATATCAAGAGTAATGGCTCAGTCATGGTGAACAGAAAAGCTTCAGTCTTTATATGACAAGGAGAAGGAAAAAGAAAAAGCAGCCAAAGCCTCTCAACAAGTCCAAGGTCCACAAGAACCAACTCAAGCTGTTGCTAGTGATCCTCCTCATCAGGCAAAGTTTGATCAGGTTAAGAGAGTGTTGTTTGAACAACAGTTACAAAAGGAAATGGAAATCGAAAAGGCCCTGGATCAGTATGACTTCTCTAAACCACCTATTACTTACTGGTATGCTAAATCAATGGATGACATTGGTTTAGACTATCATTTTGTAATCAGAAGAGAGGCTGGTCCAGAAGAAGAATATAAGAGCCTAGTTCAGCTGACACAAAGACTAACTAGAGATGAACTGACAAAAATGCATCATACTGGAACTGTTAGTCATTCAAGATCTCAATGCATCTGGGTTCAAAGAAATGTAAAAGATCTTAGAAGCATTTTTGATCCAGAGTTTACAAGAGTAGAAATAGAAGCTGCCAAGGATATGAAGATTGTACATGTTGATTTATATGCCAAATCAATGACATATAGACTCAAGCTTGCAGACGGATCTAGCAGGTTCTACAATTTTGAATTTCTCATCTGCCTAAGGCTTGGCTACTCCAAATGAGCTCAATGAAGATTAACTGTGATAAAGAGGAGTTGAAGAGAGATTTCATAAAGGCAATAAGGCAGAAACTTTCACAACTGTAAGTTTTTAGTTGCCTTAGTTTTTATATAATAGTTTACTTAGTTTTATTTCCTTATTTGTATAGAAACTTAAAGTCTTGTGTAAAGAATTTAAGTTAAGGGGAGATTTTTGGGAAATATTCTAAGTATGTCAAGATGTTAGTTAGATTTCTCAGACTGTTAGTAGTGTTTCTGTGTAATTACTATGTTCAAGCTGTTAGTTGAATAAGTTCGAGCTGCTAGTTCAAAAGTTCAAGCTGCCAGAGTTAAAAGTTCAAGCTGCTCAACTGATTAACAACAGAAAGTGCTGAAATTCGTGAAATGCTTTATATTTCAAGATTTGAACATCTTCCAAGCATATCTACTACCAGAGAAATCAGAGTTCCTCAAGGAAACAAATTAGAAGGCTATATATATAGATAGACTAGGTCTTTCTATTGTAAGTCTGTACGTGCAAGTTCTGTAATTCTGTACATCAATTGTAATTGCTTTCTGACTCAGTTTCTCAAGCCTCTAAGGTTGTAGAACCCTAAGAACAATCTGTCTTCTTTGTCTAATCAAACAGATTAGAGGTGATTAATAATCAGTGCGTTTGGCAATATAAAAGATTTGATTTTTGATTATATTTATTTAGTATTTATTGTGAACGTTTTCTTAAAACATTTAAGTGTTATTCCGCAATATTCTTAATTGGACTTTGATTCAATACAAGGTTCTTGATTTACACACTGATTTATTCAAACCAGTTAATCTTAGGTGGTAATTTTGATCTTGACACCCTCAGCAGCACCTTGGTTTGTAGGTACCTCTTCATGGGGAGAGGGGATGTGCATTTCAACATCATCAGTGGTGAGACCTGATGATGGAATTTGCACTTCGGGAGCAGCCTCACCAGAGGGATAGTTCATTCCCTCAGGTTCATCAGCTTGGGATGAGGGTCCTTCAACAGCTGTTGGGTGTACAATAGTTGCATCACCAGGAGCAGAAGTTTGAGGCTGATCTACTAGATGGTCTGTTCCAGCAGCTTTGGCACCTCGTGCAGACTCAGTTGGTGTAAGAGAAGTATGAGGTGGAGACTATGTGGACTCAGCATGGAGTGGAGTTAACTCCTGTCTTTCAATATCCTCAGCCTGTTTGGAGGCTGGGATAGTGGATGTGGTAGTCTCCTTTATTATAACTGGTTCCTGTTGGGAGGAACCAGAGGGTCTAGGCTGACTCTGGGTGGACTCTTGTTGGAGTGAAGCCTGCTCCAAATGTGCTGAACTTTCTCCTAAAATAGGAGAAGCTGCAGGGGTTGCTTCTTTTTCAACTGACTCCTTTTGGGAGGCGTCAGAGGGGCTAGTATGGGATGATGGTTTCTACCTGGCTAATGATTTTCTCGTTGAGTATTGAGACATTGGGGGGGATTGAGGAGAAGTAGCAGGAATTTGTGTTTGGACTGGTGGTGAGACTGGGTCAGAAATAGGGGGTTAACATGTTCCATGGTCTCAGGTGCCATAAAGGCACCAGCCATAAAGGGTTCAGGTTCAACAGATGAACCAGGGTGAGAAGTCTGCTCCCCCTCAGCCACCAAGGCTAAGAGGGCAGACTTAGACTTAACTGTTTTAGCCTTCTTGCGGACAGGCTGAACTTCAGTCGATTCTAGGCCTCTTTTGACTACCTTAGGCATGGATTTGGATTTTCCTTTGGGAGAAACCACTGGATCCACCCTCACAGTAGAGGGTCCTTCCACCAAACCAAATAACCTCCTCATTGGTGTAGATAGAGGAGGTTCAATTAAAAGAACCGGAGTGTAAAAGACTCTATTCCCAATGACAGGGATACAGCAGTAGTTAACAGGGGCTGAAAGTTGTAGAGATGCTCACCACAGACATGTTTGAAGATGAGGCTCAGAAACCTTGGGTATCTGACAGCAGCTGGGCGAATTTCTTGCTGGACCAAGTTCCTCAAATTCATGAAAATCCAACGAGCCATGTTCAGTGTTGTCTCATGTACAAACTGTAGGACTATGGGGATTTCATCTCTGCTAAGCTGGTCAAATGAACCATCCTTGCTGCTAAAGCACATCACTACTGAGGCAAATAAGAAACTGTAGGTAGGTGATAAATCCCTTCTGAACAGAGTGGCTCCAACTTTGGGTTCTGCTACGCTACAGAAGCGTAGCAGGTTGCCCATCTGATCATTCTCAGGCTGTGGCTTGTCGTATGTTTCAGCAACAGGAAGGTGAAGGACTTCCCTGAGAAAAGTAGTGGTTATCTTAATGGTCTGAGTCCCATTGAGAATGGTTCCCCTGATGGTTTTGGTTGATGGGTCATAAACGCAGGTGTACCAAAACTCATACACCATCTCCTAGTACAGGACACCAGGAGAGGCAGTCATAGCATAATGCAGGGGGTGAACTTGCAGAAACTCCACCATGTAACCCTTCCCCACATAGTTTTTAGGAATGGTTAGGTTGGCTATATAGTTAGTGGGTTTCAGAGTAAGCATCGTGGTAACTAAGGGATGTTTTTCAACATCATCACCAACGAAAATTGGAAGTAGGGGGTTGTTTTGGTGAGCCATTTGAGTGTAGTGGAATGAAGGATGTTGGACCCTTAGTCGATTTAGGGTTCTTCAAATACTTTTGGAAGCAGTAGAGAAGAAGAAGATGATGAAACAGTGAAAGAGGTATTTATAGGATTTGAATGTGAGTGGGTCGGAGAGAGAAAGGTTTGGACGGTTGCTTTGAAATGTTCTTTAACCAAAAACGAAACGGTTTGCCATGTCAGAACGGTTGTCAGACCACTTGAACCTTTTTAACTACTAACACACGTTAACAAACATTATTCGTAGGTAATTAAGTTAAATAAATACAGAAATTAAGTAACTTAGTTATGAAGAAAGGTAATTAAAACTGATGATACAAGCTATTATTCAAACCTGTGATGAGCAGGTTTCATCATAAACTGAGCATCCCCAAGCTGTTCATTCAACCTGTGCAGCTAGATGAGAACATGTTTCTCTTCAATATCTGATCAGGTTACAAGACAATGTCATGTATGACAGATTGAGAGAGTGAGCAGGTTGAAGGTTTGTACAATAGAATTGGTTTGAAGTTAAAACATATTTTGTCAAGCCTGTTATATGTCCAAGCTATCTAAGTTTTAAGAAGTTGGCTAAGTATAGAACATACAGAGCCTGTTTTGTCTAAGCTATTTTGAGAAATTTGAGTTGTTTGAAACATGCGATTTGTTAGAGCATCAATGACACTTAGTCACTTTTATTTAACATACCCAACTTGCTTACAAGGTAATTAAACCTGTTTTCATCAAGAGGTTTGATGAAAATGCCTGCAAGCTGTTCATCTGTGGAAATAAAACTTACCTACACATTTCCTTTCCGAATGTGATATCTGATAAAGTGATGTCTTACTTCTATATGCTTTGTTCTAGAATGAAAGAATGGATTGTTGGAAACAGCTATGACACTTGTATTATCACACTGAATATGAGTTTTCCTATATACAAGACCATAGTCCTCAAGCTGATGCTGCATCCATAGAATCTGCCCACAGCAGCTTCCAGTAGCTATGTACTCAGCTTCAGCAGTGGAAGTAGAAACTGAGTTCTGCTTCTTGCTACACCAACTGATCAACTTTCCACCAAGGAGTTGACATCCACCTATTGTGCTTTTTCTGTCTTGCCTGCATCCTGCAAAACCAGAATCTGAATATCCAATTAGTTCAATGCTGGAGTCTTTGGGATACCAAAGACCCAAACCTGGTGTACCCTTTAGGTATCTAAAGATTCTTTTTACAACAGCTAGATGTGATTCCTTAGGATCCTTGAAACCTAGCAAATAAACAAGTGGCAAACATAATATTTGGTCTACTAGCAGTTAATTAAAGCAAGCTCCCAATCATGCTCTGGAAGCTGTTACTGAAACAGCTTTGCCACTGGCATCAGCATCCAATTTTACATTGGTTGCCATTGGGGTTTTGATGGGAGAACTTTGAATAAATTTAACTTTTTTAAAAGATCTAAATTATACTTTCTTTGATTAATAAAAATTCCATTTGAGGTTTGCTTAACCTGTATTCCTAGAAAGAAAGTAAGTTTATCCACCATACTCATTTCATACTTTGATTTCATGAGTAGTGAAAACTTCTTGCATAACTGCTCATTAGTAGATCCAAATATTATGTCATCCACATAAATTTGAACAAGCATAATATCAGACTTCACCTCTTTATAAACAATGTGGTATCCACTTTACCTCTGGAGTAGCCATTGCTCATAAGGAAATCAGTAAGAGTGTCATACCAGGCTCTAGGGGCTTGTTTTAGACCATAGAGAGCTTTGTCCAACTAATAGACAAAACTTGGATGTTGTTCATTTTCAAAACCTGGATGCTGCTCGACATATACTTCCTCTTGCAGCTTACCATTCAAAAATGCACTCTTCACATCCATTTGAAATACCTTCATGCTCTTGTGGGCAGCATAGGCTAGAAACAAACGAATTGCTTCTAACCTGGCCACTGGAGCAAATGTTTCATCATAGTCTACTCCTTCTTCTTGTCTATAGCCCTAAGCAACCAGTCTTGCCTTATTTCTAATGACATGACTTGCTCATCTATCTTATTTCTGAAAACCCATTTGGTGCCAATTATGGTTTTACCTTTAGGAACAGGACCAACTTCCATACCTTATTTCTCTCAAACTGATTGAGTTCTTCTTGCATGGCAGTGATCCAATTGACATCTTTTAAAGCATCATCCACTTTCTTTGGCTCCATTAGGGACACAAAGCTAGAAAACATACAAAATTTTCCTAAGCTGTCCCATCTTGTTTGTACCCCTTTGTTGATATCACCAATTATCTTATAATTGGGGTGACACCTGATCCACTTAGTATCATGTCTCAATGAAGATTCTTCTGCATCATTTTCATCTCCTACAGGTCCTGTAGAACAGCTTTCAAAATTTTTAGACACACTGTTGTCTTGAGCCTGTTCTTCTGTTGAACATGAATCTCTATTGTTTAACACATCAGCAGAGGATTCAAGAAAGTCAGCATAGATTGGCTCTGGACATGGTGTATCAATTATGTCAGTACACTTATTCACACAAGGTGTATCAACATAGTCATCATCATGTCCATTGTAGTTAATAGGTTCTGCTCTGGATGAAGTGGAAGTTTTTGAGTCCTTTTCTTCATTGATGGAATGCATGAGATCATCAAAGCTGAACTCTCCTAAAACTAATTCAGGAACAGTTTTGGTGGGGTCACTCCTAGACTCCTCAAAGGTGACATTAGTAGATTCATCAATCACCTTTCTTTTGTGGTTGTATACTCCGTAGGCTTTAGAGATAACAGAATATCCAACAAACACACCTTCATCAACTTTGGGTTCAAATTTTGCCAGTTGATCCCTCTGATTCAGAATGAAGCAGGGGCATCCAAACACATGGAAGTAACTAATGTTTGGCCTCCTCCCTTTGATTAACTCATAGGGAGTATTGGTGAACCTTTTCACCACTAAGGATCTGTTTTGAGTGAAGCAGGCAGTGTTAACAGCTTCAACCCAAAATGATGAAGGCAAACCTGATGCACACAACATGGTTCTGGCGGCTTCAATGAGAGTTCTATTTCTCCTTTCAGCAACTCTATTTTGTTGTGGAGTTCTTACAGCAGAAAATTTTTAATAGATCCCTCTTTCTTCACAGAAGTCCTCAAGAGTATTGTTTCTGAATTCAGTACCATGATCACTTGTACGCTGCTTAACTTGAGCAGAGTTCAGTACTTCCATCTTTTTAATAAATCCAATAATTTCTCTAGCAGCCTCTCATTTGGTCTTCAGAAAGATCACACATGTAATTCTGGAGAACTCATCAACCATTACTAGAGTGTATCTTCTACCTCCTAGACTTGGGACACTGACAGGTTCAAACAAGTCCATGTGGATTAAGACGAGAGGAGTATCAATAGAAAAATTATGCTTGGATTGAAAAGATGTTTTTCTCTGCTTGCCTTTCTCACAAGCTGTGTAGAGTTTGTCCTTAACAATGGTTATAGAAGGAAAACCTGTTACCAACTCTTTCTTACAGAGTTTATTGATATTCTTGAACTCTGATAGCCTTTTGTGCCATAACCAAGTTAGATCTGCATTGCTTCTTGAGATAAAGTAGGTTTCAGTTGTGGGATTAGCAAATTTCATGTCCACAACGTATACACCTTTCTTTCTTTGTGCACACAGAACAACTTTGCATTGGGAATCCAATATGTACCCCAGGTGCTCATCAAAGTCAACCTTGTAGCCAGCATCACACAGTTGACTTATGCTTACAAGATTGTGTTTTAGCCCAAACACATAGGCTACTCTTTTGAATATAGCAGCACCAGCTTGAAGGGTTCCATATCCTTCTGTGGATCCCTGAACATTATCACCAAAGGTGATTTTTGGCACTTTTTCTGGCCTGATCACTCAGCAGATCCTTGCAACCTGTCATGTGGCCTGAGCAGCTGCTGTCCAAGTACCAAACCTAGGATGGTTGTTTAACCTGCAGAGTGTGATGGGAAAATATTATTTATTTTTAGGGGAACTCATGATAGGGATGAGTTCTCCTTCTTCATCAACATTTGTTGATGGACCAGTCCGATCAACACTAATATTTCCTATCTAGATTGTATCAGCTTGGATACTGTCACATCCTTTCTTTAAATCACGCTCGCTTAATCCCATGAATAAATAACGCTTGCATAAACCTAAATAAAATATTACAATAAGTCATGCACTACACGTGATACAATGGTTAAATGACTAAGTTGCTAAAACATCACAATATAAATAAAAGCAGCTATCCAAATCCCAAGGCATCATAAAGCTATACCACAAGCTGAAAGTGAGCTAAAATCCTTTGGGTTGATCAGAAAATAGACCTAAGCAGATGGTCCAGCTTGCTCTTTACCTTTGCCTGTAAAAAAATTGTGAGTAGCAACTGTAAGCTAATTGCTTAGTGAGTTAACAGATATTCATGATGCATGTAAGATATGTGGCGAAAGTGCCTATAAAGGCTGTAATGCTTGCTTGCTTGCTTAATACCCAGAATGAATGCTTGCACAATTGAGACATTTCACGCTGAAAGGAGATGCCACCACTAGGGGTTACCGCTGACAGATGATCAATCTGTGATGCGGGGCTAGCTACCCGCATAATGCTTGGGATAGTGGTGAGCATCAGAGTTGCTTGCTTGTAAAGTAAAATGCTTATGAAATGCACAAAGAAACGCTCAAACAAAGCTTGTTGTATATTATGCAGAATAATAAACAGATAGCAATAAATTATGCACATTAATAGATCATATGTGAGATCCGGCTAAGCTGGGCACCGCCTGTACCACAGTGTTCGCCTTCACTTACAAAAGTCTATTGAAGTCCAAAGAAGGCATATAGAAGCAAATTATGTCTCAATTACATATAATACATATAAACAAGAATAAATGTTACTCACAGTACTGTCTTATGCTTTTTAATATTCTGAGATGCTTGCTTGGGCTTATCTATGCTTTATATTGCTCTGAAACGCTTGCACTTGCTTATCTAAGCTTTAATATACTCTGGCATTGGCTTTGACTCATAACCGAGCTAAACTGTTTAATTTAATATTTCAGGTGCTGTGAAATATCTGTAATTTAACATTATAGAATATACACTAAATTAAAAATGCTAGCTTAAAATTCCATCATCTACAAACTGTAACTTCTAGCTAAATATCTTGTTAATTTATGCGTTTCCCACGAATTTTATTCAAATATTCGAACTTAGGGGGGAGGGTTTCGAACTTAAACAAGTTCGAACCCATATGGGCTTCGAACATACACTAAATTCGAACATAAGGCCATTCGAATTTGTGGGTTTCGAACATAGGGAGGTTCGAATCTATATAGCCTTCGAATTTAGCCTATTTCGAATTTGTTCTTGGCATTTCGAACTTGTTCGTGTTTTGCAGCTTTCAATCATGCATTTCCAAGCCAATAATCATGAAAATGCTAAGGAACAAGTCTAAGTTTGATTCTATTACATTTAATCTAGCAGAATCGAGTTATAACTTAAGCAAAATAGCTTTAAACGAATTAAAGATGGGGATTTTGAACCCTTTTCTTAAAACCGAAAGTAAAGAAGAAGAAAATGACGATTCTTACCTCAAATTCATATTAACTCCAACATGCAATTACAGATCCATGTATTACTCTTCGAGATCTTTCCGATGGCGTATAGAACTCGAGATTTGGTCGGTCGGTTCGGGAGAAAAGCTAGAGAGAAGGTAAGCTTTTTAGAGAGAGAAGCTCTCAAGTAGGAAAATGGTTTGCAAGAAACGAGAAAAGAAACTCTCAGCTCCTATTTATACCAAAATTCAAAATTACATCATTAAACGCAAATTGCCCAGAAACAGATAAAATAAAAGCAAGGTGTTATAGATACTATCCTCATTGACCATGTTACTTCCAACACGGTTGGTTTTTGCAATGTTGGAACTAGCAGTGTCAGCAGGCCTCAAGTCCTCAGTTTCAGGACAGTCTTTGGCCATATGTGTCTTCTTCCCACATTTATAACATTTTCTCTTTTTAGTCTTTTTGGAAGAAGTATTTCCAGAAACACATTCTGGAACATTTTTGTTGAACTTCTCAGCAGGTTTAGCAAACTTATTACTATTTTTAGAAGAATCAATAGTTTGAGTAGAAGGCTTCAGCAACAGATTTACCTGTATCCTCTTTCTTCTTTTTAGGAGGGCAGATCTTAAATATAGGAAGTTTGATTGGCCTTTGTCCTTCCACAGGTTTGGGAAACTTTTTCCCAACTTTCTCAGGTTGAGCAATGGCTTTGCCTTTGTCTTTACTAAGATGTGATGGATGTTGCCTATCAACATAATGACTGCTTTTGGTTTTGAAAGACTTAACTTCATTTATAACCAATTTTAAACAATGATTTAAAAACTTATTTGAAATCAGAGCAGATTTACTTTCAACATGAGACTTACCCTTGTTGAAAGCAGGCTGCTTACCTTTTGAAAACTTTTTCTGAAAATGCTAAGCATCAAAAGGATTAACAGGTTTCTTACCATCAGCTTTAAATCCAGAACCGGTCTTGTTGACAGGTTTAGTGTCCAAAGCAGTGGATTGAACTTGGTTTCCCTTCTTTTGCTTGTGTGACCCTGTTGAGGACTTAGTATGCTGATTTGATGGAGAACACATTCCATCATCAGTTTTTAGAGCTTTCTCACACAAGCTGTCAGTGTTTTGAGGCCTGACAAACCTATTTATTGAGACTAGCTTTCCATTTACTTTCTGAATGAAGGTACTTGGAAGCTCACCAAGAGTGGATAAGTCTTTTTTCAGATTATTTATCTCAACAATTGAAGCTGCTGTATCAAGATCCCCTCCAAGATAGGCTTTGATTTGAGCGGGAATCTGTTGGCGGATACAATGATTGACTTTTTGTGCAGATTGGCACCAAGAGTCAACAATATTTTGAAGTTGTGCATGTTTTGTGTCTGTTTCTCTCTTTTCTGTAATAAAATGGAATTGATGTGTTTTAATTCATCAAGTTCAGTTCCAACTTATGGAAGCTGTCCAGTTTACTAGTTTTTATTTCAAGATCAATTTTTAGCTTGGAGATCTCAGACAGCAAAGCATTATGCTTCTCAATAGCAGCTTTTAAATCAACAAGTATATATTCAAACATTTTAACTTTTTCATCAGAATCGTAGTCCATAAAATTTTGTACCTTATACATCATTGTTGGGTTCCAGTTCTCCAAGCTGCTGAGAGCCTTAGCGTCAGCCAGGTCTTGTTTGAAATTGCTTGTTGATGGGACATCAGTGTTGGCCATCAGACAATTGTTATCTTCTTCATCTGATGATGAATTAGACTCCTCCCAGTCACATGTCTCGGCCATGAGTCCCTTTTGCTTGTTGGAAGCCACTGAGTCTTCCAACTTTTTCAGCTTAGCCATGGTCATTAGGTACTTAACCCTGTAGCCATCGTCCTTATTTGTCTTGTATGGTTTGGATGTTGAGCCAACAACTTTAGACACATAGTCAGCAGCTATGTGGCCTGTTTTGCCATATTTAAAGCACTCAGCCTTAGTTTTGTCAAATGCTTTCTTTTTTATGGCACCTGACTTCTTTCGCAGCATTTTTCCATCAAACCTCTTCTTATTGAATTTTCTGACAAGCATTGCAATCATTTGCTCATCATCAAATTCAGTAAGGTCTTCACAGTCTTCTTCCTCATACAATTCTTCCATTTCATCATCAGCCTGTTGATCAGCTTGTGTGAACACATCACACACCTAGCCAGTAGGTTGTCTCACGCTGGCCACTAAGGCAGCACCTCTTTTGGACATCTCCAAGGCATTTCTTTTCTGTTGCCTTGGCTGTTCATAATTTAGCAAGGACCCATACAGATTTATAATATCCATACCTTTGAAGGTGCCTGAGTTTCTTAGGATAGTGGAAAAATAATTCAGCTCCTCAGGCAGAATGTACAGGAACTTGTTCACCAGAGTTAAGATGTCCTTGGTGATCCCAACAGCTCTGAGATCATTGATTAGAACAGTGAATCTGTTATAGGTTTTAGTGAGAGACTCCTTTGGCTTTGCAAAGAAGAGTTCATACTGTCTAACAAGATTGTTGATTTTCTTATCCAGTGTGATAGTGGGACCATCATAGACGGTACACAAAGTGTCCAACATCTCCTTTGCAGTCTTCATTTTCTCAACCTGTTTGAAGACATCATCAGGAAGAGAAATAACCAGGTTGTTCCTGGCATTTGCATCAAGAGCAACTAGCCTTTCGTCTTCATCATACCATTGAGCTTTTTCCTTTTCAAAGGTTCTGATTTCAGGAACAGCTCCTTTAGCAGCAGGAGTGATAGTAGTAACAGAAGTTGGCACATAGGGACCTTCCATTACTATCTCTGGTAGTTGCACATCAAGATTCTCTAAGTAGAGAATCATTCTGCACTTCCAACCAGAGTAGTGCTGATGATTGAACTTGGGGTTTTTAGCATAGAACCATTATCATAATAAGAGGAAGAGCTGGCAGCACTGTTGTCCATCGGAAAATAGGGAGAATGAGAGATCTAGAGTTAACACACACTCAAAATGCTCTGATACCAGTTGTAGGTCCCAAAAGGTTTTCCTAGTATGTTGCTCTAATCTGTAGAAGGGGGTGAATACAGCTATTTAAACTCAACACACTTTTCTCAAAGTTTGTGTATATTATCAACACGTGTTAATTACAAACAAGCTTGAACTGCGGAATGGTTCAAGCTGAGATGACAGATACAACAGATGTTTAGCTAATCTAAGACACACTCAGACTAGGTACAATGAATACACTAACTAAGATGAACTCACTGTTTACAAGACAGACAGATGGACAACTTGAATAAGAACAGCTTGGACACACGTTACTGTTTTATTCAAGCAGACTTGCATGCATGAAAACACACTTCTTTGCACGATCTGAATTTCTCACTCTTGGGTATCTCACATTCCTTAGAAGTTTCTTTTTATACTCTCACTGAGAATCTCACTGAAGCTTCCTCATTGGACATAGAGATAGTGGGATGTCTTTCCAAAAAGACAAAACAACTTTTCTGCACAATCTGACAAAGCAGACTTGTCTCTACATTGCAGAATCTTTGTCTATTCCTTTTTGTCTTTGTTGTAGAAGGTTTTAACTAAAAGAGGAATGTCAACTTTCAACCTTTCATCTTTAGCTAAGGCCATTTTTATATAAGAAATGGTCTGTCACGCATTTCAAATATCCACTTTGTCTTCATGTGACAGAACAGCGTAGGTAGTCGTTGCAGCTTCTGTTTCCACTTTTTTCTTTGACTTTGTAAACTGATCTTGAAGTCTAAAATAATACATGAGGACATGGAAACATATTTAATATAGTGTTTAGCCTGTTCATAAAGAACAAGTCCTGTTCACAAAGAACAGAACACCTAGAATTTTTCCAAGCTTCTCACCAGGATAGAGCAGCGTAGACAGTTTATGTCCAACCTGTTCAACTGAATAGAACAGCTTGGGGAATCTGCCTTAGTTGCAACAAATGCAACAGGGCAAACAGCTTTGACTCATATTGCAAATCACTTATCATGTTTTAGTAATGCATTAACAGGCCTTAAATTATACCTTCAAGTGCATCAAACAAATTTGATTAAAAATCTCCACCTAAGATGTAGAGCAGGTTTGATTGAGGCCTTTTTGTGCCTAACAATAACTTGTGCTTATATATGATGTGTGTGTGGGGGTGTGGAAAGAGGGTCTGATAACATATTTTTTATTGACTAAAGGTGCTAATTAATCTGTAATAGCTCACACAGAGAACTTAATTAATAGATTCATTAGAGTTGTTTTAAAGTTTTTTGAAATTATTAAAGTTTTATGTATCATGAATTCATGATGCATCCGCTGTGATGTGCTTTTGTGATGATATATGGACTTGATTTGAAACGTTTTGTTGCGGTTTCAGGCTTAACAACATGAGAAACAGACATATGCTAGAAACAACAAAGTGCATGAAGCTAAAAACTCGACTAAAATTCTATTTAAGCTCGAATTTGCAAAATTTGACATGAAATGCCTTGAGGTAGATCTTGTTTCCTTGATGAGGAAACGAGTCATTGAATTGGCTGGTTGTTTAAGAGGGAAGGTGAAGGTCGAACTAGACAAAGAGCGAGATATGTGTTTGTTTGGCTGATCGTGGTTTTCCTAACGAGGTATAACGATATAAACCGATATAATATCTATTTGTAATAGCAAACGCCCTATTTTTGTTGATTTTCTCGAGATGTTCCTGTGTATTTCATCAAAAAGTCGTATTTCCTCTCGCCCGACCTTTGGTTGTTCAATTGTTGTTGAACAAACCGTTGAACTTTTTGTATTCTTTGTTAATATCTTTTCTTATTTAGTTGAGTTGATGAACGGTGCATGTAACAATCGGCACTAACCCGGGTTAGCAACTATGACCTAATCAGTTTTTACTAGCCAATTATAACCTAATCAGTGGTCATTAACAATTAATCAAAGTGATTAACAATGTTCAAAAGAAAATTCAACTCAATTATAATCAATTTCATCGGTGCGATGAATCGGCAAATTAATAAATCTGATCGATTTACGATATGATGGATTAATTCAACTATGTAAATAATTAAACTATAATTAGTGACATTAATCATACACTAATACACTTACTTAACATTAGTTATGCAAGACTAAAACAATGCATCTAAAAGTATTTATGAAATTACAAATAAAGGGAAATACAAGAATACATTTCTAAATACTTTTAGGGGGTCGGCCACCTCTAGTACAATACTAGAGGTTGACTTCATTATTTTATTACAAAACCATTTCTACTTTAAACATTATCATTTTGTTTAAAAGTGCACACAACATCCAACTTCCATGCTTTTCATAATTGCAAGAGCTTTTCTTTGCCTATAAATAGAGACCAAATCATTTCATTTCATTCACACCAAAAATCCTCTCTTTTCTCCTCTCAACAACCGGCCACACAACACATACATACTACACACAATTTTTCTTTCAAAGTGTTCTTCATTTGCAAAGTGTTCTTGGTGCAACTTTTGAAGATCCAACCTTCTAATCAATAGCATTCTTATATTTCATCAAACTAAGTAAATACTAACTCATAACATCTTATAATTATGTTTATATAAGTCTTGCATAATATATATAATCACCAACAACAACAAGTTTCATAAAAACTCAAGTTTATAAATCTCTAGTTTTGTTTTTAAAGTTGTTTTTAACAAATGTGTTTATAAATATATAAACACATCATGTAAGTGTAAATATCATGAAAACAAGTTGTATAAATGTGTTTTAAAATCTTTTATACAAGTAATTTTTGAATAAACAACAAGAATCACAAGTTGTTTCAAGTTTATAAAATCCAGATTTTCGGCAGAAATGTTACGTCAACTTTGAAAAATCATAACTAATTCATAACTTAACGAAATGAGTTGATTCTTGTCTCAAAAATTAGATCTATGTCTTAACTAAAAATCTGGAGGTTTTCATGATTTAATGTGGAGTTTAGAACCCCTAGATATTAATTGGAAACCCGGAAGTTTGACAGCTCAAAAGTGGCCAACATAGGGTTTTTAACGAGCTTTTTCTCTAACTTAAACACCTCGAAAAATGCCCATTATTAGCTTTACAAATTCCTTGTATTAGTGGTCGTTCACTTGATTATGGTTACGCTTCCGCGACGTCATGCGTCGTTGCTATCCGGGGTAACGGGGTGTGATAGATTGGTATCAAAGCCATAATTATAGTTAACTAGGTTGCATTAGTACCCTAGACTATAACTGCACTTAAGTTTTACTTAATTTTTGAAAATATTTTGTAAATAACTAAAAGACTATAAATGGACCTTGATAGCATAAACATATCAACCAACACCATCATCATCTTGTCCGATTCTGAAGATGAGTACACCCCCATGAGTGTAAGGTCTACCACTACTAGATCTATCTAGACGCGGATCCGTGAACGAGTGCGGAATTCTCGTTAACGGTTAGACGGACAACTCTCAACCACGAAACACGGAGACTATTAGACGCTGAACGAACGACACACGAACGATCCTACGAACTAATTCTCTCCGAAACACACCAAAAGCTGATGATAAACTCGAGATCGCCTTAAGCTTAATTCCTCACGAATTCTGCTAAAAGTCCTCTAATGACTCGAGTCTATCCCTAATTATAGACCCTGATTCGAGTCTGATGTGGGCCAACCTCGAATCTGGCCCAAGGCCCATTCGAGTCTGTCCACAAAGACACTCTCGAATCTAGCCTTCATTCGAATCTAAGGCTACATTCGAATCTATCACAGATTCGAATGTCTTTCCTTATGTAATTCGAATCTAGCCAATACACTTAAACACTTAAATGATGAAACTTATGTTAATACCTTATGATTGATTTTATCTTTGAACTTTATGTTTGAACTTCTTGTAGTACGTTACATCAACTTCAAACATACAAACACTAATAAATATCAACCATATATAACATATATAACAAACACATGCTAAATCACAATGTAAGATCACTTAGACTGCTATCGTCACACAGGATGTACCAACGGACTCCCCCTTGACGATAGCTTCTAATAATTCACACATTTGACTTAAAAACTTTGTTTATTTATTGATTCAAAATACTACCAGCATACAAACCTTTCTCGACACATACCTTGACTACATTTTCATACTTATTAGCTTCACCGTCCATGTGTGTATCACTTGAGATCTTACAGGCATGCAAAATGTGAAGATCATCTTTGGAGAGGTTTACCAGGTGAAGAGGGTCGTAGACTCTAAGAATAACATTTTCTTCTAAGTCTTCCATGACCGCTTCCCCAGTCTCCGTGTCAGCATACCACCACTTCAGATTCTTCAGAATATTTTGTGGCATCGGCTTGAGAGGAACCTTCCTAAGACATCTAGCCGGCTTATAGTGAATCCTCATCCAAGGTCGTCCAGTTAGAGGATCAATACGTGACGGATCCTCTACTCTTCTCCCGACCCTTGGATTCAAACGCTCGAACTTCCTTGATCTCCCTTCCTTTCTTATGATTCTTTCGATTACGCTCGCGTAGGGATCATTGCCAATGTTTATCAGATCTTTCCAAGCTAGCGCAGTGATTTCGATCTTTGGCAGGGAGTTGAACGCTTTTAAAGTTCGCCTCATGTACTGAAGCCCGTCTTTTCTTTTAATTACAAATAGCTGAAGATCTTTGTCAAAGAACCAGCTTAAAATTCGCTCAGACAGCTTCCCAGTACCCGGCACTCTCATTGTCTTTTTAATCGCTATTTCCTTCTCTTCAGCCCTGAACCATAGCCTTCTTTTTTCTTCATTAGTTAGCTCTCTTGCAGGTTCTTCTGTTGATGGCTGAGGGTTCAATGCAGCATTTACCACATCTACATTGACAATTCTATTTCCATCAATCATGTATGTATCGGTGATAGGATTCTGCAGCACAACTATCTCGTCAGCTTCATCATCCTCATCAGCGACTACCTCATCATCTGACTGCCAGTCCACTATCTCTTCTGGCACAAACTCGCCTTCTTCCAGCTCTTCATCTTCATTATCAAAACCTACATCCAGAGGATCATCATCGAGATCCATAAGAGCGTCTATCATTTCACTAATCTAAAACTCTGTAGGCTGTTTTGATGAACTTGCTTCACCCATTTCTTCTTCAGCTTGACTTGGCTCCCCCTGAACGTGTGTAGTTTGAGCTGCAGAAAAATCTACAGGCTCATTCTCATTATGTGCACCGGGATCATTGCCTTCATCATCTCCATCTCTAGGCTGCACCTCCTGATCCTTACAACTTGTCTCCCCCTGAGCTTTTAGATTTTTCAAGAGCTGCTCAATGAGGGACCGCATCGATCGGATTTCAGCTGATTGATCTGCAACAAAGGATTTTATCTCTGTGTTTTCGTCCCTGACATTTTCCACAATCTTCCTTAACTCGGCATTGTCTTTATCAAGATTTGCGTTATGCGCCTGGAGCTCGCCGACAACCTTTGTTAGGGTTAAGATCTGAACATGCTGGAAGTCAACACGTCCCTTTAGCTGCATAAACCTCTGATTTTCAGCATAGGCGGTGGAAGTAGATGGAGTGGATTGTAAAGGAGCTGGGATGAAGGTTGATGGAATGTATGGTTCATGTTGGGGTGGTGGAGATGGTGGAGCTGTTGCTTGAGGTTCTGAACTTGGAGTTTGAGTTTGTTGGGCTTCAAATGCTTCAGATGCTGATGTTGACCCTTGCATGAACCTGTGACGTTTGGCCCGCTGCCTAGTCACCAAGGGAGCAACTTCCTCCTCTTCGAAGTCTGATTCTTCCGATTCCCTTGCTACTCTCCTTCTCGATGGCTCTTCATTGATAACGACGACTCGTGAGCCATAAGTTTCTATGCGAACTCGAGAGTCAGTAGCTTCAGATTCAGGAGCTTCAACTTCAATCTCCTCCATATCGTCTGACTCGGATTCAGATGATGTCAAACCTTTATCTGCCTGTTCTGGCTCATACTCTTCGACATCTCTTAATACGTCTTCTTCTCCTTCTGGTGGACTTAGCAATTCACCAACTAATGCTGTGGCCACATCTTCGTTTGCATGAGGCCCTGCCTCCCAAATTTCATTAAGTGTTTGACATAATTGTTCAGCTTCAATCTGAACATTTGTTGTCCCGGCTTCTTGAACATTGGAAGGCCCGGCTTCTTGAACATTTGAGGGCTCGGCTTCTAGATCATTTTGTTGCTGACTTGTCGAAGGCCTTGATGCCTGGATTTGACTTGCTGCAGGTCTTTG
This sequence comes from Centrapalus pauciflorus, assembly GCA_020465985.1. Classification (NCBI taxonomy): domain Eukaryota; kingdom Viridiplantae; phylum Streptophyta; class Magnoliopsida; order Asterales; family Asteraceae; genus Centrapalus; species Centrapalus pauciflorus. The sequence goes on from JAANYP010000996.1 coordinate 372,948, forward strand.
ACGACGTCTTTGAGCGCGCGGCTGCTGTTGTTGTTGACGTTGTTGTGGTTGTTGTTGTGGTTGAAACTCAACGACCCCTGCCCAGTTGGCATCTTCCGGGGCTTGAAAGTTCCTATCCATAATAGCTCCAAACAATGGACGAGCAACAGGAACAGTCAATCTTCCTCGGTGTGAGGAACAATCAGCGAAAATCCGTTTGTCCATAATATTAACACTCAGAAAGTCATCTGACGGCGGCAGGTTTGGCAAGAAGTGCCTTATCATCATCATAATGAACCTTGGGTACAACAAAAATCTTTCCCTTTCAGGAGCCGTAATCTGATGAACGAACTCCGAGAAGAACATCTGTGAAAAGCCGAACTTCCTATTGTATACCAATGCAATAACCCCAGATTGGATCTTTGACACTATATAATCAAATCTAGCTTTCTTCGGCGCAAAACAGACCATGAATACATGCACCAAGAATCTCCATTGCCCAATCAGGCCACTCTTCATGTACGACGACTTTGCAACATCTAAACTGTATCCCATCCTCAGAAAAGCAGTCTGCCTAATACTTAACGGAAAGTCAATAGGCCCATCCTCTTGTTCCTGAGATCCTAACTGCAGAACCTGACGCAACATGTCTGCAGAAAAGACTAACGGCTGTCCAGCGATTCTAGTTCTTAGAACTGTCGGGGTGACAGTGCAATCAACTTGTAAATGCTCGTAAAACTGCCGTACATATGGAAGAACTATTGGGATGTTATGGTACAGAGCAAAGCTAATCCTAGATTCAGCTAGGAAATCCAATATTTGGCGATAACCCTGCGCCTCAGGGATATTATTGTCGGGATTAAGGACCATATTATGCTTTGGAACAAATGCTCGAACAGTCATTTCTGCACAATAAATTAAACTGTTAGACTCATTAAAAATCAATAAACTTGTTTAAATTCAAATTTGTTTATTTCGTACTTGTTTAAGTACAAAATCTAACACAATTAAATTTTTACAAGTTTAATAAAATTTAAATTAACTAAAGTAAATAAAGTACAGATTCGAAGGAAACAGATTCGAATGTAACAGATTCAAATAGGTCTCTGTTCGAGTCTAATGACAGATTCGAAGGTATTTCTTGAATCTATCATTAGATTCGAGAAATCGCAAGAACAGATTCGAATTCCCGTCGGCCATTCTTTCAACAAAAAACCAAGATTTTAACCATTTTGAACTCAGCAAATCACATGCATTAGTTCAACTAGGTTCTAATCATTGATTTATTCCTTTAATTTGACTATCTATTGGTCCAACCGTTGAAATTTTGAAAAACACAACTTAGACCCCTAAATCTTCAAAAATTCGTTGATTTTGGCTTAATAGATGTATAAAACTACTCAAATCTTGTACAATCCGATTGATTATATGTTAGGCACAAAAAGGCCTCAGTCAAAACTGTTCTACATCTGAGGGGGAGATTTATAATCAAACCTGTTGATGCATTTGAAGGTTGAATTTAAGGCCTGTTATATGTCTTATTGAATACCTGAAAATGATTTGCAATATCAGTCTAAAGCTGTTCTATATGTTGCATGTGTTGCAACTTAGACAGTTCGTCCAAGCTGCTCTGTCTGCTGAACAGGCTGGACATAAACTGTCAACGCTGCTCTACACTGTTGAGCAGCTTGGGCATTTTTAAAGTGTTCTGTTCTTTGTGAACAGAACCTGTTCTTTGTGAACAGGCTAAACACTTTATGGAATATGTTTCCAAGTCATCATGTATTGTTTTTGACTACAAGATCAGTTTACAAAGTCGAAGACAAAGTGGAAAACAGAAATGCTTAGCCTGCCCAAGCTGTTCTGTAACATGAAGACAAAAGGTTATTTGAAAAAGGGTGACAGACCTTTTTCTTATATCAAAATAGGCCTTTACAAGGAAGAAAGACGCAAAGTTGACATTCCTAAATTAGTTAAAGGCAATGCAACAGTAGACAAAGTAAAAAGACAAAAGTTCTGCACATGTGAAGACAAGTCTGCTTTTCAGAAAAGTGCAGAAAAGGTTATGTTGTCTTTTCAACAAGACTTCTCCTTTTTCATTCCGTCCAATGAAGATGTTTCTCTTAGATACTCTAAGTGAGTATAAAAGGAAGCTTTCGAAGGTCGAAAGAAGTGTGAAGAAAGCTAAGTCTGAACGCCAAGAGGACGTGCAAGTGTATTTCATGCATGCAAACCGGATGTGTTAAACCAGGGCATCTGTTGTCTAAGCTGTTTTACATAAGTTGTTCCCTTAAGTCTTGTAAACACAGTGAGTGCTTCTTAGTGAGTGTATTCATTGTATTCTAGTTTGAGTTTGTCTTAGACTAGTGAACATACTGTTGTATCTGTCATCTCAGCTTGAACTATTCCGCATTCAAGCTTGTTTGTAATTAACAAATTGTTGATAATACATACAAACATTGAGAAAAGAGTGTCTATTTTTAAATTGTTATATTCCCCCCCCCCCCCTCTACAGCTTATAACTATATACTTTGGGAACGTCTCGGGACCTACAACTGGTATCAGAGTAGTTTAGAGTGTGTGTCATTCTAGATCTCTCATTCTCCCAAGTTTCCATGGACA